>JBAMJR010000069.1:80000-386339 GCA_038501785.1 Myoxocephalus aenaeus
ATTGAAATGTCACCTAAAACAGCAAATGTTGACACTGTGGTGACACAAGAGGAAATGTCCGGGGATCGCCAACATTAGGGTTCACCCTCGGGCAACCATGTCTCCTAAAAATGACGTTCCCCAAGAACACACTTTGGGCTGCATTCCCAAACAACCCGACTCAGAGAAGACCAGAGCCGGCGCGACAGACGCTGTTACCGGCCTCACAACGGCGGGCAAGTGGTCTGAAGACCGGCGACCGGCGACCGGCGCAACCGGCTCCCGGTGCGACCGGCTCCCGTTACCGGCCTCACCCCACCCCTCTTCGCTTGTCGCTACTGAGGGAATCCTTTTTCTTTTCCATTAAAATGTGCTTGAATTCAGCGGGAAAGCAAGAAAATAAAAACTAAATGAACATCATGATGTCTTGAAGAAGACTTGAAACTAGAGATTGAGACATAAACTCATGTTTACAATGTTTACTGAGGGAATACATCAAGAGAAGTAGAGTCATTTATATAGACTTCTATACAACCAGAGGAGTCACCCCCTGGTGGTCAGGAGAGAGAAAGCAGCTTTAACACATGAAGCATAGACTTCTATACAACCAGAGGAGTCACCCCCTGGTGGTCAGGAGAGAGAATGCAGCTTTAACACATGAAGCAAATACTTCTATACAACCAGAGGAGTCGCCCCCTGGTGGTCAGGAGAGATTGAAAACAGGAAACAGAATGGGTTTCAATGGGTGCCACTCATTCCCACATGAGGTCTACAGTTGGACCGTTTTGACTCAGGAGGCAATTCACCATTTTCCAGCAGAGTACCTTAAATGTTAAAGGTGCTGGCTCTAATCCTCACTGCTTCAAACTCGACCTGCCCTAGGTCTATTCATGACCAAACTATTTTTTGTCGCAGAAAATCGAAAACAGAAGGCAGAAAATGTGCAATGGTTTCCTGCTGGGAATACAGATACAGCTCCCTGCCTGCTCTTTGATCAGCAGTCAAAGACTCCCAGCACACAGCTCGCTGTGACACAGCACTCTGCCACCAAAGCGCTCACTGCTTTCTACAGATGCAGTCTGGGAATTTCCAGTGCAGCTGGACTTAAGCACAGTGAAGCGATGGGGACACTGAACCAGTCTCAGCTCCCGAGTCAGGGTGTTAAATGGTGCTGTTTGTCACTGACAGGTGTGTGTGTGTGTGTGTGTGTGTGTGTCTGGTCCCTCTCCATATGAATCAGAGGTGTTGTCAGGGGAGAGGGGCAGATTGATGTGCAGCCTTGTTACTGTGAGTCTTCCGCTGTAAACACACACACACACACACACACACACACACACACACACACACACACACACACATGTACACACTGTTTAATGCACACACAAAGACAAGCTGGCAGGAAACATGAAGATTTTAAAATCCAGCTCTAATCAAACTTTGTTCCTGTTGCTTCAAACATCAAACCTGCGCTGTATTGTACGGCAGAGAGCGGCTTTCAGTCCAATAACGTGGCAGCATTATGTATGGTGGTTTGTCTTCAGGGTTACTTTGAGATGTGCAGGTCTTTAGATTCTGTTTCTCAATGACAGTTGGGAGGTTTTGGAAAAGCTCTCATCAGTTTCCCATCTCTGTGATGATCTGTTTCTGACTTCCTCTTCGGCTTTCCGGTCTTCCAGATATACGTATTGGCTCAATGCTGGTTAGCAAGGACGTGAGAAATATCGGCACATTTAAGTATATATAATCAAAACAATTACCAAGAGTAGAAGCGAGAACATTTAGAATACACGGGAATGAATCTAAAAGCCACAGACATCAAAGACCTTCAGACATTTTATTGATTGTAGAGTTGTTATGTCTGCAAATTGACTCAGAACCAATTTCAGGGCAGCGTTAATCTCATCCGCTCTTTTCTCCGTTTCTGTTGCTATTACCCATGAATATCGGCTAGGTAGCCGCTAGCTGTGTAGGAAAGTGACGTCCCCGTCGCTAACCTTGTCTACTCGGCTCAGATGTCTCTGGGACAGCGCTCCAAATGGGCATAACACGTCTTTTATTATAATAAAAAATGACACATTTGTGAGAAACATGCTAAACTGCAACGTGACTGGTTGTGGAGGTGATTCTAGTTTTTTATTTTATTTTAATTATTTTTTTATTGAAAAAATAAAAAGACACTACATAGACAAAACATCAAGAGGACGATAAAACAAGCCAGCAAAACATCACATATTCAGGGTATAGAAGTGCGGTGTGTGTGTGTGTGTGTGTGTGTGTGTGTGTGTGTGTGTGTGTGTGTGTGTGTGTGTGTGTGTGTGTGTGTGTGTGTGTGTGTGTGTGTGTGTGTCCGTGTATCTTTGTGTGTGTCTGTTATTATTTCATCTAAAAAAAGGCACAAAGGATAGATGAGGGCAGATTTATATGCATGTACTGTGCGTGGGTTTCAATTGGGTTTCAGGCTAAAAAAGACAAGAATGTGAATATTAATAGAATGGGTCATGTTTGTAAAACATAGTGAAGGATGACCAGATGGAGTGGTGTCTGTTGTATTGTAAATAATGGAGGGGGTTAGATTTTCCATTGAAATGTATTCAATCATTAGGTTTCTCCAGTGTGATTCTAGTTTTGCTGAAGGTATCCAGTCACATGACTGTCGCCTTTTGTCGTGGGCGCATAGTGAGCTCCCCATTCTTAATCTATCCGGTCCTGTTTTAACCTTTAAACCAGGAGAATAACTTAACCTCAGTGCTGGAGAGGGAGAAGAAGGCCAGTGCTCATTCACATGCTGTGTGTTTCAGCCAATAGCAGCAATCTTTCTACTTATAATATCATATTGATCTCTTCTTTCTTTGTTTTATTGGTTTATTATAACTCTGCATCTTCAATACTCCAACTGAAACATCACAGCTTCATGGTGGTGTGTTTGCTTATTAACACATATGAGCTGTATATTATACGCCGTCAGAACTTATATAAGTGCTCTCCTCTCGGTCGGCTTTAGCATCACTTGATAAACATTACAGGTGTGCAATGCAGAGACTATTCATCACAGGCAGGACGCCAGCACATCTTTCTACAGTGAAGTAAAGATACCAGTTATTAGTTTTAGGGTCCGCTCTCAAGAAAATGTGCAGTTGGTTTTACTTGAAACTTTGCAACTTGACATCATTTTGATTTCCAATAAGCCCAAAGACTAAACTTGCCATAGTTTTTCTTTTTACACAAATATCATGAAATGAAATCACAAACGAACCCTCGCCAAAGAGTAAAGTGCCGGTACTTTGTAGCTTCATTATTTACCCAGAGATCCAGAAGCTGCTGAAATATTACTAAAGGACTGTAAGTCTTTCTGTGGGAACCAATCCAAATACCCATTAAGGTTCTTACCCCGAGAGCTGATAAGACCTGAGAGCTCACGATAAGAGAGTGTGTGTGTGTGTGTGTGTGTGTGTGTGTGTGTGTGTGTGTGTGTGTGTGTGTGTGTGTGTGTGTGTGTGTGTGTGTGTGTGTGTGTGTGTGTGTGTGTGTGTGTGTGCACCATCTTAACAAAGTAATTTATTTCCTAACAAGGAACCAATCTCTCCGCAAAATGACTTTTCCTTCTTCATTTCAGCTGTTTATTTATTTTGGTCTTTTTTGTTTCATTCCTGACGTTCCTGTTTATTCCTCCTGCAGGAAGAGGAGGAGACCACGCCTACTGGCCGTCTGACACCAACCCTATTGACAGGAGCATCAACGGTAACACACACACACACACACACACACACACACACACACAAACACTCACACCTACACACACACATGGCATTACATGTGGTTCATTCTTGCATTCTGCATTCTGCAGCGGAGTGATTCTCTCTCCTCCGTCACGTCTAACTTCCTGTAATGACTCGTCGTCCTGACGAGTCATTACAGGAAGTTGGACGTGACTCTTCGTCCTGACGAGTCGTTACAGGAAGTTGGACGTGACTCTTCGTCCTGACGAGTCGTTACAGGAAGTTGGACGTGACTCTTCGTCCTGACGAGTCGTTACAGGAAGTTGGACGTGACTCTTCGTCCTGACGAGTCGTTACGGGAAGTTAGACGTGACTCTTCGTCCTGACGAGTCATTACAGGAAGTTAGACGTGACTCTTCGTCCTGACGAGTCATTACAGGAAGTTAGACGTGACTCTTCGTCCTGACGAGTCGTTACGGGAAGTTGGACGTGACTCTTCGTCCTGACGAGTCGTTACGGGAAGTTAGACGTGACTCTTCGTCCTGACGAGTCATTACAGGAAGTTAGACGTGACTCTTCGTCCTGACGAGTCATTACAGGAAGTTAGACGTGACTCTTCGTCCTGACGAGTCATTACAGGAAGTTGGACGTGACTCTTCGTCCTGACGAGTCGTTACAGGAAGTTGGACGTGACTCTTCGTCCTGACGAGTCGTTACGGGAAGTTAGACGTGACTCTTCGTCCTGACGAGTCGTTACAGGAAGTTGGACGTGACTCTTCGTCCTGACGAGTCGTTACGGGAAGTTAGACGTGACTCTTCGTCCTGACGAGTCGTTACAGGAAGTTAGACGTGACTCTTCGTCCTGACGAGTCATTACAGGAAGTTAGACGTGACTCTTCGTCCTGACGAGTCATTACAGGAAGTTAGACGTGACTCTTCGTCCTGACGAGGCGCCACAGCGCTGCTGATTTACAGTCCGTTAGGTCGCTTCCTGTTTCCTCGCCGTGTCGCCGGCAGGAACAAAATTAATTAGAGCCACTATCTCGCCATCAATCAGTGTTTTCACAAACTCAAGACAATAATCTTCATGGAGGAGCAGCAGAAGAGCGTTGTGGCGCATCAATCACTTTTTAATATAATGCAGAGAACAACAATAACATTATGATGATCATTCTTGAGGACGATGACAGGGCGGAACACGAGCTTCTAGTTTTTACCGGCAAGAATATCAAACTGATGACAATAAATAATAATACACCATTACACATTTCAGATTTTTTTTTACTATTTTCTTATTATAATTTATGCTCACATTTTGACATATATTTGATATCCCTCAAGACTGACACTAATCTCCAAAAAAATGTATTATTAATATGAGCTATAATTCCACTTTTATCTTAATATTTCCTATGATCCAGACAAAAACACAATGGGATTTGTTCCATTGGATTTTGGATTATTGCAAAAAATAAGCTCTGCAGCAAACAAGAGTGTTGCGTGTAAACGCATCAAATCCAGTGAGTTCTACCACAGAGCTTAATGCAGCCGTCTAACCAAAACCCTTTGACTTAATGCTGACGCTAATATTCATGAGAATCAATCATAACACACATGACAATGCTATTGTTAAAGCTAATGATTGTACTTGTACTAATGCTAATATTAATCCTAAAAGTACTGACACTGATGCTAAAGGAAACACAATGCTAATGCTAAGACTGCTGCTGCTAATAAGACTGAAACTACTGCGAAAGCAAACAATTTAAATCATGAACCATAACCATAACTGTCTCCTCATTTCTGTTTAAGAAAAACTGTCCAGGTACCCAGTTACCTCGCCCAGGGGTCAGAGGTCAGGGTCCGGATCTGGCCCTGATCCTGGCATTGATTCAGTGTCTCGCTGTGTGTGTGTGTGTGTGTGTGTGTGTGTGTGTGTGTGTGTGTGTGTGTGTGTGTGTGTGTGTGTGTGTGTGTGTGTGTGTGTGTTGTGTGTGTTGCTGCTGCCACTGCTTCCAGAGTCGATCATAAATCCGTCCTCTCTGACCTTTGACCTCCTGGGGGCTTCATGGCGGGTCAGCGAGGGCAAAGCCTCGTTCATCACCTCCGTGTTTCATCTCTAACGACGTCCTCGGTTATATCGCCCATCTTCCGCTCGCTTGAAAAACGACCGCCTGTAATATTCCACCCTGGACTCTTTCCAGCAGGCCGCCATGTTGAACCGTCTGCAGAAGAACACACACAAGAACACACACAGGAACACACACAGGAACACACACAGGAACACACACAAGTGTGTTCACAAAGCATTGCCTTAGTTTATGACTTATTAACATAATCTAACTAAACACTGAATCAAAACTCAGATTTAAAGTGTTTGTCTGAACATTGAACAGAAGTCCTCCGCTCTGTGCGGTGAGGCAGATGAGCTCGTATGCTAACATGCTAACAATGATGCTACTCTGATGACGCTCAGCAGGTTTGAGCTTGTTCACCTTCTCGGTATTCGCTAAGCCACGCCCACCTCTGACCGATCCAATGACATTCGTAGAATTTCATTTAAATCGATCTCATAATACAATGCAGTGGACAGAACTCTATTATTCCACAAAGTCACTGAATCCATGCACAGACACGACTGCATGGTTTCCATGTAAGCCCGTGATGAGACAGTAATAGTATGATGTCATATCCTGTATTCAGGTCCTGAGCTCTCTTCTCTGCACAGACTGATAACTCAACCACTACTTATCAGATCACAGCCCTGTTCCCACTCCCCAGAGGTAGAACCCTCTCTGAGGTGAACGTTCTCCTCCTTTCCTCACCGTGAAGTCAGAAAAGGTTCAGAGCCGTTTAAAAATCACCTGAAAGGAAAGAGAGAAAAAAGAGAAGGATACTTTTGGAAAAAAGGAAAGAAAAGAAAGTGATATTATGGCCTCTGTGCTGCAGCTGTAAGCCGTGATGGATTGTGGTCTTCATTGAGGGAGACTGGAGAGAGAGAGAGAGGGAGAGAGAGAGAGAGAGAGAGAGAGAGGGAGAGGGAGGGAGGGAGAGAGAGAGAGGTAAAGTGCTTCTCTCACATATTTTTCTTGATCTATCGTTCCTCCATCTCTCCTCTCCTGGCCTTTCGCTCTCTCTTACGCCTCTCTATCACACACACACACACACACACACACACACACACACACACACACACACACACACACACACACACACACACACACACACACTCTCTCTCCTGCTTCTCTCTAGCTTCCCCTCTAGTATTCTTCTCCCGTGTTTCCTATTTTCCCTCTCTCTCTGCTGCAAGGTCGAGTTAATGAATGACAGAGCTTGTCATCAATTCCCCTTTCTCCCTTTACACCTGTCACACACACACACACACACACACACACACACACACACACACACACACACACACGTTGTGTATTGATTGTTACAGCAGCATCTTTGTGTTTTCAGTCGACCACAGGGTTTAATTCCAGAGGGTTTTATTTTGAGTGTTTAGATCCTCACATTTACAAACTCTATGTTTTTATCCCTTTGGCTAAATAAGAACTGTTTGTGGAATGTATTTTAATTAAAAGCCTTCAACAAGGTGGATTAAGAGGATCATGCAAGTCGGTTTTTATGATTCAGTTTCAACATTTCATAATGCAAATAACAGGCTAATGGAATGAATGAATTTCAGTCTTTATTCACAATGTCATAATAATATATATGAGCTTTCAAAATACAGTTTCTTCTCCATGATGGAGCACCAATATTTAAATGAAATAATTAAATTAAATTGGAATTTGACATTTCTGTGTCTGTGATGAAAAGATGAATTCAATAAAAAGTGTAGTTACTAATGAACGCTAGATAGAGAAATATATTTTTGTATATTTTTGAAATCCGTCAAATCAACTATTGTGAGATTGACCTTTATGAAAATTCATGTCAAACAAGACAAAATCTGGACATGTTTTCAATTTAAAGATCTAATTTTAGTTTTCAGGCTCACTGAAATGAACAGTCTCACGTTAAAGTGCACGAGTAGAGGCAGCAGTTGACAGTAATTGCACTGAGATTGCAAACATGAAAAAAATTTTTTATTTGCAATAAAAACAAATCCATTAAATTAAATGTCATTTGAATAATTAGAATCATAATTATATCAAAGTAGAACCCTAACCTCACGCATCAAGAGTAAATCTATAATTCCTTGGCCCCTCCCCCTTCTCTTTGATGTGCGTTTCAGAGTCTCCCATTGGTCAGATGCGTCCGCCGCACGGCAGCGCCACGCCCCAGAAGAACAGCAACCTGCTGGTCATCATCGTGGTGTCGGTGGGCGCCGTCACCGTGGTCGTGGTCGTCATCGTGGCGCTCATCTGCACGCGGCGCTCCTCCGCCCAGCAGAGGAAGTAAGGCGCTGCGCTGCTGCTGGCCAGCAGGGGGCCGAGGAGCTGTTCGGCTCGCTGGCTCTTTGTTCATCGACTCTTTCAAAACGTCTTTAACGCCAAACAAGCCCAACAGATCATCAACGCACACATTGGGACGTTTGGAACGGGACATTTGGGAACGCACACATTATTTTAGAGCCGTGACACGGCTCTAAAATAATGTGTGCGTTCCCAAAAGGCAGGAAGGAGCTGACCTGAAGTGTCTTTCATCCCACTTGTTTCCTCTCCTGCCTCTGAACCCCACTCATCCTCGTTGTTTGGTCCTCATCAGGCTCATTGGAGGCAGTTTTTTTATTAATTTTCTAATCCGGTTTGCCATGTTTTGTTGCACTAATCCACGCTGAATTATAATCTTTCACATTCCAGTCCTGGTTGAACACCTATGGTAATAATTAATCCTTTATTATATATGTGTATATATATAATAATGACAGCAGGTGTGGTTTAATACTGCAGCACCCTCGTTAGAGTCAGACTTACAGCACGAGTCACTAGTAGAAAACTATACATTATTATCATAGTACGGTTATTGCCCATGAAAATAAGTAAGTAGTATCGGATTAAAGGATTAGACCCTGAGTATAATTTAGCAACCCAGTAATTCAGTAAACATCTATTTAATACTGCAGTACAGTTCAGATGCTATTCTTCAACAGTCTGTTTTAAAGTTATTTAAAGTTATTTAATGGTCCAATCTGATTTCCAGCAGCATTGCTCTGCGTTGCTCGAGATCTTTTTCATCTGCTGGTTCCTGACGTTTCAGATCTCATTGTTTCATGTTAGTCACATTTTAGTTTTGTTTAATTTTGTATTGGAATTGTTCTGCAATCAAGTTCATGATATTTCAAACGGTGTTATTTCATTTTCCCGTTTCTGAAATATCCATTTGGTTTCATTCCATAATCCAGTTTGTAACATGTCAGTTGGCATTGTTTTGCCATGTTTGACCGGTCTCAGTCTTTATAATCCAGTTTAAGGCCATTTTATAATCCAGTCCGTGAAATTGCAAAGCGACGGCGTAATCCTCTTCATCCTCATCCTCCTCGTCTCTCCTTCCTCTTCATGTCGCTGCATCTCCTCCGTGTAAATTGTGGCACAATGAGCAATTCAAGAGGTTCATGGTGGACGTTCATGTTCATGTTCTGCTGGGATGTGGAGGGTTGCCTAGCGACTTGACAGGGTTCTTACAGTCATGGAAAACCTGGAAAAGTCCTTGAATTTTAAAATGGTTATCTCCAGGCCTGGAAAAGTCCTTGAAAAAAATAAATCCCAAAAGTTTAGTAAAAGTCATGTAAATGTGTTATATTCATGTGTTCATGGCGTTCATTTACTCTGAGTTTGAAATAATGAATATGCTTTTAGAAGAAAGACTCAAAATATAAGCAGGCATACATACAGGCATCTATATAAATGTTTATTCTTTTAATCAAACTATTGTCTCATTCATTTGAGTCATTTAAGGTTTACTGTATGCTTTGTATTCTCATTGTTAGTTTAAATACTACATTTACTCACTTTTTACTGTTTACACCCAGATTTCACTAAATGTTTGTCATGGACATTTGGGTTAAAGTCATGGAGAAGTCATGGAAATTTAGTTAAAAGTCGCTGGGTTCATACACATTCTGACCAGTGGATTTCATGACTTTTCCAATGGATTCCACAAAATGTTTGGTCATGGAAATTTGTTTTAAAATCATGGAAATCCATTGGTCAAAATCTGCCCCACTGACTTCCTCCCCTGTCTCGCCCCCTGTGCAGGAAGAGAGCGAGCCACAGCGCCAGCAAGCGGAAGGGCAGCCAGAAGGACCTGCGGCCGCCGGACCTCTGGATCCACCACGAAGAGATGGAGATGAAGAACATGGAGAAGGCTCCCAGCGCGGCGCCGTCCGGACACGACTCACCGCTGCAGTCCTGCCAGGACCTCCCCCAGATCGCACACAGCCAATCAGAGAGCCAGATGGGCAGCAAGAGCAGCCACTCAGGTACGAGAAGGATTCAGTCACTTATTTATCCACTTATCCATCTGTTTACTAGTTCAATTCAGTTTATTTTTATATAGCCCAACATCACAAATACAAGTTTGCCTCGGAGGGCTTTACAATCTGTACACATAACATCCTGTCCCAGGACCTCACATCGGATCAGGAAAAACTCCCCTAAAGAGATAGTAAAAACCATTTCACAGGGAAAAAAGGGAAGAAACTTGAGGGAGAGCAACAGAGGAGGATCCCTCTCCCCGGATGGACAGAAGCAATAGATGTCATGTGGCCAGAATGAATAGCGTAGTTACAGCACATTCAATGAATATGACAGAAATTATTCATATAATGAGTATTAGGCATGGTCCATGATCCTGATAATCCATGAAGCAGAAGGCGGTAGAGAGGAGGGGGGCATCAGCAGGGCCATGGCAGCAGGTAGGACCGGTTCCAGGCCGGTTCCATCAGCAGGGCCATGGCAGCAGGTAGGACCGGTTCCAGGCAGCCATGGATCCATGGCAGGACCGGGGGGCAGGACCGGGGGGCAGGACCGGGGGGCAGGACCGGGGGGCAGGACCCGGGGCAGGACCCGGGGCAGGACCCGGGTCCAGGCAGCCATGAATCCATGGAAAAGGAAAGTAGAGTTAGTAATGTGCATTGAAGGGACAATAGTTTATCCAGATGGAGAGAAAGAGGAGAGGGCCCGAGCACTGACGTAGTCAGAGCGGAGGACCTATTGTTATCGTTTCTTATTCTTATTCTTATTGTATTGCGCAGGGAAAAGAGGTGCTTGGGCTAAACCTACATTTTTCTAAATGTTCACACCGATCGGAATCGGTGAAGATTTTAATCGGATTGGGGTGTCGGGCAAAAATCGAAAAAATAGCTTGTTTTGTTTTATCATCTTTATCAAGTGTATTTCACATTATTTGTTCACTTTGATTTAACTTTGGGTATCTCCCTTTAGATGCATGTATCATGTGAGGGTTCATCTCGATGTTGCCTGGCGACATCAAAATCTAAAATTAGAAATTGCATTCATAATCTGCATGCTAAATATAAAAGTCTATTTTTCTTCATTGCTGTGGTGCTAACTGATTCATTTATACCCATTATGAGTCTGATTACATTAGCTGTCTAATGAAGCCTCTATTAATTATTAGATATATAAATAATTCCTCCCAGTGGAAAGTAGTTAGCCGAGCGGATGTTAAAAGTCTCTATCAGCGGCCTGAAGAAGAGAGAACATGCTGGAATGTTTTTGGTTCCAGGAGCCGACGGCGACGAGGCGTCCAGCAGCATCTCCACTCTGGATCGCTCCCTGACGGGCAGGAGGGGCACGCGGGGCAAGATGATGATTCCTATGGACTCACAGCCCAGCAACACACGTGAGTACCGCCACGCCTCAGGGACTCCGTTAGCTAACGTGTCCAGGAGCATACAGAGGAAACCTGCTTTGAGCTAAATGCTAACATCAGCATGCTAACATGCTCCCAATGTCAACCAATGCCTATGCTGATGTTGAGCAGGTCTACTGTTTACCATATTCACCAGGCCAGGTTAGCGCAGTGGTTCTCAAGCTGTGGGGCGTGACCCTCTAGTGGGGCGCGGAGGTATTACAGGTGGGGCACGGGGGGGGATTGCCTATTGCAGCCACAATAGGCAATTTGTTTGTCAAATATTAGTAATTTTTTGCACAGATAGAATTTTATTTGCATTGTTCTAACAAAGTGATTGCACACAAATTCAGCATTGACCATTTTGTTAGAATTTTGTTAAAATCAATGAATTTTGAACTAAACCCCTGGGGCATGAACATTTTTCTTCCTCCAAAGTGGGGCGTGACAGAAACAGTTTGAGAACCACTGGTTTAGCGTGTTAGCATGCTAATGTTTGCTAATTAGCACAAAGTACAACCGAGGCTGATGGAACGTCATCGCTTTGCAGGTATTTAGTAATAAAGCAAAGTATGGATCATTTGAATTTGACCTGATTATGGCACTAGATGAAATATCAAAAGATCTCACAAGTTAGTACAGCGGGTGCGGTGCCCATTCGTTGGGCTCAACTCAGTTGGTTAAGTTTTATAGTTACTAGTTGTTCAACATTTCACTCAAAGCACCAAACGTGTATCTCATGGTGGCACTAGAGAAGGTCTGGACCAAAGAGGTGGCCTCTCTTTGAGTCTAACACCAACCTGTTGCTCTGCATTGCTGCTCTCTTTTAGGGGATGTTTCTGAAGCAACCATTTCTGCTTTTAAAGGTGTTTGTGAATTGGCTCCTCTTCCCTTTGGGATCCTGCTGCTCTAGTATGAATACATCCTTGTTTCCATATTGTGAGTTTGATGCCTGACAAAGGTTTGTGATGGAAACGTCACATCTTCAGTACATTTAGTGCTTTCACTCAGACGTGAACTAGCCGAACCCCATTTAATGTGTTACCACGGTGACGTCTGATATGGTTAGTTAGATATGGTTAGTTAGATGTGGTTAGTTATAGATATGGTTAGTTATATGTGGTTAGTTATAGATATGGTTAGTTAGATATGGTTAGTTATAGATATGGTTAGGTAGATATGGTTAGTTAGATGTGGTTAGTTATAGATATGGTTAGTTAGATATGGTTAGTTATAGATATGGTTAGGTAGATATTGTTAGTTATAGATATGGTTAGGTAGATATGGTTAGTTAGATATGGTTAGGTAGATATGGTTAGTTATAGATATGGTTAGTTAGATATGGTTAGTTATAGATATGGTTAGTTATAGATATGGTTAGTTATAGATATGGTTAGTTATATATATGGTTAGTTAGATATGGTTAGTTAGATATGGTTAGTTATAGATATGGTTAGGTAGATATGGTTAGTTATAGATATGGTTAGTTAGATATGGTTAGTTAGATATGGTTAGTTAGATATGGTTAGTTATAGATATGGTTAGTTAGATATGGTTAGTTATAGATATGGTTAGTTATAGATATGGTTAGTTAGATATGGTTAGTTAGATATGGTTAGTTATAGATATGGTTAATTAGATATGGTTAGGTAGATATGGTTAGTTATAGATATGGTTAGTTAGATATGGTTAGTTATAGATATGGTTAGGTAGATATGGTTAGTTATAGATGTGGTTAGGTAGATATGGTTAGTTAGATATGGTTAGTTAGATTTGGTTAGGTAGATATTGTTAGTTATAGATATGGTTAGTTATAGATATGGTTAGTTATAGATATGGTTAGTTATAGATATGGTTAGGTAGATATGGTTAGTTAGATATGGTTAGTTAGATATGGTTAGTTATAAATGTGGTTAGGTAGATATGGTTAGGTAGATATTGTTAGTTATAGATATGGTTAGTTATAGATATGGTTAGTTAGATATGGTTAGTTAGATATGGTTAGTTATAGATATGGTTAGGTAGATATGGTTAGTTATAGATATGGTTAGTTATAGATATGGTTAGTTATAGATATGGTTAGTTAGATATGGTTAGTTATAGATATGGTTAGGTAGATATGGTTAGTTATAGATATGGTTAGTTATATATGGTTAGTTATAGATATGGTTAGGTAGATATTGTTAGTTATAGATATGGTTAGTTATATATGGTTAGTTATAGATATGGTTAGTTAGATATGGTTAGTTATAGATATGGTTAGTTAGATATGGTTTGTTAGATATGGTTAGTTATAGATATGGTTAGTTAGATATTGTTAGTTATAGATATGGTTAGTTAGATATGGTTTGTTAGATATGGTTAGTTATAGATATGGTTAGTTAGATATGGTTAGTTAGATATGGTTAGTTATAGATATGGTTAGTTAGATATGGTTAGTTAGATATGGTTAGTTATAGATATGGTTAGTTAGATATTGTTAGTTATAGATATGGTTAGTTAGATATGGTTTGTTAGATATGGTTAGTTATAGATATGGTTAGTTAGATATGGTTAGTTAGATATGGTTAGTTATAGATATGGTTAGGTAGATATGGTTAGTTAGATATGGTTAGTTAGATATGGTTAGTTATAGATATGGTTAGTTATAGATATGGTTAGTTATATATGGTTAGTTATAGATATGGTTAGTTAGATATGGTTAGTTATAGATATGGTTAGGTAGATATGGTTAGTTATAGATATGGTTAGTTATAGATATGGTTAGGTAGATATGGTTAGTTATAGATATGGTTAGTTAGATATGGTTAGTTATAGATATGGTTAGGTAGATATGGTTAGTTATAGATATGGTTAGTTAGATATGGTTAGTTATAGATATGGTTAGGTAGATATGGTTAGTTATAGATATGGTTAGTTAGATATGGTTAGTTATAGATATGGTTAGTTAGATATGGTTAGTTAGATATGGTTAGTTATAGATATGGTTAGTTAGATATGGTTAGTTATAGATATGGTTAGTTAGATATGGTTAGTTAGATATGGTTAGTTATAGATATGGTTAGTTAGATATGGTTAGTTATAGATATGGTTAGTTAGATATGGTTAGTTATAGATATGGTTAGTTATAGATATGGTTAGGTAGATATTGTTAGTTATAGATATGGTTAGTTAGATATGGTTAGTTATAGATATGGTTAGTTAGATATGGTTAGTTAGATATGGTTAGTTATAGATATGGTTAGTTATAGATATGGTTAGGTAGATATTGTTAGTTATAGATATGGTTAGTTATAGATATGGTTAGTTATAGATATGGTTAGTTATAGATATGGTTAGGTAGATATTGTTAGTTATAGATATGGTTAGTTAGATATGGTTAGTTAGATATGATTAGTTAGATATGGTTAGTTATAGATATGGTTAGTTAGATATGGTTAGTTATAGATATGGTTCTCTGTGAGGACGGTTCCCTTCAGATCCTCAGTAAATACCTGCGTTCTTCCTGTTGCTGCATGGACCGTCACGTGACCGTTCTGCGGCAGTTGGTTGTCTTAGGGTGATGATGATGATGATGATGATGATGATGATGATGGTCACACGGTTCATCTCTCTCTTCCTCTCTGTCTATCCCCGGGTGGTTGAGATGTAAAAAGACTTTTGTGCAAAAGGGAAGTTGGGGGAAGAGAGAACACACACACACACAGACACACACACACACGCACGCACGCACACACACACACACACACACACACACACACAGACACACACACACACACGCATGCACACACACACACACACACACTTTCCCACACAGATAATTAGCCTGACTCAGAGGGGAGAGAGAAGATCTGAGGATGAGTGAATGAGAGAGGAGGACGAGCAGAGAGAGAGAGAGAGAGAGAGAGAGATGAAGAAGAAATGTGAGAAAGAGAGCGAGAGAGCTGAAGTTCAACTACATTTTCATATTATCATATGCACAGCAATGAAAATTGAAGCAGACGCTGACAATGGAAATATTAAACTTTAGGATCCCTCTGACAGAGCGATAAAGCAATATATATATATTTTTATTTATATATATATATATATATATATATATATATATATATATATATATATATATATATATATAGTCCCGTGTGTCTTTATCCCTGTCACTTCCTGTAGTCTGCGATCAGCTCTTTGGTTTTGTGACTTTGAGATGGAGGATGTTGTGTCTCGTCACGTGTCAGTGTACATTGTGTGAATGGGTTTATAAATGTGTGTGAGTCCAGATATGTGAATGTGAAGCTTGTATTTGTACTTTGAATTCACATTACCGTTTGGCTATTGATCCATCAAGGTTAAGGTTCTCCAGTCACCTCACAGAAGGAAGGCGTGGCTGCTGATGAGCAGATGATGAGGGAGATGGTGGCGGTCGTGTCTGTGTGGATAGATGGAGTCTGTGAGGCACACAGAGCAGAGGCTTCATGCAACACAAGGGGAGGACCAGCTGGGCATGTGTTATGACAACATCAAAGAGGCTGAATATCCACAGAAACCACCTGTGAGACCATTCTGCTGCTCAGCTGCTGCTCTTACAGGTTCTGATGAAGGAGTCCCTGTGGTCCAGAGGAGTCTGGAGCCTGCAGGGCGGCTTTGCTGCACAGAGTGTTTTCACCCCGGTGTGTCACACTGGTGACTTCCTATATGAAGTATGGATGTTTTCACTATGTAGCAACGACGTGCGCATTGCTGCTCGGTGTGCAGATGACACGCTGTGAGGAGGAAGCAGAGTGTGGGGAGCTTTCTCTGCTTAAACGTCAGGAAGACAAAGGGACTTTGCATAGATTTGCGTGGCGTCAGCCAATCAGCGTTGAGAAGCTCCGCCCCTCATCACCCGTCCTGCCGTCGCTGAATCAAACTGCTGCTGGTCCTGAAGTAGCGCCGGTAGCGGCTTCATTCAGACGCTGTTGTGGGACTACGGATAATATTATGAACCCAGACACCATGGAGTTTGATGTTCCCACGTATGTGGAGTCTACACAACAAGTATAAAGCAGAACTAGTGGTTATTTCATGGTGGATGAAGGAAACGGTAACTGTTTTTACAGAGATAAGCCACGCCCCCTTTCAGGCGCGAGTAACATTCTCACGCAGCATGAGACCGGTACTGACATGATGTCACATCGTTTTGTTTCCTAAACCTCCGTAACCTCACACCACACGTCTCACGCTACCTTCCTGAGTGAAGCGCTACACAAACGGCATCATCAGCGTCACGGCGGGGTTCTCTCTGTTGCAGCGGCGAGTCCCGTAGAGCTGCTGGTCGGCTTCTGAACGCCTCATTGGACCGCTCTGGAAGTCTCTCTGCTGTGGTCTCTATTGTATTGACTGTTAGTGGGCACTGACCTGATCTCCCTTTGTGTGCAGTAAGGATCCATCCCTCTATCCAGAGCCACCTGTCGGTGTCACATCTGTAACATCACATCCATGAGCCGGCTCCCTCTGGGGAGAGAGGCATCATCTGATTACTGCCTCTCGCTCTCTCTGGTGTGTGTGTGTGTGTGTGTGTGTGTGTGTGTGTGTGTGTGTGTGTGTGTGTGTGTGTGTGTGTGTGTCACATCCCCTCTGAGATGAGACTTCATATTGTAATTACCTGCTCTCCGTCTGTCTGAGACCATCTCTGTCCTCCTTTCTATTCTTCTTCTGTGGTGTTGTTTACTGCGGTTGTTGAACTGAACCACGACAATGAGGTCACAACGCGGGTGTTCTGTTCTGGAGCGAGTCAGCGGGCGACCAGCCCTCCTGTGTACATGAATGTGTGTGTGATATGTGTGTGTGTGTGCATGAGGTGTGTGTGATATGTGTGTGTGTGCATGATGTGTGTGTGATATGTGTGTGTGTGCATGAGGTGTGTGTGATATGTGTGTGTGTGCATGAGGTGTGTGTGATATGTGTGTGTGTGCATGAGGTGTGTGTGCTATGTGGGTCAGCGAGGCCTTCAGGCTCCTCCTGCAGCAGACCTGTCCTCCACTGAGAGACACTGCTTTCTCTCTCTGGTTCGCTTTCTCTTATCTTCCATTTGATTTGATCTTTTTTCCTCAAAGTTGCGTGAGGAAGACTTCCTGTTGCACGGATGAAGACGTCCAATCATCACCCAGCGTATCTACAATTGCGTATCTTCTTAATTTAATAACATATTTTTGGACACCGACACAGTGCTGGACAATTTAAGCCAACATTTGATCATGATTAGTTTTTTATATATTGATCAATCTTGATAATTATCACAACATATGTTTAATAATAATGATGCTCAATGTACAGTTTTAAGAGTATAATCCATTGGACAGAACCCCAAATGATGGTTTATAATAACAATTCAGAAACAGAAACATGCACTTTATTAATCCCCTTGGGGAAATTCTTCTCTGCATTTGACCCATCCCTGGATAGGGAGCAGTGGGCGGCCCTGTGAGGCGCCCGGGGAGCAGATAAGGGTTCAGTGTCTTGCTCAGGGACACTTCAACATGTGAGCTATGGGGGGACTGGGGATCGAACCGGCTACCTTGTGGTCGTCCCGCAACCACAGGTGTGACCCAGAAGAGTCTCACAGCTGAGTCATCAGCTAAAACAAAAGGAGCATCTCACTGGGAGTGCATATCATTTATATAGGAAGGACTTCTCCCAATAAATCACGACATGTAGCCTATTTTAGGATACATATCTAATAATATTGTTCATAAAAAATAACTATTCAATCTCCTTTGTGTACTTCACCATGCAGCCTAAAACATTTGAGCAGCATCTTGGTTAAAAACCAACGATGAGAGTTTACTTTCATAATCACAGAACACGAGTCAATCAGAGCATGAGCAGAGGAAGGAAGCATGCATTATGTATTTATGATGACTCTCTAATCATCATAGGAAAGCACATATACACATCTGTTTGCATGTCTCTCTCTCTCTCTCTCTCTCTCTCTCTCTCTCTCTCTCTCTCTCTCTCTCTCTCCTCAGCCTCCTTGTGTTTCTCTTCTGTGTTAGTGCATCTCTACAATGGGGGAACATTAAATTAATCACGGCCGAACATTCACTAGAACCAAGCAGGTTAAGAAACTGCCTGGCTCTTTGTTTCACACACACACACACACACACACACACACACACACACACACACACACACATACACACATACACACATACACACATACACACATACACACACACACACACACACACACACACACACACACACACACACACACACACACACACAGGATGGTCCATCATTCTAAAACAACAGCCAAGCGAAAGTCAGCTGCCAATAGTGTCGTTGTTTTTACTGTTTTCTAAACGAAGCTTAAGCAGAAGAGGCAGAGTGATGGAGTACATACAGTGTGTACAAATACAACACTTCATGTGTACAAATACAACACTTCATGTGTACATATACAACACTCATGTGTACTTATACAACACTTCATGTGTACATATACAACACTTCATATGTACTTATACAACACTATATACAATATATGCTTCTGTCTCTTTGTCTCTCTGTCTCTTTGCTTCTGTCTCTTTGCTTCTGTCTCTTTGTCTCTTTGTCTCTCTGTCTCTTTGCTTCTGTCTCTTTGCTTCTGTCTCTTTGTCTCTTTGATTTTGTCTCTTTGCTTCTGTCTCTTTGCTTCTGTCTCTTTGTCTCTCTGTCTCTTTGCTTCTGTCTCTTTGCTTCTGTCTCTTTGCTTCTGTCTCTTTGTCTCTTTGATTTTGTCTCTTTGCTTCTGTCTCTTTGCTTCTGTCTCTTTGTCTCTTTGCTTCTGTCTCTTTGTCTCTCTGTCTCTTTGCTTCTGTCTCTTTGCTTCTGTCTCTTTGTCTCTTTGATTTTGTCTCTTTGCTTCTGTCTCTTTGCTTCTGTCTCTTTGTCTCTTTGCTTCTGTCTCTTTGTCTCTCTGTCTCTTTGCTTCTGTCTCTTTGCTTCTGTCTCTTTGTCTCTTTGTCTCTTTGCTTTTGTCTCTTTGTCTCTTTGTCTCTTTGCTTCTGTCTCTTTGTCTCTTTGTCTCTTTGCTTCTGTCTCTTTGCTTCTGTCTCTCTGTCTCTTTGTCTCTTTGCTTCTGTCTCTTTGTCTCTCTGTCTCTTTGCTTCTGTCTCTCTGTCTCTTTGTCTCGTTGCTTCTGTCTCTTTGTCTCTCTGTCTCTTTGCTTCTGTCTCTTTGTCTCTCTGTCTCTTTGCTTATGTCTCTTTGTCTCTCTGTCTCTTTGCTTCTGTCTCTTTGTCTCTCTGTCTCTTTGCTTCTGTCTCTTTGTCTCTCTGTCTCTTTGCTTCTATCTCTGTCTCTCTGTCTCTTTGTCTCTTTGCTTCTGTCTCTTTGTCTCTCTGTCTCTTTGCTTCTGTCTCTTTGTCTCTCTGTCTCTTTGCTTCTGTCTCTTTGCTTCTGTCTCTTTGTCTCTCTGTCTCTTTGCTTCTGTCTCTTTGTCTCTCTGTCTCTTTGCTTATGTCTCTTTGTCTCTCTGTCTCTTTGCTTCTGTCTCTTTGTCTCTCTGTCTCTTTGCTTCTGTCTCTTTGCTTCTGTCTCTCTGTCTCTCTGTCTCTTTGCTTATGTCTCTTTGTCTCTCTGTCTCTTTGCTTCTGTCTCTTTGTCTCTTTGATTTTGTCTCTTTGCTTCTGTCTCTTTGCTTCTGTCTCTCTGTCTCTTTGCTTCTGTCTCTTTGTCTCTCTGTCTCTTTGCTTCTGTCTCTTTGTCTCTCTGTCTCTTTGCTTCTGTCTCTTTGCTTCTGTCTCTTTGTCTCTTTGATTTTGTCTCTTTGCTTCTGTCTCTTTGCTTCTGTCTCTTTGTCTCTTTGCTTCTGTCTCTTTGTCTCTCTGTCTCTTTGCTTCTGTCTCTTTGCTTCTGTCTCTTTGTCTCTTTGATTTTGTCTCTTTGCTTCTGTCTCTTTGCTTCTGTCTCTTTGTCTCTTTGCTTCTGTCTCTTTGTCTCTCTGTCTCTTTGCTTCTGTCTCTTTGCTTCTGTCTCTTTGTCTCTTTGTCTCTTTGCTTTTGTCTCTTTGTCTCTTTGTCTCTTTGCTTCTGTCTCTTTGTCTCTTTGTCTCTTTGCTTCTGTCTCTTTGCTTCTGTCTCTCTGTCTCTTTGTCTCTTTGCTTCTGTCTCTTTGTCTCTCTGTCTCTTTGCTTCTGTCTCTCTGTCTCTTTGTCTCGTTGCTTCTGTCTCTTTGTCTCTCTGTCTCTTTGCTTCTGTCTCTTTGTCTCTCTGTCTCTTTGCTTATGTCTCTTTGTCTCTCTGTCTCTTTGCTTCTGTCTCTTTGTCTCTCTGTCTCTTTGCTTCTGTCTCTTTGTCTCTCTGTCTCTTTGCTTCTATCTCTGTCTCTCTGTCTCTTTGTCTCTTTGCTTCTGTCTCTTTGTCTCTCTGTCTCTTTGCTTCTGTCTCTTTGTCTCTCTGTCTCTTTGCTTCTGTCTCTTTGCTTCTGTCTCTTTGTCTCTCTGTCTCTTTGCTTCTGTCTCTTTGTCTCTCTGTCTCTTTGCTTATGTCTCTTTGTCTCTCTGTCTCTTTGCTTCTGTCTCTTTGTCTCTCTGTCTCTTTGCTTCTGTCTCTTTGCTTCTGTCTCTCTGTCTCTCTGTCTCTTTGCTTATGTCTCTTTGTCTCTCTGTCTCTTTGCTTCTGTCTCTTTGTCTCTTTGATTTTGTCTCTTTGCTTCTGTCTCTTTGCTTCTGTCTCTCTGTCTCTTTGCTTCTGTCTCTTTGTCTCTCTGTCTCTTTGCTTCTGTCTCTTTGTCTCTCTGTCTCTTTGCTTCTGTCTCTTTGTCTCTCTGTCTCTTTGCTTCTGTCTCTGTCTCTCTGTCTCTTTGTCTCTTTGCTTCTGTCTCTTTGTCTCTCTGTCTCTTTGCTTCTGTCTCTTTGCTTCTGTCTCTGTCTCTCTGTCTCTTTGTCTCTTTGCTTCTGTCTCTTTGTCTCTCTGTCTCTTTGCTTCTGTCTCTCTGGCTCTTTGTCTCTTTGCTTATGTCTCTTTGTCTCTCAGTCTCTTTGCTTCTGTCTCTTTGCTTCTGTCTCCTTGTCTCTCTGTGATATGAACAGGACCATCTTGTTGGTTCTACTAAACCTTTACCCAACACGGGGTTCTTTGACCACGTGAGCAAACCGGACAGGAAGCTAACGTTCAGGACGGGGTTAGCATGATGTAGCTGCACCTCACCACATGAATATGTTCTCTGATGATGAAGTGGACCCTATAGACTCAGTTCAGCAACACAAGCACCTTGCATGATCACACCTCTTGCTTTGCTTTCTGCTCTGTGCTGTTTGAGACACATTTCTTGAACTCAAAGCTGAAATAAAGACGGTACAGGAAGTGTAGCGCTCGTTGGCAGGAGGGAGCGATGCAGAGCTGAGAGAGGATCCTCTGGTCCTGTCTACGTTCAGACTGTAGCCTGGATTTACATTTCATTTAGCTGACGCGTCTATCCAGAGGGACGTACACGTATAACGTAGACGCAGCAGCGTGGATCACAGCCTTTAACCTGATGGTCATGTGTTGCTGCTACAGATCTTTATGCTACTGCCACCAGCACAGCTAACGCTGCTACCATGTTTGCTCTGCAGCGTCTCAGAACACACATGTCTAGATCAGAGAAATGAAAACAAGGTCAAGTGTTGGTCCTGCGTCCGCCTCCAGGCTTCTTCACCTCCGATGCCTCCTGGGCTCTGCATCTCTTCTGTTGGATCTCTTTGTGTCTGCTGGTCTTCTCTCTTTTCCTTCTCTGTCTTCCTGTGTGTTTTAAACCTTCCTGACATCTTTCTCCTCTGATCTAGCTTGTATCCGCTCTTGTTGCCATCGCCACCCTCTCCTCTTTTATCCTCTATCTTTTCTGAGTATGTTTTCATCATCTAGTTCCAGCCCTTTCTGCCCGTTCTTTTGGTTCTTTTTTCTTTCAGCATTTCTTCTGTCATCTGTTTTCTAGGTTTTTTTCTTTATTATTAAGTCTTCAGTTCTCTTTCGTCTTTCTTTCTTTTTCATCTCTCATCGGATGCATTTGTGTGTTTCCCCAATTCATAAACCCCCCCCCACACACACACACACACACACACACACACACACACACACACACACACACACACACACCTCCATTAGCCTGTAGCTCACTGCACCAACATCATCAATATTCTTACTCAATAGCGGTATTGATCAGACATGCTCATCTCTGGTCATCCCGCTGCTGTAATCAAACCCTGCTTCTCTTTAAAAGATCACAGCAAAAACACTGTAAACAACACACACACACACACACACACTTTCTAAAGCTGCTGATCACAGCCTTGCTGCCTCCAAATTGTCAATACTTTCCAATCAATACCGGTATTGATCAGGGATCAGTAGAATCAGACCGAGTGGCTCAAGAGGAAGCGGGTCGGGTCGCTCACAATTCAATTGAAGACTTTGACGTGACTCCTCCCACTCCGGGTCCAGGTCTGATGAGGATGCCAGGTGAAGCAACACAGCGTCTCTCATGATACCTCATGTAAAGTTACTCCTCTATACATACGCTCCTTTCAAAATAAACCTCCGTCTTCGATGGAAACCACTTGGTTAGGCTTAGGAAAGGATTGTGAAATACTGTGGTTGTTTTTGGTTTAAATCAGACTTCTCACATGCCTCCTGGCTGAAAGAGCCCTGCTAGTTGCGGTCGGTATTGTCTGTATTGATCACTCTGAATACTAGTTTTGCTCGGTCTGTGTGTGTCGAGGGGAACGCTCATTTGTGAACGCCCCAACATTCTGCACAAATGTTTTTGTTTTCAGATCAGGGACACGCGTCTGTCACCACGTTGAGACGAAGTCCTCTCCACCAAAACAATTCCAGCGTCTCTGTCCTGGCTGGTAGACATTCATTAACGTTGTAAAACGCAATAGTGAACGCACCTCCAGCATGACACACACACACACACACACACACACACACACACACACACACACACACACACACACTCTTCAAGCCTGCTTAGAAGATAAGAGGCCCCTCTTTCTCTCTCTCTGTGTGTGTGTGTGTGTGTGTGTGTGTGTGTGTGTGTGTGTGTGTGTGTGTGTGTGTGTGTGTGTGTGTGTGTGTGTGTGTGTACCTGAGGCAGTGTAATTGTAATCAGTCTCGGTGAGTTTGACTCCCTGCCGTTTCCTCTCAAGGTCACCATGTGAACTCTGTCTGTCGGACTGTTTCTATGACGTCATACATTCACTGGTGTGTGTGTGTGTGTGTGTGTGTGTGTGTGTGTGTGTGTGTGTGTGTGTGTGTGTGTGAGCTGATAGATGTGACTCTCACAGGTTTTCCTCCAGCACTTCTCTGTCTCTGTAGATAAAGTCACCAATCAATGAGCCGACGGATCGACCTCCATGTTGAATAAATTACATCTTTAAATGATTTGTTTCACCAGATATTTATTTTACTGAAATATATATCGTGTGTGCTGCCGCAGCCTGGTTTACCTGTGTCAGGAGCCTGTGTGGCCCCTGGGTCAGGAGCCTGTTATACTGGCTGTGTGGCCCCTGTGTCAGGAGCCTGTTATACTGACTGTGGCCCCTGTGTTTAAGGAGCCTGTTATACTGACTGTGTGGCCCCTGTGTCAGGAGCCTGTTATACTGACTGTGTGGCCCCTGTGTTTAAGGAGCCTGGTTACTGACTGTGTGGCCCCTGTGTTTAAGGAGCCTGGTTACTGACTGTGTGGCCCCTGTGTTTAAGGAGCCTGTTATACTGGCTGTGTGGCCCCTGTGTTTAAGGAGCCTGGTTACTGACTGTGTGGCCCCTGTGTTTAAGGAGCCTGGTTACTGACTGTGTGGCCCCTGTGTTTAAGGAGCCTGGTTACTGACTGTGTGGCCCCTGTGTTTAAGGAGCCTGTTATACTGGCTGTGTGGCCCCTGTGTTTAAGGAGCCTGTTATACTGACTGTGTGGCCCCTGTGTTTAAGGAGCCTGTTATACTGGCTGTGTGGCCCCTGTGTCAGGAGCCTGGTTATTGACTGTGGCCCCTGGTTGACTGTGTGGCCCCTGTGTTTCAGCGGTGGTCAGTGCCATCCCGGTGCCGGCCCTGGACTCGTCTCAGTACCCGGGGATCCTGCCTTCACCGTCCTGCGGCTTCACGCACAACAAGTTCAGCCTGAGACCGATGCCTTTCCCCAGCCTCACCGTGGACAGAGGGTACACTCCAGGTACTAATACTACTGGTACTAGTGAGTACTACTGGTACTACTGTAGAGACAGAGGGTACACTCCAGGTACTAATACTACTGGTACTAGTGAGTACTACTGGTACTACTGTAGAGACAGAGGGTACACTCCAGGTACTAATACTCCTGATACTAGTGAGAGTACTACTGATACTACTGTAGCAACAGAGGGTACACCCCAGGTACTAATATACTCCTGGTACTAGTGAGAGTACTACTGATACTCAGGGTTCTTACAGTCATGGAAAACCTGGAAAAGTCAAAGAATTTTAAAATGGTTATTTCCAGGCCTGGAAAGTCCCCAAAAGTTTAGTAAAAGTCATGTAAATGTGTTATATTCATGTGTTCATGACGTTCATTCACGCTGAGTTTGAAATAATGAATATGCTTTTAAAAGAAAGACTCAAAATATAAGCAGGCATACATACAGGCATCTATATAAATGTTTATTCTTTTAATCAAACTATTGTCTCATTCATTTGAGTCATTTAAGGTTTACTGTATGCTTTGTATTCTCATTGTTAGTTTAAATACTACATTTACTCACTTTTTACTGTTTACACCCAGATTTCACTAAATGTTTGGTCATGGACATTTGGTTTAAAGTCATGGAGAAGTCATGAAACCCACTGGTCAGAATGTGTATGAACCCTCAATACTAGTGTAGAGAGAGAGGATACACACCAGGTACTGCAATACTCCTGATACTTGTGAGAATACTGCTGATACTACTGTAGAGATAGAAGGTACACACCAGGTACTGCAATACTCCTGGTACTTGTGAGAATACTACTGATACTACTGTAGAGACAGAGGGTACACACCAAGTACTGCAATACTCCTGGTACTTGTGAGAATACTACTGTTACTAGTATAGAGACAGAGGATACACACCAGGTACTGCAATATTCCTGGTACTAGTGAGAATACTACAGATACTACTGTAGACAGTACCTGCTGTACACAGACTCAGAGGTTTGACTTCATTGAGTTGAAACGTTTCTGAACATCCTAGCTAGTCAACACGTTTATTAGCTTGCAGCTCAGACGCTCCGGTGTTTCATTTTAACGAGCGACCGTGTTAACTGGTGACTCAGCCGAACGCTGCGGACACGACAGAACATGTCGGTGTCCCCGTGACACGCAACTGTGTTTGTTATCCACGACAACTATGTGTGTAAGTAAACCGCCCCGAGTCACCAGCAAACACGGTCACTAGTTAAACTGGAACACCCGTAGCGTCTGACGGCCCGCGGCGGCCATTATCGGACAGGAAAAGAGGAAAATAAGTCAAGTGACGTTTCCTAAAGGATCTCTAGAACCACAACGTTAACTTCATTTAAATTGCTGAGTACAGTAAAGCCTTGAGGGAAGAGTTCTAACTGAACAGAACAAATTAAACTTACCGTTAAGTTTATGTAATTACATAAACCCTGTAACCTCGCCGTCACTTCCGGTGGCGGCCGTAACGTTTACTAGATCGTTAATAAGTACACTTTACAAAGTCAGATTTCAATAAAAGACACTTCTTTGTAACCCTACGAGCTTGTATGAATCTAATAAACTACGATAGATCCTTGTGTGTAGTATATTAGTGCCTGTAAGATCCCAATGCGGCCGGACTGTTTTTTTCCCTACTTCCTTCGACGTTTTCGACTCTGCAGGCTTCCGTGACTCGGGGGAGGTTTCTTAGAACACGTCGCACGTCTTAAGCGGAAAATTATGCAAAGATTGATACCCAGCATGCACCAATCCGACCATGTTTAGGCATAAATGTTCAAACTTTAAAAATATTTAACCGAAAACAACTGTAGCTTGTTTAGGCCTTGAAGCATCTGGAAAAACTTGGGGACGGCTCGAGAAGGCCTTTTTGGGAAATCTTGCTCATATCATGCTGGATGTTCATAGTTATGATCAAAATGTGGTATAAAAGTTGTTATGTTTTGAAGATATATGTTTTTTTTCACAAATAAATTCTGAAAAGTATTATAAGTCATTTGGGGTTCATACGACTTGAACAGACCTCACTAAGAACTCTAGAAGGGCTTCTCCCCCCTTAGGGGGGACTCGGGGCTCAAAAGGGTTATTAATGAATACGACAGGGTTGGACTGCAACATCTTACTCGTTCCAGCTCTCTCTCTCTCTCTCTCTCCTCCTCTCACAGTCGTATTTAAGCCCATTTCGCTGCAGAGCTAAATGCTAAACGACATGCTGGGGAGCTGTAATTCAGTAATTGGCTAATTCCTGGTCGGCTTGTATCAGTGATTTAACAGCAGCAGAGAGACGAGGCTTCAGACTCATTGAATTAGCGACACAGTGGGATACCCGGTGGCAACACGTACACTTTCACTGAGCTGAAGGGGATGAGAGAGAGGCAGACGTAATGAGCAGGTGATGGAGAGGCAGTTAATGACTTAAAGTCATACACACATTCAGACACTGAGCATCAGAGCATCAGACTACGAGTCCCAGAAACAGCCATTCGGGGCACAGGAAGACGTGGGGCTCTGCACAACCTGTTGGATGCATTCTGAGATTTGAATACATTTCTTATGCTTTTGGATAAATTCACGCATAGACAAAGACTTGTGATTATAATCCTGCGGCAGCAGGAGCACCCAGCTCCTGCTGCCGCAGAGTCCTTCAGCAAGACCACAATCAGTGGTTGAGCTGATAAGTCATCCTGTTTCCATTCAATTGGCATTTACATTACAGTTCATTTAGCTGACGCTTTTATACAAAGCGACTTACATTTTTGCTCTATACACCGTAGAACAATTAGGGGTTAAGTGTCTTGCTCAGGGACACTTCGACGTGTGAGCTATGGGGTGACTGGGGATTGAACCGGCTACCTTGTGGTTGCGGGACGACCACTCATCCCCCTGAGCTACAGCCGCCCCATTTGAAGCTAACTTTTGAAATGTCTGCAAAGATAAATGCACGTTTCCAATCAACGGGTTTGAGAAGATAAACTCAGCTACGTTGTGTGGGAAGTCGGCTTCAGGCCTTCTGGTAATCCGCCAGTAAACGAGGAAGTAGACACAAAACAAGTGGGCTTTACCGTTAAAGCATCTACGAGAGAAAGAATGGAGAGACGTCTTCAGGTGTATTTTGAGTTGGGCAAGTTTGAATTGTTCTTATGTGTCAGCTCGTATTGGTCATATCTAATGCTTGTGTGGAGACAAAGACAACATAAAGTGTGATGCAATCTGAAACCTCACCACTAGAGGCCACTAAACCCTACACACTGCTCCTTTAACAGCTATTTTTTCAATTCAATTCAATTCAGTTTATTTTATATAGCCCAACATCACAAATACAAGTTTGCCTCGGAGGGCTTTACAATCTGTACACGTAACATCCCTGTCCCGGGACCTCACATCGGATCAGGAAAAACTCCCCTAGAAAGATACTAAAAACCCTTTCACAGGGAAAAAAGGGAAGAAACCTGAGGGAGAGCAACAGAGGAGGATCCCTCTCCCCGGATGGACAGAAGCAATAGATGTCATGTGGCCAGAATGAATAGCGTAGTTACAGCACATTCAATGAATATGACAGAAATTATTCATATAATGAGTATTAGGCATGGTCCATGATCCTGATAATCCATGAAGCAGAAGGCGGTAGAGAGGAGGGGGGCATCAGAAGGGCCATGGCAGCGGGTAAGACCGGTTCCTGGCCGGTTCCATCAGCAGGGCCATGGTAGCAGGTAGGACCGGTTCCAGGCAGCCATGGATCCATGGCAGGACCGGGGGTCAGGACCGGGGGTCAGGACCGGGGGTCAGGACCCGGGGGGCAGGACCCGGGGGGCAGGACCCGGGGCAGGACCCGGGTCCAGACAGCCATGAATCCATGGAAAAGGAAAGTAGAGTTAGTAATGTGCATTGAAGGGACAATAGTTTATCCAGATGGAGAGAAAGAGGAGAGGAGGAGTGAAAGAGGAAGAGAAGAGGAGCGAAAGAGGAAGAGAAGAGGAGCTCAGTGTATCCTAAGATGTCCCCCAGCAGTCTAGGCCTATAGCAGCATATCAAGGGGCTGGACCAGGGCAAACCTGAGCCAGCCCTAACTATAAGCCTGAAACAGCCCTAAGTATAAGCGCCCAATCAGGAGAGGAGTGTGTTGAGGAACATTTCAGTGAAGAGTGCACTGATGTGACCTTCCAGGAGAGTAAAGAACTAACTACGTCATAACGGCATGAAACCAGTCCCTTATTAGGAGCTTACCTTCTTCTACAGACACTGCAGATAGAAAGATAACCCAATATTAAATAAAATCACCGCTCCTCTCTACTTCCAGATCTCTAACCAGTGGATGTGTTATCCGCCCACACAGACACACATTGTGTTTCATGTGTAAGTGAGTCACCAGCAGACTGACATCTCAGACTCTCATTCACAAGCGCTCAGAGAAAAGAGGGAAACCATCGGAGGTGTTATTAAAGGCACGGTGCTGTTGGCATCTTAAATGCATGCAGACTGTTCCCCGATGCCGGATCACAACACACGGCTGATGAGCGTAGGGAAGCGGTGCGTGGCCAGCAGAGTTAGTCACACTTAGGTTAGTGCGGCCTTTTACTTCTTTGGGATTTTTAGTGTGCGCCTTTTAAATTGGCAATCGTTTCTGAAGCCACATACATCCTGATTCCTGTCTGTCGTTCCTGTTCACGGGAACCAAATCAGTTCATCCTCCAAATGTGAAGGAGTTCCAGAGGTATCACCTCCACCATGAGATATCACCTCCACCATGAGATATCACCTCCACCATGAGACATCACCTCCACCATGAGATATCACCTCCACCATGAAGGATCACCTCCATGAGATATCACCTCCACCATGAGATATCACCTCCACCATGAGGTATCACCTCCATGAGATATCACCTCCACCATGAGATATCACCTCCACCATGAGATATCACCTCCTCCATGAGATATCACCTCCACCATGAGATATCACCTCCATGAGATATCACCTCCACCATGAGATATCACCTCCATGAGATATCACCTCCACCATGAGGTATCACCTCCACCATGAGATATCACCTCCACCATGAGGTATCACCTCCACCATGAGATATCACCTCCACCATGAGACATCACCTCCACCATGAGATATCACCTCCACCATGAGGGATCACCTCCATGAGATATCACCTCCACCATGAGATATCACCTCCACCATGAGGGATCACCTCCATGAGATATCACCTCCACCATGAGATATCACCTCCACCATGAGATATCACCTCCACCATGAGGTATCACCTCCACCATGAGGTATCACCTCCACCATGAGATATCACCTCCATGAGATATCACCTCCACCATGAGGTATCACCTCCACCATGAGATATCACCTCCACCATGAGACATCACCTCCACCATGAGATATCACCTCCACCATGAGGGATCACCTCCATGAGATATCACCTCCACCATGAGATATCACCTCCACCATGAGATATCACCTCCACCATGAGGTATCACCTCCACCATGAGATATCACCTCCATGAGATATCACCTCCACCATGTAGTATCACCTCCACCATGAAGCGTGTGGTGAGGACGGGACGCACAGAACCGACAGCCGTGAAAGGAAACGCTGCTGCATGACGTACTGAAGTCTTATCGGTCATTTTAATATTAACAATAAGGACATGGCTAACAGCAGATATCCCAACCAAATGAATCAGGCATCACATTGTTCGAGGTTGCTTCATTTCCTCGGCGCGTGCTTCCTTTTCTCTGTGTGTGCTTCCTTTCTTCGGCGCGTGCTTCCTTTCCTCGCCGCGTGCTTCCTTTCCTCGCCGCGTGCTTCCTTTCCTCGCCGCGTGCTTCCTTTCCTCAGCGCGTGCTTCAAGAACTGAAAGAGTTTCAGATGTTGAGTCAAAAATATTCACACGTTTGAATTTTTATATTTATATCAGGGTTCTTACGGTCATGGAAAACCTGGAAAAGTCGTTGAGTTTTAAAATGTTATTTCCAGGCCTGGAAAAGTCCTTGAAAAAAATAAAACCACAAAAGTTTAGTAAAAGTCATGTAAATGTGTTATATTCATGTGTTCATGACGTCCATTTACGCTGAGTTTGAAATAATGAATATGAGCAAAATCTAAATATAAGCAGGCATACATACAGGCATCTATATAAATGTTTATTCTTTTAATCAAACTATTGTCTCATTCATTTGAGTCATTTAAGGTTTACTGTATGCTTTGTATTCTCATTGTTAGTTTAAATACTACATTTACTCACTTTTTACTGTTTACACCCAGATTTCACTAAATGTTTGGTCATGGACATTTGGTTTAAAGTCATGGACATTTGGTTTAAAGTCATGGACATTTGGGTTAAAGTCATGGACATTTGGGTTGAAGTCATGGACATTTGGGTTAAAGTCATGGACATTTGGGTTAAAGTCATGGACATTTGGTTTGAAGTCATGGACATTTGGGTTAAAGTCATGGACATTTGGGTTAAAGTCATGGACATTTGGTTTGAAGTCATGGATCCATTGGTCAGAATGTGTATGAACCCTGTATTTATATTCAGTGTTTTTCTGTCTTTTCTCCAAATGCCTGTTCACTCTTTACAATTATTGGACGTTTTGTTTTTTGTCCCTTCCTTCTCTCCGTCCCCGTTCCTCTACTCTGCCCTTCATCCCTTCATCCCTCCTCCTCCTCCTCCTCCTCAGCGATGCCTTCGGACTCTCTCCTCCAGCAGCAGCCTCAAACCCAGCAGGCCGCTCCGCTCCTCCCCGGCTCCTCGGCGCCACTCGGGGACCACATCGCCGGCCCGATCCCGGGGGCCCCCGCCGCTGAGGAGGCCCCGGCCGGCGGCGGCGGGCGCAGCATCCCGACGGCCTGCGTCCGGCCCACCCACCCGCTGCGCAGCTTCACCAACCCGCTGCTGCCGCCGCCCATGGGCACCATCGACCCCAAGGTGTACACCTCCATGCTGCCGCAGGCCGGTGAGTACCAGGCTCACCGAGCAGCTCGCACAGCCAGGCCGCGGTGTGTGTCGTCGGGTTACCTCATGCTGTAGTTTGCATGATTTCTCCCGAAAAGTGTTTTTTCTAGTTTTTTTTTTTGCACCTTTCTTCTTCAACACGAGTCAATTTCTGCTCGTCTTTTCAAAATAAGCGTCCATCTTCAAAGGAAACAGCTTAGTTAGGTTCAGGCCACAAAGAGGCACGACGCACTGCTCTGCGTTGGCATGGTTACTGGAAGAGAAGAGCCTGCATCATGTGACGTGAACAGAGGTCACATGACTTCACATGAGTCATAACGGGACATGAGCGCGTGAGGCCGATGCAGAAGCTTTGAACTTTCGAGCATTTTTTGAGCATTCTTTCTAATTGCCATTTTGTAAAAATAAAAATAAAAAGATAGTGACGGCCAAACACCAAGAATACTGAAGTTGAATTTCCGGTATCACTTTATAATAAGTACACACTATTTATCATTAGTGAAGCATGAATAAACACTGAATTCATCATTTATAAAGCAGTGTTCCAACATGAATACTCATTAGTAACTCATTAGTATGCAATTCATAAACACAGTTTTAATTAATAATCTTGGGTTTTCATCCTTCATAAATTATCTTATTAATCATCTATAAGTCCTGAATACTTCATTTACAAATCCATCATTTATAAAGTATGAAACCCCAAGTTTATAAATCAAGAATGAAACATTTATAACTGTGTTTATGAATGAGTTACTAATGAGTATTCATGTTGGAATAATGCTTTATAAATGAGGAATTCAGTGTTTATTCATGCTTTACTAATGCTAAATAGTGTGTACTTATTATAAAGTGATATCACATTTCCAAACTCAACGCTTTAAAACCGTAGTGCACCAATACAAAGTCTCTCTATGTGACGCGACACTTATTGATGTGAAACTACTTGATATGATGACACAACATGATGCAGTTCCTCTCATGTCCACTAGAGTGTTGAAATGTCCTTTCCTTTGGACCGATGTTTCATTTATTATCTGATGTTTTATCATAATTAATGAACTTTGCTGAGACACTGTTGACTTAAGTCAACACAATGATTGTGTTCGGTCCATTTTTCTGCAGTAAGTTATCAGAACCAGAATCAGAACACACACACACACACACACACACACACACACACACACACACACACACATGGAATGTGTCTCCTTTTACACGTTGCTCTTACACGCAATATACAATAAACAAGATAAATATGAAAAAGACATTAAAGACAACAGAGACAGGAGACATTAAAGACAACAGTAGTGGAGTGCAGATGGAAGAGTCTGATGAATTGGTTATTAGTGTATTGCACTGTAAGGATACGTTCCTGATAACCATGTATCTTTACTCCCTACATTCCTTCACTGAAGCCCAGTGGGCAACACGTCCCCGTCATGGATCCTCTTGTTTCAATGCATCCATGAAGTACTAACCGCCTGGTCTCAATCTTTTGTCCAGGAAGTGTGTTTTATTGCACATGATGACAAACCAATATTTTTTAACTCTGGTCTGTTGCTGCTCCTGAAGCTCCAGTCTGCTGCTGTTTTGTCAGATTCTTTGTTTAAGATTCTCTCTGTCTTTAATATTTTATTCAGAGGAACTAAATGCGTTAGCCTAAGGGTGCTACATAGTGTGTGTGTGTGTGTGTGTGTGTGTGTGTGTGTGTGTGTGTGTGTGTGTGTGTGTGTGTGTGTGTGTGTGTGTGTGTGTTTATAGAAAGATGCACTGTAACTGGCCTTGACATTAGCCAGAGGGTTGCATCTGAGCTGGTCTGACCTCCCAATGTGTTCTCCCTCCCTCATGTTACCTGTCTGTCTCTTCATATGCTCTCTCTCTCTCTCTCTCTCTCTCTCTCTCTCTCAAGGCAACATATTCTAGTGTTTATTTGCACATGTGTTTGCTTCATGCTTCACTGTCTTTTCAAAATAAACACCAGTATCACAGGAACATTTATACATACATTTAAATTAATAAGATTCTGAGCATTCTCAGCGATCTTATTTCCCTTTGGCGTGTTAAAAAGAGTCAACAATAGTAAAGTAATAGCTATTTATGTATTTATTTGTACATACTTTCAGGTGACGACCTTCGGTTCTGAGAAAGTGTCTTAAACCTTCACTCTTTCACATTGCCACCAGGGGGCAAAAAGAAGGTTGTATAGAAGTCTATAGAAGATTACTCTTCTTCTCTCATTGTAAACATGAGTTTATGTCTCAATCTCTAGTTTCAAGTCTTCTTCAATACAGCGTGATGTTCATTTAGTAAATTATGGTCATTTAGAGTCAGTTTAAGGTGATTGACAGGTCTCTACCACTACCAGAGCAATACACTGTTTATCTTCTGCAGTCGTGTTACAAGAAGTCAACTTGGCAACAGCCTTAAACCAAGGTTACCATAACGCCCAAACTCAAGGCTTCAATACTTCATATACAGTCTATGGTCACTTTACTATGTAAGGCGAGGAAAGCCCAAGAAAACGTTGATTGGGAGACTTGATATACGCAATACTCAGACATCTCAGTGGCCTCTCAGGAACAGTATCCTGTCCAGGAAGACTGGGCATGGTAACCATGGTAACCATGGTAACCATGGTAAACATGGTATCAGCCAAGCTCAGGTCCATCTGGTCAAAGTGCAGTTGCCCCAGGTGGAGGATGGCCTTGGAACTACGATGGTACAGATCTCCATGGTGACCAGAAGATGAACATCGCATTGTTGATCCCGACTTTTTTATGTCAAAATTCTTCTCAATACCTTAGTTAATGATTAAACGAGTAAGCCGTGATTGCGGAGAAGCAATTGGCCAATCAGTGCAAGCGATAGTGAGAACGAGGCTGTCGTCTTGGCACAAAAATGGCAACAAAAAGTTGGAGGCTAACATCCGAATACGGGCGTGTCCTTTTGAATCGCGGTCGGCGAGAAAAGAAATGAAGAGCAGACAAAAGAATGAAGAGCTAAAAACGCTGCTCTCAAACGCCGACTCCAAAACCAAAGAGATGAGTTCTTTTGTCACCGCGTTGCTTCAGCGTGAGCTCTGCTGGAGGAATGGAGACCTGACGCTCCCTCTCTTCCTCTCTTTGCTCTTACCGTCCGTCTTTCAGGTCTTTAATCTCTCATCCTGTCTTCTCTCTGCTCGCCTGCAGCAGTGTGAGCAGAAAACTAATACCGCCTCCATACATGTGCTCCCTGGACAGTGTGTGTGTGTGTTTGTGTGCGTTCCTGCTTTCTGTAGGTGTGTATCACCTCTGTGTGTGTGTGTGTGTGAGTGTGTGTGGGTGTGTGTGTGTGTACCTCCATTATGGTTCTGTTTACACGCCCAGGTGGCCTCAGATTAACATTGATTTTCCGCTCCTGGAAAGCTTTCGCTCAGGAGTAGCGGGCCCAAGGCGACGCTCGGCTCGGCACCCAGAGACTCCCCTCCCCCCCTCACCTCGTGACCCGCCTCCCCGACGCAGAGCACTCAGAGCCGGGGTCGAGCTTCCTCCACCGCCCGCCTCCTCCTCCTCTCCATCCAGGAGGAGGAGAGCGATGTGTCTGATGCCCTTGTTTGTGTGTTTATCCTGAATGAAAAGAATGAGATGTTTTCACGGCTTAATTGGATTGTTGTGGAGAGAGAGAGAGAGAGAGAGAGAGAGAGAGAGAGAGAGAGACTCTTAAGTAACGGTTGATGTCAGATGGATTGAAGGTTTACCTGACACCAGTCCAACGTACCTGATGTTGGAGCAGGTGTTGAAAGAGTATAAAGAAAGATGGACTGGTCTCTCCTGACCACCAGGGGGTGACTCCTCTGGTTGTATAGAAGTCTATGCTTCATGTGTTAAAGCTGCATTCTCTCTCCTGACCACCAGGGGGTGACTCCTCTGGTTGTATAGAAGTCTATGCTTCATGTGTTAAAGCTGCATTCTCTCTCCTGACCACCAGGGGGTGACTCCTCTGGTTGTATAGAAGTCTATATAAATGACTCTACTTCTCTTGATGTATTCCCTCAGTAAACATTGTAAACATGAGTTTATGTCTCAATCTCTAGTTTCAAGTCTTCTTCAATACAGCATGATGTTCATTTAGTAAATTATGGTCATTTAGAGTCAAACAGACCATAAAGCAGGGGACGCTTTAGGGCGGGGCTTACTGTGTGATTGACAGGTCACAGCCGTATTCGACGTCTCTACGTCACTCCTCAGCTTTCCAAATAATCCAAGATGGTGGCGGTGAAATCACAGAACTTGAGGCTTCACAGCAGCGTCCTCAAACCGTCACCATGTCTTTGTCTGCTTCTTATACACAGTCTTTGTTCACAGCTCGACTCTTTCTGACCAATCAGTAGTCTGCATTGTTTTGAGTCCACCCTTTATTATTATTATTATTATTATTATTATTATTATTATTATCGTTCAGCTCGCTTGTAACCTTGACAGAGGTGGAACCATGAGAAGCAACAGCAACTTTCGTCAATGGAAAACCTCAAACCGAGTCGTGCTGTGGAAATGAGGCACAATAAAGAAGCGGTTGGGTTGCATCATGGGAAATGTAGGATCCAGCATTTTTGGAGCTTGAACCATTTTTCTTCTTTTTGGGTTATCCGTCTTGTGAGCCCTTAAATATGAATTGGTTCGATTGGTGCTTTTGCAGAGTTGAGCAAAGTTGCAACTCATTAGTTTGATAAGAACTATAAGGTGTTTGATATCTATATATATTCATATATATTCAGGAGAAGTTTGATGAACATTGTGATAATAAAGTACCACAGTTCATGTTTTGACCCCTGACCTCGGAGTCAAACGCTGGATCTGTGTGTTCTCTGCTTGGAGCTCCAGCAGATGAAGAGCTTTCCTTCCTGCTCCCTCCGTTTATATCAATATTTAAACTGAGACTTTCTCTCTTTAAATGGAGCCTCCAAAGCCCATCTGCAGAGTAAAGTGTGATGGTGGGCAGTTACTCACCTAAATTGGCCTGAATGTGTGGCTTAATGCTGGAAGCTGTAATGGGATTGTCTGGCTCAATGTCTGATACCCAGGAAAAGACATTTGGAGCCACAGCTGGAGGTAAACGCAGAGCCAGCTGTGATGGATGCCTCTCAGTGTGCACCTTCATCCGGCCTCAGAGGGCACGCCTTATTACCAATAAAAGGCTCTGGGATAGTTAAATATGGTTATGTCCAACATAACCAGAGAGACAGCGATTTCTTTTAGCGTCATTCTCAAATGGTACACCATTTTATTTTGTTTAATGTTCATTACTCCCACGCTCCCCAGTTTGTCTTGAGGAGCAGCACTAAAGGGAAGGTCAGACACACCATTATCATCCCCCCTCTGTGAATATAGAGCAAAAAAACAACATATTGCCTCAGTCAAAAATAAATAATTAAAGCAGGAAAGCAGACCTGACTTGAGAACACAAAGCGTCATTATGGAGAACTCGTCCGGTAATGACTGAAGCGTTGTGTGAGGACGCTGCGCTGAAGGAAGCAGGTAAAAGCTTCATATGAGAGCAGTTAATACCGCCTCATGTCAAGAAGGGGAGATGGGAGATAAGGGAGGAAAACGATTTTTCAAAAGACTTTGAACCTTCAGGCGTGGTGTGAAGATGGAGCGGGGGAGGGGGGGGGGGGGGGGGGGGGGATCTTTTAACATTTAAAAGATGCTGAAGTGTGGACTGTGATATGTCTACAGTCTGCAGACTGTTTTCAGTGGAAGATCTTGTGCTAGTTATTTCTACCTGGAGAAGAAAAGAAGAGGATGGAGGGAATGACGCTGACAAATATTAAAGGAAATGATGGGGTACTAAGACAACATTATGAGGCAGGAAGTGAAAAATAAATAAGTAATATGACATACTATTTTAGGATTATGAGTCAAAATTATCCCAAAGGTTAAGAGATATATACCGTAAAAGTCGGGTTACAAGCCGCTCCTACCTCCGGTCAGTGTCCTGCTGTAGCAAGCTAGCAGCAGCGCTAGCTAGCGCTGCTGCTAGCTCCCCGCTCCTGCTGCTACTGCCCGCGTCCCCTCTGCCTGCGTCGGGTTTCGAGCCGGGGCTGATCCCGCTACCTTCTGTGGTTGTCGGTGGTTGTCGCTAGCGGAAGTTAGCGGAAGTTAGCGGAGAGCTAGCGGAAGTTAGCGGGGGAACTAGCATGAGCGCCAGCTGGCTACAGCGGGGCGCAAACGGGGACACTGACCGAAGGTAGTAGCGGCTTGTAATCCGACTTTTACGGTAACTCAGAATTATGCGATATTGACAACCAGACTTTATAAATCCAAAATATGTATAAAAAAAATTGGACTCACTAAATTACGATTTTAAATTACTCTAGATTAATCAGGATTATGAGAGATTAGGAGATTAGTAAATTCATATTTTCACTTACTAGCTCATAAAGCCTGCCAATACAATTAAGCAATAAGGTACTCGAGGCAGTACTGTGTCGTGCAATAATGTACTGTTCAAGGGTGTTGTTAGGCCCGACGCGCAGCGGCCTACAGTACATTGAACAGTACATTATTGTAGACACAGTACTGCCTCGAGTACCTTATTGCTTTTATAATACGGGTACCTGCGACTTTATAAATAGTAATATAAGCTGCCCTTCAGCACAAAATAGTTGTAGCCGGCAAAACGTTGTGTATCGCATTTCAGCGGCAGAGAAAATAGTCCCGGGACGCACGGGACTATAAAACGGACGAGCTGGTCAGTAAATCTGCGATTTACTGACCAGCCCGGTTGAAAGCAGGGTGGAGGATGACGCTCAGCCACCGATGTAAAGAAGTGCTCTCGCTGCTTCTGTCCGTCTTTTCTCCGTCATGTTTCTCCTCCATGATGTTTAGAGAACTTGCCTCGCGTCGGGAAATTACCGACGTAATTATCTCTCACTGGAAATTATCACGATTTTGTGATCAAACCCTTTTCATTGCTCATCTTTAGGTTAGGGAGGAAGTGACGTGTGTGTTGTGGTTCGTTATGCTAGTGTGGGGGATGCTACGTGAGCTTGTTAGCTGTTCCGTTTGAGCTAACTTACTGTTAGCGAAGAGCCCCGTTGCAATACTGTGAACACTCAAGCAATAAACCTGCAAGTTAAGGAAACCAACGTCTGAGTCGTTACTGCGGACGTGACAATATCAAAGTTTACACCAAACATGTTTTTAACTGTCAAGCTTGAAACGGCAACTAACTGTTAGGAGTGTGTGGTGTAGCGGACCCAAACGCAACACACGCAGCAGTACAGTTCCACGGGCGGACCTTATTTAAAGTAAACAAGACACCACAAACAGATACAAACGAATGCTACCGGTCAGGTCCAGCGAACACAGGAGATCCACCTCTCCTGCTCCAGAGTCGGGAGGGCAACTCAACCGCTCGTGTGACCAATTCTTACAAAGTAACAACCCGACAATAAGCCGGGTCACGCTGTGGACCTTTAATCACCTGCCGGTGATCAAGGCAACGGCCAACAGCTGGGATGAAGGAGCCCCCCTCCTTCATCGTGGCAGTGGGCGGAAACCAGGAGGAGAAACTGTAGACTAAAGAGCGGACCGAGAATCCAACACTAACGGTCGCGCAATTTAAATCTACCTGTTATTTTAAGTGCGCACTGATATGGAACGCTCTAAATGTAAACAGGCTGTACAGTACTTTATGGCTGAATAAACTACACCCCGTGACTCACTCTCAACCAATCAGAATGCTTGATTTGATCTACCCGTATTATAATTTACATTATGACTTAACTTCTTGACATCATAATCTTGACTTTGAAAGCAAGTCAAATGATTTAGTATCTACATTTGACCTAATAGTGAGTGTATCTACTGTCCCTGTATAACTGGGCTGCTATACATTTAGAAGGAATGCGGATGGAGAGTGAAATACTTGGAACATTTGTATTTCTCGCAGATTTTGAACAAATTATGAGATAAAGACTCAATTTTGGAAAATACTTAGAGCTGCTTTCCAAAGGTTGTCTGCGTACCTGTCTGTCTACGTACCTGTCTGTCTACATACCTGTCTGTCTACATACCTGTCTGTCTACATACCTGTCTGTCTACGTACCTGTCTGTCTGCATACCTGTCTGACTACCTGTCTGTCTGCATACCTGTCTGACTGCGTACCTGTCTGACTACCTGTCTGTCTGCGTACCTGTCTGTCTACGTACCTGTCTGACTACATACCTGTCTGTCTACATACCTGTCTGTCTGCATACCTGTCTGTCTACATACCTGTCTGTCTACATACCTGTCTGTCTGCGTACCTGTCTGTCTACGTACCTGTCTGTCTACATACCTGTCTGTCTACATACCTGTCTGTCTGCATACCTGTCTGACTACCTGTCTGTCTGCATACCTGTCTGTCTGCGTACCTGTCTGACTACCTGTCTGTCTGACTACCTGTCTGTCTGCATACCTGTCTGTCTGCGTACCTGTCTGTCTGCGTACCTGTCTGACTACCTGTCTGACTACCTGTCTGTCTGCGTACCTGTCTGTCTGCGTACCTGTCTGTCTGCGTACCTGTCTGTCTGCATACCTGTCTGTCTGCGTACCTGTCTGTCTGCGTACCTGTCTGTCTGCGTACCTGTCTGTCTGCGTACCTGTCTGTCTGCGTACCTGTCTGTCTGCATACCTGTCTGACTACCTGTCTGTCTGCGTACCTGTCTGTCTGCATACCTGTCTGTCTGCGTACCTGTCTGTCTGCGTACCTGTCTGTCTGCGTACCTGTCTGTCTGCGTACCTGTCTGTCTGCGTACCTGTCTGTCTGCATACCTGTCTGACTACCTGTCTGTCTGCGTACCTGTCTGTCTGCATACCTGTCTGTCTGCGTACCTGTCTGTCTGCATACCTGTCTGACTACCTGTCTGTCTGCATACCTGTCTGTCTGCGTACCTGTCTGTCTGCGTACCTGTCTGTCTGCGTACCTGTCTGTCTTCCTGACCGGTGAGGAACATCAAACAGACACGAGGAGAACGTTTAGAAACAGCCAGACAAAGAAACACCGAACCGGTGTGGAGACGTCTGCTCTCTCCCTCCAGAGACTGGATGTCTCCTCAAAGATGCGTCTCATCTTAAACTGTATTTACTTCAAACCGTCCTCAGGATCAATAACCCCGCCCCTCCCCCTCCTCACCTCCTATCGCTGCACATCTTTCCATCTTTGCCTTCGACCCATGAACAGAACAGAGACACTGCTGATGTGACCCCCGGCGGGCTTTCACACCTCCACTCTGCTTGTCTGGTAAATATATCCAGCATCCACCTCTGAGCAGACCCCCCCACCCCTCTCCGAGCAGACCCCCCCCCACCCTGAGGGCGAGCCAGGCACCGTGAAACTCTCTTTCATGGCGTTCTCACTGTGGATGTGTAACCTTTGCTTCGTCTCTGTACTGCTGCAGCTCATTTCCACAGAATGTCTTTTTTCGGGAGCTCAGCTCAGTCTGGATTCAGTCTGACAGCGGCGTGCTGAGAAGTCATAAAAACACATTTGGTTCTGCTTCATTTTTAAAATGAAGCTGGCAGGGATCTCTACACCACATTTACAGACACTCAGAGTCACACAAGGTCAGAACGCCTGAGAGTAAAGCAGAACCACTGGGACAGAACGACACAGAGCAGGTCTATTCTGTACGCTGACGCTCCACACACCAGAAGGTCTGAGGCATGAAAACGGAGCTATGTGCATAAACTGTTCTTGGCGGTCGCCACCTTGAATTGCTGGTCTGTTTGACTCTAAATGACCATAATTTACTAAATGAACATCATGCTGTATTAAAGAAGACTTGAAACTAGAGATTGAGACACAAACTCATGTTTACAATGTTTACTGAGGGAATACATCAAGAGAAGTAGAGTCATTTATATAGACTTCTATACAACCAGAGGAGTCACCCCCTGGTGGTCAGGAGAGAGAATGCAGCTTTAACACATGAAGCATAGACTTCTATACAACCAAAGGAGTTGGCCTCCCCCTATTCCTACTGTACCAAGCTGCCTGTTAAAAAGCCATACAACGAGGCCATCCTCAAAGGAAAAGTAAGTTGATGGGTAGCTACTTCTGGCCGAACGTACCTTCTTACAGTGTCAGTATCTTCAGCAAGGCTAGAAGGAGACTCCCTCACCCACTGAACACAGTTTCAAGTTTCTGCAAGTTGATTTTCCTATAAATGAACTGAAGCCGAGAAAACCAGTGCAGTGAAGTACACAGGATGTGTAGTTCATGACCTTCAATGATTCTTATCACCAGAACAAAGTCATAGCATTTACAGTAGTCACTGTAAAACACATGCATAGGCATTATCCTATACAGTATAGGATAATGCCAGTGTGCAGGTAAGTGACAGCGGAGGAGGACTTTTATCTCTGTCGGGGAAGAATGTCATAGAAGTAGAACGTGTCTCCATGTTCTCAGCTGGAATGCTAAGGTAGATTTTCTTTTGCAATTGTTTTCAAGCTGTTCGCCTAAAAGCAGTTTATGGTTCAACAGTTTGAAATACATCTTTACTCTCAGCAGGATGCGGTTCCTGCACAGTGTTTGTGGGTAAAAACGTGACGTCTGATCCTTGTTCTTAAGTAAAGACGAAGGTTTAGAAACACAACCTTGTGCAATTACATTATACTGTATATCCACGTGGAAGAACTTTTACTAGGATCTCAGAAACTGTTCTAGTGGCCTCGGACTTTCCAACATCATGCTAGCTGTTTTCTGTTTGGGACGGGACATCATTTAGTTGTGTCCTCACTAATCAGCAGTGAAGGGACGTACCCGTGTCGCCAGCATCACTTTCACTCAACACAGATGGGGTCCTGGTTGCCATGAGCAATTTAATGTAATGAACAAAATGTCCCCGGTCTGTGAGTTGATTTATCCGTCCAGCTGCGTCCATCTCATCTGCACTTTTGGAGCATTCTGCCGGGTTTCTGGCTCCGGCACAGGAAGATGGCGTCCAAACTCCTAATCCCGCCAACGAAGCTCTGATTGGTTGATTGTTTCTCCAACCAGCCATCAATGAGCACAACATCCGACCGGCGGAGCCGTCAGACTTTGTAAAGAGTCTGTCATAATCTATTTTTACCATTATGATAAATTGTAGACCAAGAGCGTGATCTTAATCTGATTCACCTTTGACCGTGCCCAATGTCTTCCTTCCTCATTCAAAGCTTCTTATGAGGTTTTTGAGAATGAAGCTTTGAATATCTGTCAGTACAGTTGTGAGCCTCCCATTGGGTGTGTGTGTGTGTGTGTGTGTGTGTGTGTGTGTGTGTGTGTGTGTGTGTGTGTGTGTGTGTGTGTGTGTGTGTGTGTGTGTGTGTGTGTGTGTGTGTGTGTGTGTTCGGTAGCAAGTGGGAGAGCAGACGATGTGTGACCGCAATGACAGAGTGAAACTGTGAGCACCATCTGGTCGAAAAGCCAAAATCTATGTGCATTTTTCAAATGGAATTATCAGTCAACGATTGGATCATTTTGCTCATGTGAACAGGACAGAAGCTCCCAAGACAAAGGTTGGGCTCTTTCGGTTGAGAAGTCCGTTCCTCTTGTCTGTACGTTGTCTTCCTGGATGCACGAATCAATGGCCTGAGCCCACCGCTCCTTTCTGTTTCCTACCTCCAGCCAACATTGGATTATTTTAGACTGCTGGAAGACAGGAGCTCAGACTGGACCAGTCGATGAAGTCCAAACTACTGCTACTGTTGTTACGCTGCTAGTGGAGCAGCTAGAACTCCCCTTTACAAAGTGTATTCTTTAAGCTAAACCCGACTGATTACCCTGCTGTGAACACTGTCTTCTCTAGTTCCTCCATCTGGGGCCAATGATCCACCTTTACTTTGAAACTCCTACTTTGTTGCCCTGGAAATAACGGTGTTTTATTTTGATGGTCCCACTCAAGTTCCACTTTCCTCACGATGTCATGGAAAGTCCCAGACTCTCCCATTCAGTCGACTTCAGGCTTGTTTTTCCTGCCACCTTTATCTCCAAGGGTTTCCAGAGGGCTTTTTTTATTTGAGATGTTTCCAAGTTATACATTGAATGAAACACAATCACTTCCATTGTACTACATTCACACTAGTTCTGATATACTGCTATTAAAACATTGAATATAGTTCATAGTGCTGACAAATCAAACTCTAACATGACCACCACATGCTTGTAACCTTAACCGAGTACTTTATGTTCCTCAACTAACTTCACCAAACCGTAACAAAGAGGAGGCAGTCAGACATCACTGTTGGGGTAGGGAGGACTTGTGTGAAATGTGTATTCTGTGTTTATTGAAAATGGATTTGAAGTTGTTGTTTCTTTGGCGTGAAGACTCCTGTGTTCTCTGGAGTGATGGAGGCTGTTGCAGGTGTTTGGTTTCTCAGGGAGAGACGATGGATGTTTATTGATCAGGAAGCGAAGGAGTGGAGGATTGTGGGTAGCAGAAGCCCAGGGGGGTGTTCAGACATCAGGAGGTGTTCAGGGAATCGGAGGAGGGGGAGAAGAAAAAAAGACTGTTTTGTCTCCTATTTTTCCTCCTCCATGTTGTTTCTCTTCCCCTTCGTCTTCTTTGTACAGAAGCTTCCTCACATTTGAATTCCTGAATGCTACAGTGGCGACAAGGCAGTGGAATGCATTTATTGATTCATGTTCTTGTTCTTTCGTTTGTTTGTTCCAGCGTGGATGTTTGTTCTCCTCTGTGTCGGGTCAATTCGTTCCCCTGTTGGTTTCCTGCTCGGTACTTGTTGTTTAGTGGAAGGAGATGGATCCAGCATCAGGATGCATTGTTACTTAAAGCAGATGTGCATCTCAGTGGTCGCCGACACACTGCGGACACTTTGATTAGACGTGTTCAAGAAAGTGTATACATTAGGGCTGTCAAAATTGCTAAAAAATGACGTTCGAATATTCCCTTTAAAAAAAACACAAAATACAAAATTCTTCAGTTTAGGTGTTCACTTCACCCCGGGTGTTTATTAAGGGAACACAGAACAGGCTACTGTGGGCCGCAGCTTACGCCACAACAACAGCAGAACCCCGTGAAACCTCAACCAGCTTCACGTCTGCTCCGGGTCAGAGGCTCTGCCCCGAACGGCTCGTCACACACACACACACACACACACACACACACACACACACACACACACACACACACACACACACACACACACAAAAAGAGGACACTTCATCGCGGCCGCGGCGGGGGTTGCCAGATTCACGATAATTATCCTCCGAAATTTTTTTTTTTTTTTTTTTTTACATTCAAATATTAATTTTCACATTCGAAATTCTGTTTTTAACAACTATTCGAATATATATTCGAATTTCGATTATTCGTTGACAGCCCTAGTGTACATAAAGCATAATTGTAAAGTACATGGAGTGGCAGGTAATCTGGTTGTAATGTGCGAGGCTGGATTCTTCTTTCTCTCTTGTTGCTGTAAATAGTTGTTAATTAACTGTAATTAACAAACCATCTCATTCTATTGTATCGTCATGTAATATCTAATAGAGTTGTGTTCTTATTGTAAAGACATGTTTCTGAACATTGAACTATGAAATGACTCGATGCTGAACCGGACCAATGGACATCTGGCTCAGGCCTCAGGTCAATGGTCCACTTAGTGCATGTGCACTGGTCGTTTAGATAAATCAATATGTGTTGGCAGATGAATGAATGAATGAATTGAACTTTATTAATCCCCGAGGGGAAATTTGGTGTTGACGTAGCAGCAATTTACAGACAAAAATAAGATGTAAAAAAACAACAGGGATGAAAGATATATACAATAATAATAATAATACAAAATAAAATAAAATAGCTGGGGTGAAAGAAAAAAACTGTATTAATTTAGGAATTAAATTAAACGTAAACAGTAGAAGTGCAAAAATGCAAAGTATGTATGTGTATATTAAGTGTGTGAGGTGTAGATAAAATAAACAATAAACAAACAATAAACAACAAACAATAGGGGAGTGTAAAAATGCAAATTATGTATGTAAGCATATGAAGTGTGAAGTGTAGATAAACATAAACGTAAACTTGTACAATGATTAATCAAACTGTTCCATCCAACTCGTTAATAATGAAGCTCGGTCGCGTGTGCTTCTTCAGACGGCCACTTGAGGCGCCAACACAAAGACCCCGTGTTAAAAGCACCATGTTGTCTCTGAGGCTCGTATCCTGCTAACACGATGGTATTCTGAGCTCACTGTGTAAATCCATTACATTACAGTTTGATTAGTTTTTGTTAGAACTTCTCTTCCATTAAACCAGAAGTGTTTACCAAAACAAAGCCAGCTGTCAAACGATGAGCAGCAGATGACGTTCTGGTCTTTTGACTTTGACTTTATTTATTTGATGTGGACATCACAATGGCATTAGAATTTCTAGCACACATATATGCACAAAGAAAAAAGCAGATGCACTGTGTTAAGTGTATATAGCGAATGCTAATTTACAACACCTGTCCACAGGAGTCTGGACTGTCTGACAGGGCCGCTAACCAGGAGTCTTTCTGTCCTCCCCCAGGCGCCAGCCTCCCGAAGCCCCAGGTGAAGACGGCCTCTCTGGGCCAGGCCGGGAAGGCCCGCTCCCCTCTGCTGCCCGTCTCCGTCCCCACGGCGCCGGACCTACCGGAGGAGGCGGGAACCAAACCTGCAGAGGATTCGGCCGCCAGCGTAAGTCTGAGAATGTTGTTTAGTTCAACGCCCACAGGTCCATGCTCACTGCTGATGCTGTCTCAGGTTGTAGAGGTCACAGGCTTTTGATGGGCGGACCTCATCCACTGACATGAATACCAAAAGTAGAAGCGATTGGAGCGAACTAGTGAATGAAAACATGTGAGAAGTGAGAAGGTGAGCGCAGCAGAGTGAAGTAGTGCTGTAGAAATGTTTGAGTATGAATGATGAAAGTAACTCTTCCCTCTTACGGTAACGTAGAGGAGCAAAAGTAGAAAGCCTCTAAAGTTCTTATCTCCCTGAAGCAAAGCAGCAGAGCAACACATCTACCTGTCACTAAAGGACATTCATCGTGTTGTATTTTCTCTTGTTATGTTTTGTTCATGAATAGTGGATGCTCATACTCTCTGTCATCCAGTCTGAGATGATGATGAAGATGTTCTCTAAATGGGACAACGTACAGCTGAACAATCATCTAAGTGATTATCTGTCATTGATGATCTGACATCACCAACGTTACTGCTGCTCCTCAATGTCCACAATGCATTGTGGTTTCATACATACTTCCATGAGGTCAGCAGACTGCGATCCAATCACCTGCCAGGTGTAAAGAGAGGCATCGAGTCCCTAAAAGACATCAAACGTACATATTTCTGTCCCGTGACTTCAGTACGTGGACCACAGACAGTTCATCCGCCTCTGAGGAGCTGGACTGTCTTCACACTTCTGTTCACTGCTGGAGAGCAGCAGCCATGAACTGATATCATGAGAGTGAAGAATAGAATGACAATCAGGAGAGAAAGAACGGTGGAGGAAGTGAGAGGAAGAGGAAGTAGGAAGGCACACACACACACACACACACACACACACACACACACACACACACACACACACACACACACACACACACACACACACACACACTGTCTAACCCGGCTCTTAGGCCATGACAAATACTGCACAGACCACAGTGAAGGGTAACGCAAGATGTGTTATTCTTATTAAACAGCAGATCAGTCAGTGTGTGTGCGTGTGAAATGGAACGTCGATGTTGTCAGCGAAGGCTACAAGGTAACTCAAAGCTACGGCCTGGAGCCACTCAGCCCACGTCCGAGAGGAAGACCTGCGCGCCCCGCACTGAGCAACGCTACTGCAGGGCTTTATGCCGTCCCTCTTCCTGGACCAGGTGCTCTGCATCTGTCATCTGCTCTCCAGGGACAAAGAAACACACACCTGCAGTGATTAGGGACAGACAGGGACCGTCACAACACACACACACACACACACACACACACACACACCTGCTCAGCTTGTCTCTACACCTGTTTCCTCCCCTCAGTGTGCTGGTGGCCTTTCAGCTGCAGAATACAACAGTTCATTAGTAACTGAGGAAGAGGAAGAGGAAAGAAACAGAGGAGGGAGAAGAAGAGGGAGTAAAGCATCATGAAGGAAAAGGAGGAGAGGGAAATAAATCTGGGGTGAGAGGATGGTGTAGAAGAAAGGAGGACGATAAGAAGGAGAGGAAGAAGAGGAGGAAGAGGAAGGATAAAGGGCAGGAGAGGAAAGGTTAAGAAGGAAAGCATGCAGGAGGAAGAGGAGGAAGAGGAGGAATGGAAATGAGGACAAGAGGAGGAGAGAGAGCTCTGAGGCCGGAGGAAGGGAAACATAGGAAAGGGTGAGGAAGAGGAGGAGAGGAAGGAGGCGGAGCCAGAGGATGACAAGCAGAACACGATGTGGACGCCGGACGTCGGGGCTTGTTAAATATTCATACGGGACGGGACGAGGCGTCGCCACGGCAACGAGAAGAGAGGAGAGGACCGAGGAGGAAATGAAGAGAGAGAGGGAGGGATGGAGGAGAAAGAAGCAAGTGGGAAGAGCAGAACAGAGGGAGGAGAGAAAGAAGAAAGACGGAGAGGAAAGGAAAGGAAGCAAAACAAGGGAATAAGGGAACAAGGGAGAAGGGGGGAGGTAGAGGAGCAAGGAGGCGTTGCCGTAGCAACAGGAACAGAGGGAAGGATGCTTCAGGAGGAAGAAGGATGGAGGTGAAGAGCAGGAGAGAAATGAGGAGGGGCAATGAGACGGGGTCAAAGGTCAACAGGTCTTCCTCTTCATCTGCTCTTCTATCTCTGTAATGGATCTCTTCCCTTCAGCCCTCTGGCATATCACACACACACACACACACACACACACACACACAGCTACTTAATAAACTGTGTCACACAGAGTGAGTGATGTAACACAACGGTGCTTTTATTATGTTGTTACATCAGTGACACATAATCAAGGAGCTCAGCAGGGTGTGTGTGTGTGTGTGTGTGTGGCTCAGTTCTGATTCATTACCATGACGACTCTGGATCTATTCGATGCTCCAGGTTTAATATTTCCTGCAGAACTCAGAACTTGACCTTTGTCTCGTTCTGTATCAGTCATGGAACAGGTGAGATAATAAGAAAAAGAAATCCTTTTTATTCGTCATAGTACATACATGAAATGTGTCCTCTGCATTTAACCCATCCTTAATGTCTTAGGGAGCAGTGGGCAGCCCTGTGAGGCGCCCGGGGAGCAGTTGAGGGTTCAGTGTCTTGCTCAGGGACACTTCAACATGTGAGCTATGGGGGGGACTGGGGATCGAACCGGCTACCTTGTGGTTGCGGGACGACCACTCATCCCCCTGAGCTACAGCCGCCATAATGGCCGCTGCTCACAACCTGTCCACCGCTTGGCCTCAGACACCTCCACCTGCCACCTGATCTCCAGTCAGTGTCTAGAATAGGTTCTGCTGCTCTCCAGCCGTCTGCTCCTGTCTCAACACTGACTAGATAAACGCTCCATGATGCGAGTCAAAGAAACCTCCACGACGTTCACGCCCTGAACCTCGTTTCACATGTTTCCTGCTACACACATTCAGAATGAGTTGTGATTCAGAAGCAGGTGTTCAGTCCATGTTGAGCCTGTGAGTCCAGAAGCCTGCAGCCCTGTAGCTGAAGAGATGCTGCGTTCACAACAAAAGAGTTGAGAATTATTAGCGTGAGTAGATTACATGTAAAGTCAATGCACAGACATGAATGGTTACGGAAAAGCGAATTTTCAGCCGGGCGGGACACGAATGAGGCGAAAAAGCGTTGCGAAACATTTGCTTTTCCGCTTTTTCACCGCAGTTGAAATATTTCAACTCTGCCGAAAAAGTTGCGTAAGCCAATCAGTGTTGAGAAGCTCCGCCCGTCATCACCGCCGTCTTGCTGTCAAACTGCTGCTGAAGTAGCGCTGGTAGCGACTTCATTCAGACGCTGTTGTGGGACTACGGATAATATTATATATATATATAATATCATGAACCCAGGCACCACGGAGTTTGATGTTCCCACGTATGTGGAGTTTACACAACAAGTATAAAGCAGAACTAGTGGTTATTTCCATGGTGGATGAAGGAAACGGTAACTGTTTTTACAGAGATAAGCCACGGAAAAGTGAATGATGCGAATTAACCACGTAAAGTGGAGCGAGTAAACTTTCCGACGTTCGGTGTGAACGCAGCATGAGACCTCATCAAACAAACAGCTACTCACGTGCAGCGTTTTAGTGCCGGTCCATTTGGAGTACGGGCAAGCTCGGGACACGTGAACACAGCTCCTGTGAGTTACCCGTGTCCCAGTTAGAAGGCGCTCTTCTGTCGGCTCTGCGGTGGATTATAGTGGAGCGTTCACCACCACGATGAAGCGTTCACCACCACGATGAAGCGTTCACCACCACGATGAAGCGTTCACCACCACGATGAAGCGTTCACCATCACCTCGATGAAGCGTTCACCATCACCACGATGAAGCGTTCACCACCTCGATGAAGCGTTCACCATCACCTCGATGAAGCGTTCACCACCACGATGAAGCGTTCACCATCACCACGATGAAGCGTTCACCATCACCTCGATGAAGCGTTCACCACCTCGATGAAGCGTTCACCATCACCTCGATGAAGCGTTCACCACCACGATGAAGCGTTCACCATCACCTCGATGAAGCGTTCACCATCACCATCACCTCGATGAAGCGTTCACCACCACGATGAAGCGTTCACCATCACGATGAAGCGTTCACCACCACGATGAAGCGTTCACCACCACGATGAAGCGTTCACCACCTCGATGAAGCGTTCACCACCACGATGAAGCGTTCACCATCACCACGATGAAGCGTTCACCACCTCGATGAAGCGTTCACCACCTCGATGAAGCGTTCACCACCACGATGAAGCGTTCACCATCACCACGATGAAGCGTTCACCATCACCACGATGAAGCGTTCACCATCACCATCACCTCGATGAAGCGTTCACCACCTCGATGAAGCGTTCACCATCACCACGATGAAGCGTTCACCATCACCACGATGAAGCGTTCACCATCACCTCGATGAAGCGTTCACCACCTCGATGAAGCGTTCACCACCACGATGAAGCGTTCACCACCACGATGAAGCGTTCACCGCCTCGATGAAGCGTTCACCGCCTCGATGAAGCGTTCACCGCCTCGATGAAGCGTTCACCACCTCGATGAAGCGTTCACCGCCTCGATGAAGCGTTCACCACCACCTCGATGAAGCGTTCACCACCACGATGAAGCGTTCACCACCACCTCGATGAAGCGTTCACCACCACCTCGATGAAGCGTTCACCACCACGATGAAGCGTTCACCACCACGATGAAGCGTTCACCGCCTCGATGAAGCGTTCACCACCACCTCGATGAAGCGTTCACCACCACGATGAAGCGTTCACCACCACCTCGATGAAGCGTTCACCACCACGATGAAGCGTTCACCACCACGATGAAGCGTTCACCACCTCGATGAAGCGTTCACCACCACCTCGATGAAGCGTTCACCACCACCTCGATGAAGCGTTCACCACCACGATGAAGCGTTCACCGCCACGATGAAGCGTTCACCGCCACGATGAAGCGTTCACCGCCTCGATGAAGCGTTCACCACCTCGATGAAGCGTTCACCACCACCTCGATGAAGCGTTCACCTCCACGATGAAGCGTTCACCGCCACGATGAAGCGTTCACCACCTCGATGAAGCGTTCACCACCACGATGAAGCGTTCACCACCACCACGATGAAGCGTTCACCACCTCGATGAAGCGTTCACCACCTCGATGAAGCGTTCACCGCCACGATGAAGCGTTCACCGCCACGATGAAGCGTTCACCGCCTCGATGAAGCGTTCACCACCTCGATGAAGCGTTCACCACCTCGATGAAGCGTTCACCACCACGATGAAGCGTTCACCACCACCACCACGATGAAGCGTTCACCACCTCGATGAAGCGTTCACCGCCACGATGAAGCGTTCACCACCACCTCGATGAAGCGTTCACCGCCACGATGAAGCGTTCACCACCACCTCGATGAAGCGTTCACCACCACCACCACGATGAAGCGTTCACCACCACGATGAAGCGTTCACCACCACGATGAAGCGTTCACCACCACCACGATGAAGCGTTCACCACCTCGATGAAGCGTTCACCACCACGATGAAGCGTTCACCACCACCACGATGAAGCGTTCACCACCTCGATGAAGCGTTCACCGCCACGATGAAGCGTTCACCGCCACGATGAAGCGTTCACCGCCTCGATGAAGCGTTCACCACCTCGATGAAGCGTTCACCACCACCTCGATGAAGCGTTCACCACCTCGATGAAGCGTTCACCACCTCGATGAAGCGTTCACCACCACGATGAAGCGTTCACCACCACCACGATGAAGCGTTCACCACCTCGATGAAGCGTTCACCGCCACGATGAAGCGTTCACCACCACCTCGATGAAGCGTTCACCACCACGATGAAGCGTTCACCGCCTCGATGAAGCGTTCACCGCCACCTCGATGAAGCGTTCACCACCACCACGATGAAGCGTTCACCACCACGATGAAGCGTTCACCACCACGATGAAGCGTTCACCACCTCGATGAAGCGTTCACCGCCTCGATGAAGCGTTCACCGCCACGATGAAGCGTTCACCACCTCGATGAAGCGTTCACCACCTCGATGAAGCGTTCACCGCCTCGATGAAGCGTTCACCACCTCTATGAAGCGTTCACCACCACGATGAAGCGTTCACCACCTCGATGAAGCGTTCACCACCACGATGAAGCGTTCACCACCTCGATGAAGCGTTCACCACCTCGATGAAGCGTTCACCACCTCGATGAAGCGTTTACCACCACGATGAAGCGTTCACCACCACCTCGATGAAGCGTTCACCACCACGATGAAGCGTTCACCGCCTCGATGAAGCGTTCACCGCCACCTCGATGAAGCGTTCACCACCACCACGATGAAGCGTTCACCACCACGATGAAGCGTTCACCACCACGATGAAGCGTTCACCACCTCGATGAAGCGTTCACCGCCTCGATGAAGCGTTCACCACCACGATGAAGCGTTCACCACCTCGATGAAGCGTTCACCACCTCGATGAAGCGTTCACCGCCTCGATGAAGCGTTCACCACCTCTATGAAGCGTTCACCACCACGATGAAGCGTTCACCACCTCGATGAAGCGTTCACCACCACGATGAAGCGTCCACCACCTCGATGAAGCGTTCACCACCTCGATGAAGCGTCCACCACCACGATGAAGCGTTCACCACCTCGATGAAGCGTTTACCACCACCACGATGAAGCGTTCACCACCTCGATGAAGCGTTTACCACCTCGATGAGTGCTCTGGCTCCGTGTGATAGGAATCAGCTGGTGGAAAGCCACTCTGTGGGGTTTCCTCGTCTGTCTCAAGACAACCAGACGCTTTCAAAGACTTTACACATTCCTTCCATGTTAATAAGAACTAGAACATGTGCATAGTATGTAAAGACAGCGACTCCAGCCACCAGGTGAACTATCTGGAGATGAATTGACGTCGGCATTTCCAAACCTCAGAAGGACGAAAGAGTACAATCAACGAGATCGGAAAATAACAGAAGAGAAGAGCGTCACAAAGTGACATATCTGGATATTCACCCACATTTGTACCGCAGCACTGGAGACCATAATGTGTGTGTATTATGTTCACATTTTCCCAGATTTTGTAGACGGGTCGCCTACCAAATCTGGGGAAATGTGAACATAATACTGATGCGCAACTAAGAGTAAAATCCTCCACTATTTGTTGTGTTTGTGTTCTGGAGCACATCCTGTGTCTTTAGGGAACTCTTACTGTTGTTCTGAAGACACTGTGCCTACACATTCAAGATAATAGAACACAAAAATCACAAAAAATGATGTTCCAAAGAATATTCTGCCACCATTTGGTCTTTCTAAGTAAAAACAAAACAAAGATGAGAGCTTCCAATGGATTACCAGTTGAAATGGTTGGACATGATCACTCTGTTAGAGGTGAACTGGTCCACCGGCTGCTGGTGGATTCAGGTCTGGTCTGGTGCTGCGTCCTGATTGGTCCACACTGACGCTCTAAATGGGCGGCGATATAAAAATCTATAAGTGACAGGCGGTTCAGTTGCCCTGAGGCAGAAAGCGGTCGAAACTGATCCATCATGACTCTGGCCACGTTTCAGCTTTTAACCCGAGCAGACAGGCTGACATCGATGTTTTCATCCAGCTCACACGCGTCATCTCAAAGTAGATGGAGGCCGGAGGAGGATGAACACTTTTCAACTGGTGTGAGGTCTTCCCTCCAAACACCACACGCACAGATTATTACTCAGTTTATGATCAATAATTTACATTTCATGATCTAGAAAACACAAAATGCACACATCCAAACATGCCCAGCGTAGTTTAACTTCATTGAGGTTAAATGTGATCTTTCAGACGCACCAACCCAGACCTCCTCCCTACGCATCACTTATTTATGATAATCCATCACAACATGTAACGCTCAATGCAGTTTAGTTGGATGGGAATGTAATTTCTAGAGAACAGGGCCGGATAAAAACACAAAATCTGTATTTTTCTTTTTTGGCATCAGTTGAATAGGCGACTTTCTGTGTGATGAAAGACTCGTCCGCTGACTGCGTACTGTACACGTACAAGTACACGTACACTTACAAGTAAAAGTACACGTCCAAGTACAATTACACGGTGAAGGCTGTGTGCATCAACAAACCTTTCAATTCAAATAAAAAGGAGAATATTGAATATATTTATTTGTTTCCAACTGCAAAGACAAACTCTGCATGAAGGCCACGCTCAAGCGAACACACTGAGAGTGTGTGTGTGTGTGTGTGTGTGTGTGTGTGTGTGTGTGTGTGTGTGTGTGTGTGTGAGGCAAGCGGTTATCTAACTCAGTGATTATCAACCACTGTGCCGCAGCACACCAGTGTGCCGTGAGAGATCGTCAGGTGTGCCATGAGAACATTTTCAATTTCACTTAATTGGTCCAAAAAAATATTATTTAGCTGCCGAAAATGATTTTCCATTGTTGAGCGTCTGAGCTGCACTATAGTGGCTGGCCTCGTATGTTATTGATCGTGCACGACAGCTTGTCATTTCTGGGTCGCGTTACAGCTCTGCTCTGTGTCGCACGTGGACTTCCACCTGATGCGCCGCAACCAGGTGAGACACAGCGGAGAGAGAGAGAGCGGCGAAAAATATGTCGCGTGCTTTTCACAATGGGATTTGCTGCTTTAAGCTATCACTGTAATGAAGTGGAGCTTCTAATGAGGACCAAGACACGTCTGGTATGAACGGAATCACTCTACTGGTGAACTGCAGTATTACAAACTGTTCAAGTGATTCAGAACCTCTAGCACCCGACATGTATATTTATTCCACACGTAACATCAGCATTAGTTAGCGTCAACAAACACGTATCATTGTACTTTCTGCCTTCAAAGTAAAAGCACTTCCTGTTTCCATGCTCTTCACAATAAAGGTAAATCATGCAATAAAACAAGTTACAACAATCACTATTTTAAGCTCTGAGCTCTCACTGTTAAAGCCTAACAGTTCATGTATTTGCAGGTCAAGACAAACGCCTGGAGCTCCATCAATGACGTTTCTGACTTCGCATAGCGTACTGGTTTTACCGTACAGCGTTATCACGCTTGCGCATGCGCGACTCGCCGATTCTTGTCATTTCGCCAAAAGCCGATCTTTATGAGATCTCCGTGAGGTCATCTTTCCTGCTGTTGCGTCTCTCAACATGGAGCATGAATTGAGAGCCGTATCAAATCTACAACCTCGTTTTAAAAAGAGTTGTAGAGTATGGAGGCAAATCAATGCCAAAATTAGAGAGCGCAAATGAGCTCCACGAGAGCGCGCAAATCAAACAGCCGCGCGCGTAATTTACTTTGACGAGCGCTTTTACATCACTACGCGAGCAAAATCCCCACTCGCGCGAGCAAAAGTTGCTCTCAAAGTTGGAACCTGCTCGCTCTCGAAGCTTTAACCTGCTCGCTCGCGAAGCTTTAACCTGCTCGCGCTCAAGTAGATTTTCTTTTTGACAGTAAGTGGGCGGATCCAGTCACTATCGTATCTCTACATCTAATTGGTTACAATCCTCGGCTTCAGATTGGCTGGAATGCATTTCTCACCAGCACACTGGGAACAATGGCGGATGAGAAAACACAACTGAAAGTTGACGTTCTCTGAATACTACTGTTATTGAGTCTCCGTAGCAGTTAAAGTAAAAGTCAAATTAAAATCTTAAATTATAAATCTTAACCTTTCCCTCAGTCAAACTGATGTAACGTTACTGTGAATAAATAATAAACTAATAAAGATTGCTCATTAGATCCTCAAAACAGAATTATATCTCATGTTTAACCGCTACGGAGAAATCGGAGCCAGCGGATCATTTCTAAAAGTCCTGCCGGGATCAGGCTGCTCTCGGCGGGCAGACAGAGCGCTGACGGCCCGGTGCTGCGGAGCTCACGGTCCCTCAGCAGGAACTCAAACCGTCGGCGTATCTTTTTAAGTCGACTGATTCTTGACAAACCGACCACAGATTTTATGCTTAAATAACTAACTTCTCGCCTGAAAACATCCTAAAATTACATGTTGTGACTCAACAACAGTAGTATTCAGAGAACGTCAACTTTCAGTTGTGTTTTCTCATCCGCCATTGTTCCCAGTGTGCTGGTGAGAAATGCATTCCAGCCAATCCGAAGCCGAGGATTGTAACCAATTAGATGTAGAGATCGATGGTGACTGGATCCGCCCACTTACTGTCAAAAAGAAAATCTACTCGAGCGCGAGCAGGTAACAGACACGCGAGCGAGCAGGTTAAAGCTTCCAGAGCGAGCAGGTTCCAACTTTGAGAGGAACTTTTGCTCGCGCGAGAGCAACTTTTGCTCTCGTAGTGATGTAAAAGTGCTCGTCAAAGTAAATTACGCGTGCATCTGTTTGATTTGCTCGCTCTCGTGGAGCTCATTTTCGCTCTTTAGTTTTGGCACGGGTTTACCGTCATAGGAGAGGAAAGCAGCTCACTGCAGCCACTAATACTGATACAACCTGATGCTCACACATCTCACTCATTCTGTTTTGCAAAAAACAATAAAAAAATAGCTTGTTATCCACAATAAGCTATTTTGTAGTAACTAAATATTAGTTATTTTTTGCACAGATATAACTTTATTTTAATTTTTCTAACAAAGTGATAACACATTTGTTTTTGTCTGATGGAGCGATCTGGTTTAATTGAAAGTGATTGCAATGTTCTTTATTCTATTATTTATAAAAGCACAAATGGAGTCACTAGTACTGTGAAGTATTACTTTGTAACACTGTGAGGTACCACGATGTAGATGTCCGTCTGTCTGTCAGTCGCTCCCCCCCAAAGCTGTAAAGCTAGGGGAAACACTGGATACTCTTCCATGCCAGTAGGTAGCACACTAATTACCTTCCACATATGCTGTGTTATGCTACAATGTGACATTCTGTAACTTTTTGGGTTGTTGGTGTGCCGCGGGATTTTTTTATTGTAGAAAATGTGCCGCGGCTCAAAAAAGGTTGAAAAACACTGATCTAACTGACGGGGGACAGTTTGTGAATATATTGCTATTCTCCCGGTTTCTTGAACTTTTCATCTCCATCATTGGTTGTGATTTCGACGTCCTTTCCTCTCCAGCCGCTGGTTTCAGTTCAGCTCCTCACAGACGATCCATCACAGTCAACGCAAAGGCACCTTTTATTTCATTCAGTTGTAAGTACGGATTTAAAAGCCGTGCCACAATAAGTGAAGTCTGGCAGAAGCAGACATGACGGTCATTGTGATGGATGAGGTTCTAGAGATCTGAGTTTAAAGTCAACGAGTCAGTGAATGAAGGAGAAACATGAGAACATACTTTATGATACAGAACTAAAGTCGTAACTAAAGAACGAATGGAGAACGACCTGATAATAAATGAATGGTTAATTAATTAGTGCTCCTGAATAACTCCATATACTAGCAGGGTTCATACGTTCATGGAAAACCTGGAAAAGTCATGGAGTTTTAAAATGGTTATTTCCAGGCCTGGAAAAGTCCTTGAAAAAAATAAAATCCCCAAAGGTTTAGTAAAGGTCATGTAAATGTGTTATATTCATGTGTTCATGACGTTCATTTACGCTGAGTTTGAAATAATGAATATGCTTTTAAAAGAAAGACTCAAAATATAAGCAGGCATACATACAGGCATCTATATAAATGTTTATTCTTTTAATCAAACTATTGTCTCATTCATTTGAGTCATTTAAGGTTTACTGTATGCTTTGTATTCTCATTGTTAGTTTAAATACTACATTTACTCACTTTTTACTGTTTACACCCAGATTTCACTAAATGTTTGTCATGGACATTTGGTTTAAAGTCATGAAACCCACTGGTCAGAATGTGTATGATCCCTGATTGGGTGTAAATGGGTGAATGAGACAAGTAGTGTTAAACTAGAAAAGATCTATACGAGTACAGTCCATTTACCATTTTACATGTTAATAAAGTTATTGAAACCCCCCGGATACCAGGAGCTGTGTTGCGTTGCTCACGGTGGCATAACCGCTCTCTGGTTGTGTTTCCTTCAGGTGTACGAGCAGGACGACCTGTCGGAGCAGATGGCCAGCCTGGAGGGGCTGATGAAGCAGCTCAACGCCATCACCGGCTCCGCCTTCTAACCGAGAGCCCGCCCCCAGCCCCGCCCCCAGCCGCGGTCCCGTCTGGAACCCTTCTTCAACCTGGACGTCCCCCGCGTACACTGAGGGATCTGGGTCTGAAGAGGAATCAAACCTCCGGGCTGGGTGGAGTTTGGTTTCTGTGTCTACTGTTTGGGACGAGGAAAGAATAGAAGGGAATCGAACACACGACAGCAGCATCGACTTACAGGATGAGGAGACAAACTAAAAACTAGAAACCCAGAGATCCCTCCTGTTGCTCTTCTTCGTGGTATTTATGAGCGTCCTCCGCTGGGTGTAACTCAGTCACTGTGACCGTCCCACCTGCTCCTCATGGTCGCTGTTGGAAGGATTCCTCTTGTATTCCAACGCTGTGCCGTTACAGGATGTGCAGACGGTTTGAAACCAGAACCTTCAGTAAGAAATAGAAAACACATCCCGAGCCACCAAAGTCTCACTGAGAGCGTTTCCTCACCTGATCGAGGGCCTCAGTCTCTTTTCCCTCTCTGGAACTAAACAGGATGGTTTCTCTCACACAGCCGTCACTCATCACCCATCAGCACTTCCACTTGTGGATTTGGAGGTTTAACAAAAAAAAATGAAGGGACTCAAAATGTGAGTTTGGCCGGATAGAAACAAGTGTGGTGAGCTACACTTGAGCCAGTTACACTGAATGTAACTGTCACAGTTACATTCAGTGTAACTATTACAGTTACACTGAATGTAACTAACAGTAACTATTAGTGTAACTAACAGTTACACTAATAGTTACTGCGTCGCCTTGATCCGATCCCGCTGCCTCTCCTCTCAAAGGACCTGTAGAACCTCTAGACTCCTCTTGACCAAGCCGTCACTCTGCCAAACCCAGACTCTGATCCTCACCCAGAGGACTTGTGCCAAACCTTCACCTCGGACCACTTATTGTAAACCTGCTTTTGTCTTTCGCTCCTTCGTTTGAGTCGGTCTCAGTCTCAAGACATGGACCGGATTCCAACGACGAGCAGCGAGGCGATCCCCGTGGAGGCGTCTCAAGACATCCTGACCAATGGAGGACAAAACACACCGGTTCATGTGTTCACAAAACTCAATATGAAGTCATGATACCCAGGAATGATCTGACTGTTATCTGGATCTAGATCTGGTTCTACCATCACAAAGACATCACAGCGCTTCATTTGAAATGACTGTGGGAGGAATGAACTAGGTCAAGAATCAAGTCATTATTTGTGGAATTTTTGTTGTTGTTAGGATTATTATTATTAACGAGATTAGAGATGTTAGTGATGATGATGATGATGATGATGATGATGATGATGATGATGAGAGTGACCTCTTCCGTTGTTTTCACTGTGTGCCGTTTCAGTGTGTTTGCCTGAAGGTGAGTGGTTGATATTTATTTTCATGATGAACACGCGTACCTCCGTCCACCTCCATCGCCCACATGGGAAACGCCCGCTTCCCTTTGAGTTCACTTCAGGGCGTTCTGGTTTTTAGTTTTTTTATATATAAAAAAAAAAAAAAGAGAAAGGAAAAAAAAAGTTACAAAACAAAACACAAACAATGCATATTCCACAAAGTATATTTTTACATTCGCTGTCCTGTCAGAACGGTGTTTTTTCAAATCAGGTTTTATCGGACACATTTCCACAGAGAGCTGCTTTTATTAAGGCCGTCGTGAAAATTGATACGTCTTTGAACACATCGAAAATAGTTACATTTTTATTTAAAATTGAAATTGTAACGGTTTGGAGAGAATCTTTTGTGCCAGTATTTTAGTTTGACTTGCTTTAAAAAGTGGAATGAAGAAGACATTAGCATGAAACCGGTGGCGGTGCGGTTTCGGGATGACCTCTGCTACACGAGGTCAGGACGGAGAGCGTCCGCCTCTCACTCCTTAAAGCAAATAGATGTGATTTGGGGAACGAGCGCGAGGTTAAATGGGTTGGGATGTATTTTGGGGAGCTTAAAAGGACAAATGATTCATTAATCAGCTGAGGGGATAACAAAAAAAAAGGAACAGGCCATCAGTATGCTCCATATTTGACTGTGTCACTCCAGTCACCGTATTGTAATTTTCAGACCTTTATCTTTCGGTGATGAAAGGGGAAAAGGCCCTGGGGAGCCTGAGAGCGGAGGCAGAGCGGCTGCATTGATATTCAGAGCTGGTTCGTATGAGCGAGCGAGGGCACGGAGGAACGAGGCCCGGAATTCATTACCACGCCGTTTCAAATATTATGATTCACGCTCACGCTCGCCGGGCTGCGAGGGGAGAAGTCCTGCGACGGAACGGAACGTCTCCACGAGGTGAGCGAATGCAGACAAGCGGGCGGCGCGGGGATCAAACTCATCAGCGGGTTCCAGGAGACGCTTTGGCTCTGGAGCCGAGCGCCTTCACGCTCCCTCCTCCCACAGAGGGGATGAACACAGATTGGATTCAAAGGAAGAAAATCTGATTCCAACAGTAAACTCTAAATGAAATGGCCTGTTGACACCAGAGACTTCTTCTTTTCTAAATAATAAGGGTTAAATGGTCGTACCGGTACACATTTTTAGCCCTTTAAATGTAAATTGTATAAATTATCTTTTAAGTATTCTTTCTGCGTCAGTTTTTGGGTTGATTCCTTCCTTCCTGGCAGCCAGTCATGTGTCTCTTTGATATGAAAACTAACTTGCATATGGTTTAAACTCTTTGTTTGACGAGCCTGGACGAGATGAACAGAAAGACTTATTCAATATTCACTACTGGTCAATGGCCACCATACGTGTTGAAGCCAACACACAACCTGTGAAATAGAACAACCCAGTCTGATTTTGAGGGCTGCTTGGATCAAAAAACATTCAACAAACTTACCCGAACAATTCCTGAGGACCTTTATCAAGTTGTATTTCATAGATCGGCCGAGGCCAGTTGTTTTTGTTTCCTGTTTGCAACTTCTTCTTCTTCTTCTTCTTCTTCTTCTTCTTTGTTTAATGCAGCCGTGCGTAAATTTAGCATGGCTGCGTCAATTTGCTGCAAACCAATTGATGGAGACGCACATAATTAGCATTTATTTTTGCGGCAATTTGAAAGTCTTCCTAAAATTCACTTTGAATTGAATCGAATTGACTCCTGTAAATCTTGACTGAGATGGATTTTGCGTCTGTAGCCAGTTCCCACTTCCCAAAGTCAGACTGGGTCTTAGTGATATGAATCTGGTTGTGAAAGATTTTCATAGAAATTAAGTGAAACGAACGTTTGGGAGGAAATTAATCTGAAACCTTTTGGTAGATTTATGAAGTGTTCAGCAATATGGAAGATCAAAAGTCTTATTTAGTGAGCTAAATCGTGAATTGGCACCAGTTTGGTCCAGTTTACGTGACACGGGACATTTGATTTGTCCCATTGAGAAGAGAGGCGTTGTAGCTACTATCAGCATGTGAGCTCACATCTAAATGGACTGAGAGTTCTTGGAGGCCATTTTCACTTCAGTTGTCAAACATTGCTTTTAAAGCATTTGGATCATTTGAATGGAGATCGTAATTGTTCTGTTCCTCGTCCTTCGTCAACACGGACTCCAACAGACCAGCTTTCCCTTCTTGATATCCTCTGGACGTCACAGTGCGTCAAACTCATTTACTCATCGGGATTCTTTTGCCCCGACACGTTTCTGTTGCCGTCGAGATAAAGAAGACATCCTACGTGCCTTTACTTTTTACCGGACAGCCCGGTCTCCTAAAAATGACTTTCCCACAATGCAACACCGCAGGCCAGTTTTGAGGGGAATGTATTTACCTCCGGATTACCTTCATGTTTTAGATGGTAGCAGTCAGGACCTTCACCCAGGTGGCCTCTGTGTAGGTCCCATGTGAATCCAAAAGTCCACAGTGATTTATTTGATCTGCAACCTAAATAATCGGACAATTTTATGTTGTAACATTATAATATTTTAAGCGAACCCGTGATGTCTGACTAAACCTCACTAAGTTTTGTATTGTTTCAATTTATAACGTTAATTACAAATTTACAACTGCCACCGTAATCTGGGACGAAATAAGCTTCCCTCGAAATGTACCTGAGAATGCAGTTTCCATTTATCTGGGAACGTCATTTTGAAGAAGACAGGGTTGCGCCCAAGCATTAATTTTCTTTGTCTGTATTCAGTTCACTTGATTTGAAGTCTGTGGATGTTGCTGTGTTATGTAAATCCTTTCCTCCCACGCGGGAACAGATGAGACGTTCTCTCTGCTGAGGGTTCTCCCAAAAGCACCGTGTTCCTTCTTAACAGAGAACTCGGAGACGACTGTTCTGTTGTTTTTCCTTCAGTGACACAGATGCAGACACATCAGACATGAACATGTAGTGATGGCAAGGATTGTCCAGTATTTGAAATGTTACAGATCAGATCCCCAAAACAGCCAGCGGGTCATCAAAATGTCAGCCAGCTGTTTCTGAGACTCGCAGTTGAAAAAAATAAATCATCCATCCTCACTCGTCATGTATTCTCAGATTCAACCTGAAAGACATATATATAATATTCTGTATATATATATATATATATACAGAATATTTGTCTTCGGATCGCTTCCCCGCTCAAAGTTGATTTGTATTGGAGGCAGATTAAGTCTTGGCAGATATATTTTCTCGTTAAGAGAAAATATGATTTGTAAAGTGCTGAAATTGGAGAAAAAAAATTGCAGTGGCAAGGAAAACATTTTGGCTTATTACCAAAGAAAATACCATTAAATTGATGTTGAAGCTATAAGTAGGAACGGAAGCTCATTCTGCTTGTTCAGTTAAAACCAGACTGACTGCAGGAATCTGTGCCACTGATCGGGTTTGGTAGCCGATCTCATAGGGATCACTTATGAATGTTTGATTATGACATTTCTTTGCCAGACAGGAACAGCCATCTCTATCCTCCACGTTCGTAATAAACCGCTGAATACAAGTCGATGCCGAGCACCAAAGACCCATTTAGACTTGTTTTGTCTATTCATTAAGTATGACTCATGACTCCAGTCACAACAAATCAAATGAGTTACTACAGCATCAGCACTCCACCGCAGTGCAAGAACTCAGACGTGTTGACAGACAGATTCCTTCAGTTTGTCACATCGCTCATAGAAATGACAAAAATCAACGGCTACTCCAGGGGAAGTGAATTTATCTGATAACTGATGGGATAATTTGTCAAATGTATTCCAACCCGTGGCCCTCCGCTTTAAACTACGAAGTTCTAAGTTCCCCTCCAGTGTCGGCTTTGGACGCGTCAGTTTCCTCTTGTGGAATATTCCCAACGTAGGTCTACTACCCGGTGGTTTATGTTTACTACAAAACCCCAAAGTCAGGACAACATTGTGGTTTTGTGTTAAAGTAGGTAGGTTGTTACGCTCGGTGTGTAACACGTACACAGCGTTTGTTACGGGACAAAAGTACAGTAAAGGTCAAGATTGGCTTTTGCTTTTAACGGAAGACAAGCAGCGGTCTCCGAGGTGAAAGTCCTGTGTTTGTTTGTTCGCCTCCTGATGTTCACGGTGTTGCCCTTTATGCTCTGAGGTCTAGTAAAGATAGGGAAGCCGGATACTAAACATCCGGTTTCATTACGTCGACCATGAAGTAAACGTGTGGCTTTTTATACAGGGAACTAGAAGACTTTGTAATCAGCCCCGGCCGCTCAGCCAGATGTTATTTTTCTCGTTAGCTCCACAGTGTTTTACAGTGGAGGAAAGCGCCGCTGCAGCAGAACAACATGACAGAACGCTGCTTTTTTACAGTGTACAGTTCCAACTAGAGTAGTGTAACTTTTTTATAATCAAAGTTAATATATTAATTACATTATTACCTTATTTTGAGTGCTCTTTGAAATTATTATTTATAACAATGTGATATTTCTGTAAATTTAGTTTAGCAAAGGACAAAATGAAAAAGAGGACTGAAGCGCTGTTTAAATTTGAGCTTTCGTTATTCTTTTCGTTTGCCTTAAAAGATTTTAGTATTTTTTTAAATACTATTGTAGAAATATTATTTTCTATTTCTTAATGAAACATTGAAATGATTCGTCACCAAACTGGGTCACTCTGAGGACACACAGTCACCACCGCCCTTTGGTTTATTTACCAAAATGTGTAGATTAATGGCATCGATGCCGTTGTCTTTTCCAACTATAAGCTGTATAACAACAGAGGAGTTTAATACCTCAACTACCATCTGGGGCCAAGAGAGCCTTGATGGAGCTGAGGTGTCCTTCATGTTCACGTCTAACATAGATATCCGTCACAACTTCTAGTCAACAAGTCAGTAAAACATGAGCTGTAGTTAAAATGGAGAATCTGACTTCATTCACCTCTTTCTTTGGGTGCTTCACTCCTGTGTGGGAACCATCGAGGATCAAAAAGGGGACAAATTACACGGTCCAACAAAGAGCTGGAGCTCCACACCAGTCAGCTCCAGTGCAGACTGTTTCGGGCCGAGCGCGTACAAAAGAGAAAAGATGGGGGTAGAAATACGTTTTTAAAAGATTTGGACTTCATCTCGTCGGGCCGAAAGGGGCCAAATTAAAACGGCCCTTATCTCCTCTCACACAGACAATGACTTCATTTCCAGAACATCATTGTTCGACAGACTCCTCCGAGTAAATACAGTTTAAAAAATGTCCAATCCTAGTCATTATAACCAAATTAGCTTAGTGACTGCAATATTCAAGAGTGTACATTTTGTTCATGTGAGTGAAGGGGAGAAAAGATGATGATGATGATGATGATGATAGTGAAAAGGATGATGATGATGATGATGATGATGAAGTAAAGCAAAGTTTCTATCCACAATGTTGTATACAATTGCTGGTTTTGTAATGCACTGTAGAACAGTCCCATGGTCCTTTTTTATAGAAATGTTATTTCAATGGTGCATTCTTTTTGTTTGATAAATAAAGTTTTGATACAAAAGCAAACACACTGTTTGATTAGTATTCATGTCAATGAGGTCATTATGTGAGTGCATGTGAAAGGGTGAGGGAAGGAGATTTGAATACATCGTGAGAAACAGTGTTTATTACAGCCACAATATGAAAAACACAGACGTACATAAGAAGTGGACGTAGTCACCGTGACGTCACCCACTGGACTTCAGTCTGAAGAGTTTGCCATTTTGTCTGTCGCCATCTTGTTTTAACAACATGACTAAATGTTGCAATTAAAAAAACAATGTGAAAGGGTTAAAGTTCAAAGATAAAAACACACAAACTCCCAGACTGGTAGTGACCTGTCAATCACAGTAAGCCCCGCCCTAAAGCCTCCCCTGCTTTATGGTCTGTTTGACTCTAAATGACCATAACTTACTAAATGAACATCATGCTGTATTGAAGAAGACTTGAAACTAGAGATTGAGACATAAACTCATGTTTACAATGTTTACTGAGGGAATACATCAAGAGAGAAGTAGAGTCATTTATTTAATAGACGTCCATACATTCGGTCTTCTTTTTGCAACCAGAGGAGTCGCCCCCTGATGGACATTAGCGAGAATGCAAGTTTAAGGCAATTCCGCATTAATGTATTACAACAGCGGAGCTAAAAGTAAAGTATGTTCTGAGGATGACGTAGAAGAAAGGTCATGGGCTTCATACTCTGAAGAGAGGGAGTACGATTAGTAAGGTTGATGACACTAAGCACCAGTATATATAGGCAGATATTCACCAAGTTGAGAAATCAAGTGGCCAAAGAACTTAGAAAAGCAAAGGCAGATTTTTTTATTAAGATTATTACTGAAGCACATGGTAATTCCAAATTAATATGGGACAATTTACAGAAGATGTCAGGTAAACAAAACAGTAATTCAATGAAACAGCTTAAAGTTAAGGTAAATGGTTGCCTTACACAAGATGAAGCAATCATGTGTACAGCTTTTAACTCTTATTTTATTGATTCAGTGGAGCCCCTGGCCCCTAGTTCCAGCATCGGTTCAATTGATCTGCCACCTGTAGCTGGGGGTGAACCTGGCTTCTCCTTCCTAGAGGTCTCTGATGCTACAGTCACTCGCTTCATGGGCTCTCTCAGGAACTCTAGGGCAAAAGATGTGTATGGTATTGACAACATGTTCCTTAAGAAACATAGAGACCCTCTCGCGCTCCCGATCACCAGCATGATCAACAACTCCATCAGGCAATGTGTGTTCCCTAAAGGATGGAAATCAGCCATTGTAAATCGGGTGATAAAACCGATATTACCAACTATCGGCCCATCAGCATCCTCCCAGCTATCTCTAAAATAGCTGAGAAATCTCTTGCAGAGCAACTAATTGAACACCTTAACAACTCACCTCACCAGCTACATCCCATGCAGTTTGGTTTCCGAGCCAAGCACTCCACTGACACAGCCAACTGCTTTCTCCTGGAGAATATAAAGCTTAAATTGGATAAAGGGGGAGTAGTAGGAGCAGTATTTCTTGACCTCAGGAAGGCTTTCGACACTGTTAACCACAATATCCTGATTAAGAGAATGTCACATTTCAACATCTCAGCTAGCACTGATGAAGTCCTACCTTGAGGGAAGAACCCAGTGTGTTAAGCCTAATTTATGGTAGGTACGCCGTCGACGTGACGCCGTCGTTGAGCATTCGAAGTTCTGCGTCGAGGGTCCGTGTTGCTCTGCAATTAACCGCCATGCCGCCAGGGGGGTGTGGCTGTGTGGTTTCAGGGGTTATAGCCGAATCCTTGCTTTTTCTTCCGGTCACAGTAAACAATGGCGACCAGGTATATAGGTCAATATTGAAGAGCAAATGCTTATTTTGCAAATGTTGAAGCGCAGGCGACAGAGAAGACGTTTGCGGAGGTGGTCTGTACGACCACTAAACCAATCGAGGCTGGAAACGGGTGAATTTACAACACTGGTTCACCCTCTGAGGGACCTGGATGAACAAATGCACTTTCAATACTTTCGAATGTCAGCGGGCCGATTTGACGAGCTTCTTCGCTGCATACAGCCGTTAATAACGCACCAGACAACGCACAGCGACTACTTCAACTACAAACGGACTCACTCCATTGTGCTGATGGCAACATGTGACTCCAGGTAATTCCTATCGAGCTAAATAATTTAAAACATTTTTGATCTATCAGTCCATGTTATACCTGTGTACAAATCCCAGTAAAAGAACAACAACACTAACAACATGCATTGCATTGATGTCCTTTACAGATACAATTTCACAATGGTGGACGTGGGAGGATATGGAAGAGAGAGCGATGGTGGCATTTTCAAAGAGAGCAGGTTTGGGTCGATTATATATATATATATATATATATATATATATATATATATATATATATATATATATATCACATTATTAGAGCTGCAACAGACAAAAGAATAATTTGAGGATGTCACTGACAGACTGTCATAGTTCACAGTACTTGTACAGACAGAGAAATGATGGGTAATAACTAAATGTTTATAAATATTATTAGAGCTGCAACGATTAATCGATTAGTTGCCAACCATTAAAGTTACACAGTACATTATGGCTTCTCAAGTGTTGGTAAAATCCATGGTATAGTAGTGTGGTCATTAATATTGTGCTTTCCTATACAGGAGTAGGTATGACCATGGACAAGCAGGTCTACAACTACCGCCACTCCAGGGCCAGGCGGGTAATTGAAAATACATTCGGCATCATGGCTGCGTGGTGGAGAATTCTTGGAAGACCAATAGAGTTTCGGCCTGAAAAAGCTGTGGATGTCGTCAAAGCCTGTGTGGTCCTACACAACTACCTCACCTACACAGATGAGGTGAGCACCCCAGACAGCAGATACATCCCACCGCATTTTGTGGACACTGACCGTTCTGGATCAGTGCAGCCTGGCGAGTGGAGAAAGGTGGTGGCCAATGATTCAAACCTCGTCGAATCTGTGGATGCCACACAGATGTCCAGGGCCCGTTCCACCAGAGCGGCATTGGCTGTTCGGAATGACCTGATGGCTTTCTTTCAGTCACCTCAAGGAACCGTGCCATGGCAAAACGAGATGGTGTCCCGAGGCACACTCAATCAATGATAATAAACTGTGTAAATGAATTATGCATGGTGTTGAAAATAAATATCAAAACAACATTTTGAAAACAAACTTGTGTGCTTTATTCTTATGTATAAGTGCACTCAAACAATACAACACACACACACACACACACACACACTTGAGTATCAACTATTTACAAAAAAAAACACTATATACAAAGTTCAAAGCTGCGGGTCTATCATTGTCCATGTTCATGTATGAGCCCGTAGACTTTAAACATCAGAGCAGATCTCTGGTCATCTGGCACCCTCCGAAGCAAGTCGTCCACAGTTTGTCCGAACCTGAAGCACTCATCCTCCTCATGCAGTAGCTTCTGATGCAACTCCATCCTCCGTTCGTCCAGGTTTTCCATCTGCTTAGCAAGCACGTCGTCCTGCTGGTCCCTCTTCCTTTTGGGCCGAGACACGGGGGACTCCACTGGGGAAGAAGCCGGTGGCCGAGTTGCAAGCAAACCCGGTGTGACAGACCGGGGGGGCTCGGTGGGCGACGTCGATGCAGATGTAGAGGCCGATGTAGCGGCCGTCTCGCTCTCTGATGAACCGCACGACGTCTGTTTTTAATGAAAGAGTGGAACACATACCGTTGCCTCGTAATTGGAATCCGTTTCGCGGTGTTTCACGTGTGGTGCCAGCCATGACATGAAATGATAAAAGGCAGGCACTTTTTGGCCGCCTGGGTCGCCACTTTTTGTAGCGAGTTTTTTTCGCAGCCGGACATATTTGTCCCGGAGGTTCTTCCACCTTTTCGTGCACTCGGCGGCCTCCAGCCCCGTGTTTTCGCGATTTCTCGCCATGAGTTTAATGTCATTTTTAATGTCTTTGTAGTCCCTCGAAGAAAAGTTATAAAGGTGGTCGTATTTCCTGACCTCCTCGATGATTCGTTCTTCTGTTTGGTCCATTGTTACTACCGGTCTTTAAAAATGGCGGTGTAGGAAGACAAACCGGAAAGAGCAACCGCCGGAAATTACGTTCTGAGCGGACCAATCACAGCGTTGCGGTCCGCATCAATGCGACGCGTAGTTAGGATTTTTTGGAGGTGCACGTCAGGCTACGGCGTAGGGGTCTGCGTCGACGGCGTAGCTACGGCGTAGGTACGCCGTCGACCTGACGGAGAACCATAAATAAACCTTTAGAGTGGGTGAGGCTGTATCGCCTATGCTAGGATATGAAGTGGGTGTCCCTCAGGGTTCAATTTTGGGACCATTATTATTCAGCTTGTATATAAATGACCTCCCCAGTGTTTGTAAGGGATGTCATATTCAAATGTATGCTGATGACACTGATTTATGTCCATGCAAAGAACAGGCTGCACTTAAACTCACCGATACAATGGTCAATGGCTCTCAGATTCCGGTTTACACCTAAACGTGAAAAAGTGGGTCTGTATGTTTTTCACAAAGACAGCATGTAACTCACCTGAGCCGGATGTCTATGTCTCTGGTGAGAGGCTCCAGATAGTGCCTGAATATAAATACCTAGGTATCTACCTCGATTCAAACCTTTCTTTTAAGAAGCAGGTAAAAAACGTGGCAAAAGTTGTCAGATTTCATTTGTTTAATTTCAAGTACATAAGAAACAATCTAACCATAGATACTGCAAAGCTGTACTTTAATGCAATGATCATCCCATATTTGACTTATTGCCTAACCAGCTGGGCTCAAGCCACCAGCACAACTCTAAAATCAATTCAAATCCTTAAGCAGGCTCTTAAAATAATTGATAAAAGCCCAGGAGTTATCACCACTGTGCAATTCTAAGTAAACACAATCTCCTGAGCTGGGATAACATCACTAAATTCTCCTATATGTGTCTTGTTTTTAAAGTTCTTCATGATATGGCTCCTCCCCCACTTGGTGAATTTATCAAACGAAACACGCAGAGTGGTAGACAAACTAGATCTGTGGAGAGAGGTGACTGTATCATCCCCTTTAGGAAAAGTTCCTTTAGCCAGTCTGCATCCTCAGTAAAAGCAGGACACCTCTGGAATGCTCTGCCTCTGCAGATACGCACTAGCAGAACAGATCCCTCTTTTAAACACGGCCTGAAGAACTGGCTTATTAGCAATCAGGTGTGTGAGCATGAATCGTCACTGTGTGTACATAATGTGTGTATGTTTATTGATTTTTATGATGTTTTTATGATTTTATGATGAGGCCTATTTATATATTTGATCGTAACCTGTATGTTTATTGCTTTTTATGATGTTTTTGTTATAACCATTTCTTTCCTTTAGTGATGCCTTGTTATATCTGGCTACAGGGACTACGGTTGAAATTTAGCCTTAGCTAAGACTGACACATTTACCCCTGGTTTGATTGATGTGTACGGTCCCTGTTCAAATAAATAAATGAAATGAAAATATTTTGATACCTATATAAATATAGATCTTGTCCACAACCTCTAATACATGCAAACTGAATAGATTCATTAATGCAGCAAACTTCTGCTTGTTAGCGTTCATTCTCTAATAAAAGGCCAAGTAAAGACAATGATGGGCATGTGGAAGTACAAAGATGAATTCAGTATATTGTACATTTCCACATCATAATCCCATCAGTAGAGAAAGTCATGTCATACTCGCCACTCTGCTGTTCTCACATTTTCATTATAGTAATTGCCATCCGCTTTACACACAGTCCTCTTCAATCAATGCTAAGTCACTATCACTGAAACACTACATTTTCTGCAGAGTGAAGTTGATTAATTTGATCCAATAATTTATCTATGTCTTCCGAGCTTTAAGGATGTGTTGCCATGACAACAGTTAACCAGATAAACCAGCTGTAGCTCAGTGGCTAGAGCGGGCAACCTAATGCTTAAAACACAGACATCAAAGGGAATATAAAAGGTATATGATGATTCAAATAAAGTTTACGTTTCGCTACTTGAATTTATTTCCAGGTCGCCTGCCGCTTTTATTCTGCCATGCCCCTCATGGCAGAATAATGATGTAATCAACAGCTAGAGATTCAGAACAAGCCCATGTGGCAACAAGCAACACCTCTGCAACCAAGGTGAATATTAGTGGTGGAGGAACCTGGAGAGGAGGAGGCGGTGAGGTACGGAAAGGTACTTCCTCAGTGAAAACACAGACAGGGGACAAGGTGGGGAAACTGAGAGGAAGGAAAATCAGCTGGAAAATGCTACGAGGAAAGGTTTAGTTGGATTAGTGGATTAGTTTTGCTGTGAGAGCTGTCTGTCATGTGCTCCCAAAGACCCGGAGCATCGGCTTGGGGAAGACCCAGCTGGTCCAAAAGCAGCAAACCTCAAACACAGTCACCCGACACGTCATGGAGGATACACATGGTCTTCAGATGGTCTTCAACCCTGACAAAAGGCTAAAGACTCTCAGACCAGACCAGTCTTGTACTCCAACAGTCTGAAGAATGCAATCACCGCTGAACTTAGTGCCCTGGGAAGACTCGGCCTGCAAAGCATACGAGTGCAGATGGCAAACAACGTGGTCGGAAGTGCAGATCCTGCCAGTGAAGACCAGCTGCATCCACAGTAAACGTAAACGATGCAGCCAATGGTTATGCATAAGGAAAAGAGAGACCTCAGTTGGACCCCAACATAATATTGCGATGGCCTGGTGTGGTCGGGCTGCACCTTGGACACCAGGATGCATGTTCCATCCTACTGGAGATGTGGTGGGCCTGGAGGTACAATATTAGCATTTAGGGGGATCTATTGGCTGAAATGGAATAGGTTAGTGTATAATCATCTCAAAATAAGAATGGTGTTTCCATTACCTTAGAGTTAGCCATTTAGATCTACAGACACAGTCCTCTTTGAGTAGCCGGCCGCCATGTTTCTACTGTAGCCCAGAACGGACAAAGGGACATTGGTGATTTTGTGCTTTTGCGTCTACCACCGTAGTTTTCCTATACATTTAGCAAACAGCAGCATGGCACCGTGGCGGGGCGCGAGACATCGCGGCACAAGTAGCAGCTGCGGCTGCCCTGCAATGGTTGAGCTCAAGTAAACAACACTGCAAATTCAGCACAAAAATAAAAAGTGTTGTCAGCGTTAGCTGCAGCAGCTAGCTCCCGGGTAGCGGGACCGGCCCCCGGCTCGACGCCCAACTCGGGCAGCAGCAACAGCGCCGTGGCTTGTTTATGATTAAATACGACTGCAGATGTAAAACAAAACAGTAACACAAACAGCAGTTCAGTCACCACATGCTGTTCACTTAAAGACAAAGTCCATCCTCCTCTCTTTGTAAAACAGTTCGATGACACGGTTGTACAGTTTATCAGTACGCTTCAGTTCCAGTAACAGCGTTCTCGATGGCCATGGACCAGTGAGGACAGGCGAGCCGCCCCTTTTAGGACTGAAAATGTCCGCTCAACAGTGGCAGTCGATATTAGGATCCTCACCGCCAAACCTGCCCGTAACCCTCCGTGAGAAAGGCGTTGTCATTAAATCCGCCACCAAGTCCGTTTCTCCTCCTCCTCCAGCCATTGAGTGTTAAAAAAACTACACCAAGCAAAACACTAAAAATGTCATAACTTGTTTCAGCCTGAACTCTTCTTACTACTACTGAGTTCTGCTAGCAGCTAGGTAGCTTTCTGTTGACACAAGTCACGCTGGCCCACCGACATCACAGCGCATGTTAGTGCTCACGCTGAGCTCCATGCATTTGTGGGTCTATCTGGGCTACTCCCATGAGGTGAGGATGCACCTGCATGTTCCTTTCCAGGTGGTGCCCACTACTTTATTCATCCAGCTTCAATTTCAGAAGACCCAGATCATTACTTAAATATTTTACAGTAGTAGTCCAGATTCTGGACAGCTTTTCTGAGTTCAGGGTCATTTTCACGTACCGAATTTACTGACTGCGTTGGGCCAACATCTCTGATAGTGACATTGGCTGGGGACACGGGCATTACCAATCTTGCTGCTTGGCGAGCCCGCGAAGCTTGGGAGGCAACTTCACAAGCTTCAGTGAAAGTTTTCACTCCTCTTTCATGACACTTGACTTGAAGCTCAAACTCAGGAAAAGCTTCTTTGACCAGCCTGCAAACATCTGCAGCATAAACTTCATTAAGCAATCTTTGACGGGCATTAGGGAATGCTTGAAATTATGCTATTATATCATTTTGACCAAAAGCTGTCTGCAAATGCCTCTTTGTTTCGGCATAGGAGCTCTGAGTTTCCCGAGGCAGATTATCCCAAACATTGAACAGTTCTGGCGGTAGTGTTGTGTGTAGACTGCTAACACGGTACTCAAATCCCCACCACTGTCCTTGTAACGGGCTTCTTGAATTACCTTGTAGCGGTGAATTCAGTTGAAAAGACTCACGGCCATTGTTCTGAAAAGGCAGCGGTAAGGAAATGCCCCGCGGTGCTCTGCTGGACTTGGAGCGCCACTTGAGTTTGTGCTAGCTGGCGGATCACCAGCGGAGACAGACATGACGAGTTTTCTTCCTCCTCTTTTCTTTAGCTTTCGTACAGAACTAAACGACCGAGAGACGGTTAAACTCACTGGAAGCTAACAAGCGGAGAGAAAAAAATAACACACTCGGGGTAAAAGACTAGCTGGCTCACTGTATCTCATGCTAAGTTACGCTAGCGGGTAGCGTGGCTGTCGTTAGCCGTTAGCCTTTAGCTTCAGCTACTCACAAATTTGAGCAGAATCCCAAAGGACGATATTCCACCAGAGGACACATCCCACCGCTGCCACCAGTGTAAGCGGTGTAGGTGTATCAGCAGGAATAAATCAGTCCAACACCTTCCGGGTTTTCCTCATAACTTTAGTCCAACTCCACATTCCAGCCGCACCGCCAAGTCCAGGTTTTCTCTTCCTCCACTTTACCCTCTTACCTTCAGACGCCCGAACAGCGCCGACTAGTGGTCTTAACTAATACATGTAATTAAGTCTACATCATACAATTTCACTCTTACAATATCATCAACCTGTACTTTGTCACCTGATATCCTCCTTTTCTCTCGCCATACCTCTACTAGAACATCCTAGTTTGACGCGTATGGTATAACACATGCGTTCAACATGAATGTTGAAAGGGTTTCGTCTCTTTGTGGACATATTGAACTTCAGGACAGCAGAGAGAGAGAGAGAGAGAGAGAGAGAGAGAGAGAGAGAGAGAGAGAGGAGTCTTTGAGCAGCTCTACTGCACTCGGTCTCTCTGGATGGAGACTGACGAGCTGCCAGCTGTCGGCCGGCTGACGAGGCGGATGAATGAGGCCTGTGGTGAGCTGGTTGTTAGCGGAGGACGAGGCTGCAGGATAAACTATCTGACAGCTCGTCTCCTCTCCACACTGAGACGTCAGCCTCCATCTGCTGCCTGCCAGCCTGACGGACGCCGTCATCTACACAAAGTGATTAGATAATACGGAAAAACACTCATTTGCAACGGCTGGTTCAGGACAAGAGGAAACAGTGAATGTTCGTTTTAGACGGGATGAAACATTGAATGTTAAGTGGGAGGAGGGTTTAAGCAAAATGTTGTTTATGATGGTTGAGGTTTGGGACAGTTTAAAAGTTTAAATTAGATTAGAAGTTATTTGAAGTGATAGTTTGTTCTAAATGTATTACATTTATTCATTCATATATGATTGAATGTTTAGTAATGTTTTGGAATGTTCAACCTTAGAATCTGTAATTCTGTTCATGAGAGCTGAGAAATAAATCTATTTATTTATCCAATTGTATCCGAGGAACAGATGTAAAAAAAATGTTGATCTCAATTACATATCACCAGTTCCCAGTTAACCCAACTAAAACACATTTTAAACAGTTTCCTACAATCTATTAATGTTGTATTCTATAATGTATTTATCTATAAATGAATGTTAATTAGAATAAATGACCCAGGTGTTTGCAGTTAGTCTGTCCTTAAGGACACGGTCACACCATAGGCGAAGTCCGTGATGAAAGTGGGCGGGGCCAAGTGGGCTCAACCACAAACATGTCTGTGACTTCGCCGGTCAAAGTTTGAATTTGCCTCGCCACCGGAAGAGAATGTTTCATTCGCGTTGAATGGAAGTGAACGGCAGGCGAATAATTGCCAAAGTTAATCTGTGACAGGATGGTGGAGCTACGTGCCACGAAGATAACAGGAGTGAGGGAGAAGTCACCCAAAGCCGTACACATCCACACAGTCCTGAGATTAGGTCCCATGAGGCAACAGCAGCGAAAAGTCCTCCAAATACAATCACAGAACACATCATAGGTCCACACCCTCTAAAACAACACATACAGTACAACTTTTTATATCAGTCGGGCGACAAAAACAATGTGTTCTCTTACTCTTACTCCGATAGACTTGAACAAAAGGCCTCTGTATGCTTCAAGTGGAGTTATTTTAGGATCATCTTACATTAGCATTTGGAACATCACTACTTCAGGACATGACCTAGTATATTGTGCTATGACTACAGTGTCTGTTGTGAGATTTAAAGTATGAAACACAGATCCGACACCAAATTTCCCCTCGGGGATTAATAAAGTATTTATTCATTCATTCAAACGTCTCAGACGGAAAGAGAAAGTCTGGATGCTTTTCTTCACTGACATTCAGAATTCAGCGTTTTCTTAAATAATGAATTGTATCAAACTCCACAAAAGCATCCAGAGACGGGTACAGTTTCTGGTAGAAATGTGTCAGCTCCCATCTGCTGCCTGAAGAAGAGAGAGCAGGTGAGTCCCAACGAAGAAGGGACATTGGAGGGATTGTTGGTTATCTGATGGAGAGCTACAACTGGCAAATTGTTAGAACAATTGTTACTCGAGGATACCGGTTGTAAAATCATTCATCAGGACATTTATTTCTCTGCAAAAAAAGAGCAGAGTCAGAGATACAACGCGTTACTTTACTAATTGCATATCCAAGTCTGTTCTCCGAACGAGCAGTTACCTCTTAAATACATAAAACACACAATCACAGAAGCCCTCATGACGTCTTGCACTTATCGTGAACCTTCCTCCAGTCATCCCATAGTTTATGGGATATGTTTTATGCCAGAAAAAGAGATTTTATGAAAGTGGCTGAACCAATATTCAGATATCATAAAAAGAAAACCTTGAAAGTGAAATTTACAGTGCAGAAATATACTTCTGGACAGCAAAAAATGGGAATGCCTTGGGAATGGCACACATTGTGCAGACTCACAAAGCGTCCATCTTGCTGCAGGTGGGTTAACATTGGAGCAAATTGACCATTCGCTAAGCCCCGCCACCCCATTCTACTCCGTCAAGCAGTCAGGGCGACCGATGGAGCCCACACTGTCACTAACTGCGAAGAAATGTTCAATTTGTATTTATTTATATAAAAAAAAAAGCTATTTCAGAGATGTCAAACCAAAAACAGGTTTAAAAAGAAAAGGATAGTAGTGAAAGTTTAAGATCACAGCGTAGAAGTGAAATACCACATCACCTGGTGATCGAGACGGAAGACAATGAGATTGAGCAACAGCTGTAAAACCGGGTCGGTCTTTATTTACTGTCAGTATACCTTCAGTAGCTAGTAGGGGTGGGAATCACCAGAGGTCCCACAATACGATACTATCACGATACTTTAGTCCCAATGCGATATTATCACGATACTGCAACATTATCACGATACTGCGATATTATCACGATACTGCGATACATTGAGTATTGCAATATATTGAGTATTGCGATTTATTAACTTTTTTAAACCGCAAATTGTCCCCAAAGGAAAACTGTCAACATATTTCATCTAATAAGATAAAGTGTTCAGTCTGTTCATCTCACTTCCATCAGTTTTATTGCAGAAAATGGGACAAACTGACCAACACTTTCATAAATGTTGCACCTGACAAACTGAACTGCTTGTATTAGTCTACATAGTCGCGTCATTATTACAGCCTGCATAGTCGCGTCATTCCAACTGGACACGCCAGAGAGGGGGCGGGGCTTATCTCTGTGGTTTATCTCCGTAAAGAGTTTTCATTTCTGCCATCCACCATGAAAATAACCACTATTTCTGCTTTATACTTGTTGTGGAAATCCCAAAGACGTCGGAGCATCAAACGCCGTCGTGTCTGGGTTCATAATATTATCCGTAGGAATTTCACCGACTTTGATATTGTATGACCTGGAAATGAGAAGAGGTTGGACTCATCCCAAACAGAATTAAAAAAACACAATAGGAAACAAAAGTCACGACTAAAAGTGAGTCAAGAAAAAGTAGAAAATATTATTATGAACCCATAGTCGTTTTTTATTGTCCCATTGTGGCTGGTTGTGTCCTATATTTGTAATTTACTTTAATATAAACATAATTTAATATAAACTTTGGGTATTTCAAGCCTGAGAGATGGAAAGAATCAACATGCAAACAAACACCCATTTGGAAAGTTATCCTTGGTTGAATGGCCGTCATCAGTGGTCCTCACGAGCATTTTAATGCTTAAGACGGGCCAAACTGAACCTCCCATGTTGTGAAACTAAAACCACACAACTTTAGGTTCAGGCTTTATAACTACTTGGTTAGATTAAGAAATAGATTGTGGTTTGGGTTCAAATGCATTTGTTTGTTACATAACTTATGTCGGCTACGTGGCGTTAGTTCAGAACACAAATTACGTAACAAAAGTAAGGTCAAAGAAATCAACACTGAGTTTCACAAGTGACATGAACAGTGGTGTACTGGGTACAAGTCCTGTGTTTGTTTGACCCACCCGTCAATCCTACATGGATTTGGTCAAAGTTTTATACTATGTCACCTGACTTCCAACTTTTCCCCATCATAATTACTACACCAGTAGAGACCTTCTGAACCTTCTAGTCGGTGTAGCAGACTTCATATCTATGAGGCTGATAAACATTCAATCGGCTGATATTTGAAGAAAAAAAGAAGGCAGTGAAGGACAAAGAAAAAGAGAAGGAAGGAACCCGAGCAGTTTGGTGCAAGTTTGGCTTTGCAATGTGGAGACCAAGAGTGTAGATTACTTCTGGTGTTTATCGTACTTGTACTGTTCTCCCTGTGTCTTTTACTTAACATATGTTAACAGTGTTAACATAGATAAACAGCCAGCCACACTCCTTTTCAAAACCCAGGAATGCGAGCGTACTTGCTCCTTTATTGACTTCCAACATCAAATCATCTTGACAACGTTGAATCGGAGTGAAACTAGAAAAGAAAATACAAAACATCTTGACTGAATAGCAGATAAATATAAACAGCCTTACGTTCACAATTCACCTTGAAATGCGGCTGTAGCTCAAGGGGATGAGTGGTCGTCCTGCAACCACAAGGTAGCCGGTTCGATCCCCAGTCTCCCCATAGTTTGCATGTCGAAGTGTCCCTGAGCCAGACACCGAACCCCCAATTGCTCCCCGGGCGCCTCCATATGGCAGCCCACTGCTCCTTAAAATACCAAGGATGGGTCAAATGCAGAGAAACCACATGGGGAGGACATCAACAGCATGACTGACTGCATCACAGAATACATCAAGTTCTGTGAACACACCATCATTCCATCCCGGACTGTGCGCTGCTTCCCCAACAACAAGCCCTGGATCACCAGGGACCTGAAGGCTCTTCTTAACAAGAAGAAAGCTGCTTTCAGGTCTGGGGACAGGGATGAGCTCAGGAGAGTCCAGCGCTACCTGAAGGTGAAGCTCAGGGAGGGCAAGGACTCATACAGGAGGAAGCTGGAGGCCAAACTCCAGAAGAACAACACGAGGGAGGTGTGGACCGGAATGAAGCAGATTACTGGCTTCAAGGTGGGAGGGAGACATCCAGGGGGCTCCCTGGAGAGAGCCAACGAGCTGAACTGTTTCTTCAACAGGTTTAGTTCACAGCCCCCATCCGTCTCCTCCACCTCTGCCCCCCCTGTTGAGCTGCACAATCACTGAGCCCTCAACATCCAATGGCTCTCCCACTGAGCCCTCAACATCCAATGGCTCTCCCACTGAGCCCTCAACAACAACAATGGGCTCTTCCACCCTCCCCCTCTCTCTGTGACGACTGACCAGGTGAGAAGACAGCTGGAAAAACTCCACCAACGCAGAGCTGAAGGACCTGATGGCATCAGCCCCAGGATCCTAAAAATCTGCGCCACCCAGCTGTCTGGTGTCCTGCAGCACCTCTACAACCTGAGCCTGAGGCTGGAGGAGGTCCCGGTGCTGTGGAAGACGTCGTGCCTGGTCCCTGTCCCAAAGAAGTCATCTCCATCTGGCCTCAATGACTACCGACCAGTTGCCCTCACCTCCCATGTGATGAAGGTGCTGGAGAGGCTGGTCTTGGCCCACCTCCGACCGCAGGTGAAATCGTCGCTGGACCCTCTACAATTTGCTTACCAGCCTCATGTGGGAGTGGACGACGCCATCATCTACCTGCTGCAACGAGCTCAGTCGCACCTGGATGGAACCGGTGTCTCTGTGAGAGTCACTTTCTTTGACTTCTCCAGTGCATTTAACACCATCCAACCACTGCTACTGAGTGAGAAGCTGCGGGTGGTGGGGGTAGACTCGTCCACCATCTCCTGGATCACTGACTACCTCACAGGTAGACCACAGTTTGTCAGAATGGGCCGTGTGCTGTCTGAAACGGTGGTCAGTGATGTTGGAGCCCCACAGGGAACTGTTCTGTCTCCCTTCCTGTTCACCCTGTACACCACCGACTTCCAGTACAACACGGAGTCATACCATCTGCAGAAGTACTCTGATGACTCTGCGGTGGTCGGGTGTATTAGGGATGGACGGGAGGAGGAGTACAGGGCAGTGGTGAGTGACTTTGTGGAGTGGGCCGGTGAGAATCACCTGCTGCTGAACGTGACCAAGACCAGAGAGATGGTGGTGGACTTCAGGAGGAAGGCGACTGCTCCTAGACCTCTGAGTGTTCTTGGAGAGGACGTGGACATGGTGGAGGAGTACAGGTACCTGGGTGTTTCCATTGACAGCCGACTGAACTGGAAGAACAACATCAACGCTGTGTACAAGAAGGGGATGAGTCGACTCTTTTTCCTGAGGAAGCTTCGATCCTTTAATGTGTGCAGCAAGATGCTGGAGATGTTCTACCAGTCGGTTGTGGCCAGCGCCCTGTACTTCTCCATCGTCTGCTGGGGGAGCAGCATTGGAGCCGGTGACACCAACAGACTTAACAAGATCGTTAAGAAAGCCGGCTCCATCATTGGCTGCAGGCAGGAGTCTCTGGAACAGGTGGTGGAGAGGAGGACGCTGAAGAAACTTTTGTCCATATTGGACAACCCGGACCACCCTCTCCACCACCTACTGCAGGGTCAGCGGAGCTCTTTCTCGAGGAGATTCCGCACGCTCCGCTGCAACAAGGACAGATACAGGAGAACATTCCTGCCAACGGCATTACGGCTTTATAATAAATCACCGCTTGCCAGATCCTCTGACTAACAACATGTATATATATATTTTTGCACAATCCTAGCTATTTCTATTTTATTCTATTTTATTTTATTATTATTTTTATTATTATTATATATACCTTTTATCTTTCGTCCTGCTGTTTTTGTTTATTTTGTTGTAAATTGCTGCTACCCCGACACCAAATTTCCACTCGGGGATTAATAAAGTATATATTCATTCATTCATTCATTCATAACAAAAGTCACTATTCCTAATCGTACAACACGTGAAGAATATAAAACACTTACAGCCATTGCTTTCTGAGGAATACAGGCGAAGGATTACTGTGGATTAAATATGGGGCGCCACACAGCCATGACCATGCTCCCTGCAGGTTACAGCTCTTAACTTCCTACTTCCTGTTTCTCACTTCCTGCTTCATTACAGGTGTCAAAATAAAAGCGCTACACCCATTTATGCATGAAACAATGAAAACACATAACAGTTAACTTAAACACTTCTTTAAGCAGGGCAGAACAGTACTGTATAACCTATTGATAATGATTCAAGATTACTGATGTCAAAAACAGAGCAGGAGAGATGAAGATAACAACAAGAAGAACCTGTCAAAAAGTCTCATTTCAGGACGGGATTGTATATCAAAACAGAAATCAAGTAAAGCCTCGCACATGTAGACAGTGACTCGTTTACCTGAGTTCCCGTCTCCAGGCAACCAACGAGACGAGCCACTGTTAACGAGCTGCAGCGAAGCAGCTGCATGCGGCGAAGAGCCTCTTCAGAGCAACATCGTGTGTGTGTGTCAGTGGAGTGTGTGGGTGTTTGTGAATGTTTTGGGTTCTTGGGGGTGGAATTGAAATCCTGCATGGGAACGTGTGTGTGTGCTCTTACATTTCTACCTTTCTGAGGACTTTGAATCTTGGATTGGAAGTGGATTTGGGCCACATTGGAATTTGAGTTGTGAGTTTAATGTCAGAATTCCGACAACAAAGTGGGAATTATGAGAATAAATTCAGAATTATGAGAATTAAGTCAGCATTCTGAGAATAAAGTCATAACTCAGATGCACTTTTCATCGCAGTCCACTTCCGTAGTGTTGAGAGGTGGTGATAGTTGTGTATTTTGGCTTCCAGTCCATGCTAAACTGGGCTAACATGCGGCCTCCAGCTTTGTCAGTAACGCATAGCAATGAGATTAATATTGACTGACTAATAGGGAAACATTTTGGTATTGGTCCAGTATTGAGGGAGTACGCTGCAGACGGAAGACGCCAAATGGGCTGGAATGTAATCATATCGGGAAACTGCTCAACGTATGTCCACAAGAAGTGCTCGTTAGATTCTGTTTGGTCCGACATGTAGTCCAGCTGCTGCTTCATACTGACTCATTCATCAGCTAACCTTTCCTCTGGTAACAAGATCAGGTGCTTGTTGGTTCATTTGACACTGAATGCTAACATCTGTTTACCACAATATATTTTTCCTGGAAAAATTACACTTTCATTCTTGTAATATAAGGACTTTTTTCTTGAAATGCCATGACTTTATTCTCATTCAATTACTATTATATTGCTGGGCCAAGAGTCCTCTCTGCCAGGTAGTCTTGAACAATCTGGCCCAATCAAATCATCTCAAAACAAAAATAATAGTGTCAAATTGTTACAGTGCACTTGTTAGCCACACCCACGTCATGAGCTCCATCACTCTCACCTGTTAGCCACACCCACCTCTTGAGCTCCATCACTCTCACCTGTTAGCCACACCCACCTCTTGAGTTCCATCACTCTCACCTGTTAGCCACACCCACGTCATGAGCTCCATCACTCTCACCTGTTAGCCACACCCACCTCTTGAGTTCCATCACTCTCACCTGTTAGCCACACCCACGTCATGAGCTCCATCACTCTCACCTGTTAGCCACACCCACGTCATGAGCTCCATCACTCTCACCTGTTAGCCACACCCACCTCATGAGCTCCATCACTCTCACCTGTTAGCCACACCCACGTCATGAGCTCCATCACTCTCACCTGTTAGCCACACCCACCTCTTGAGCTCCATCACTCTCACCTGTTAGCCACACCCACCTCTTGAGCTCCATCACTCTCACCTGTTAGCCACACCCACCTCATGAGCTCCATCACTCTCACCTGTTAGCCACACCCACCTCATGAGCTCCATCACTCTCACCTGTTAGCCACACCCACCTCATGAGCTCCATCACTCTCACCTGTTAGCCACACCCACCTCTTGAGCTCCATCACTCTCACCTGTTAGCCACACCCACCTCTTGAGCTCCATCACTCTCACCTGTTAGCCACACCCACCTCTTGAGCTCCATCACTCTCACCTGTTACTCTCTGCCTGGACTAAAGCTTTGCTCAAAGATGCTGTGTGTCCGTTGTTCTGTTTCTGGGTCCTTACCACACCCGTGACACATTTAAACCAGATCACAAAGTTATTTAGAATTTGATTGGACCCCAAACCGAGAGAATATGGTGGCAGATGGCAAACTAAGACTGTTGACATCCTGTCCATAGCCAGGCCGTCACAGGAGAGCAGACTACCCAGGGACAGATCTCACTTCTTACTGCATTGTGAGACACATGAGGATGTCATAGACGTTTTCTTTGAAAAAACTAATAATGAACACCCTGAGTTCATCCATCTCCTCGACACTCAGAAACTGTTTTTAAGTGAGGAGGAAAAATCAATGTGCAATATTAGCTGAGAAATATGTTGCCATACATTCAGAGGCGCTACAAGCTCTGCAGGAAATGTTCCTGATGGATCACATCTGTAAAAAGAGTAAAGTTTGTTTGTTATCTAGTCGGAATCTATTTATCCCGCTTTAAAACATAATTATACAACAATATGTCATTTAGCTTCGGCAAGAAATGTAACATTAATGCCAATACAGCTTAATTTAACTTCTGCATTTAACCCATACTAGTATAGAACACACCTGGACGTATAGTATTCATGACCTACTGTCTTGAACAAGAGCAAAAGATCTAGCAGAAAAGCATGCGCCTTGTGAAGTTTATGAATTAATAAAAAGGTTGGAGGAAACCACACCAATTGTCCAGTAGTGTTTGGTCAATGCAGAGCAATTAGACACATGTATAGTCTGTTCATTTATTCAAGTCTTTCCTCCTGCACTCGTTTGCTTCTCTAGCACGAACACACACTAAATGGAACGCTACCCATAGCCTCACACGTGTGAGCTAGATCCCTGGAAACGGAAGAAATATTTAAAGAATAATTTGACTGCCTAACATGATCATAGCACATTGATATTGAATGTTTATAGTTACACCTGGTCCTGGTCTGCTGACCGCTGCTCCTTTCTCTGCCCAAGACGAGAGCCGAGCTCTTCTCCTTCCTGTGACGCACAGTCAGCATCTTGCTGGAGTTTAACCTCTTTTTTTCCAATCTCAAGATATTAGTTCTGAGTAAAAGTGTGAGCGAGAAAGAGATTTGTTCTTGCATGTGTTTTTTTGCGTGTGTGTGTGTGTGTGTGTCTGGGGGTCTCATGCTGTGATATGAACTGGTGCAAATTGCCTCAGTCCAGCCCTGAAGTTAGTTGAGTTATTGGACAGCACTCTCACACACACACACACACACACACACACACACACACACACGCACAGCCGTGTCCCGTGATGCCCTGCAGGGTGCCATCTCTGAACAGAAAATGAGCAGGCGGTCAGAGTGGCGGGGTGCAGCAGGAAGCGGTCTGGGTGGAGAGTCGATACGGTGGCTTGAAGCCATCAGATCTGAGTTTGAACAGGGAGGGACATGTCACAGTGTAACCAATAAAGGAGATAAACGCTTGAAACCTACATTGTTTAACTACAACATCACAACAATTAGCCAACTCATTTGTTTTTCCACTTACGTTTTGGAGGAAATGCAGTTGCGTCCCATTTCATTTAAGAGTTAAATCCTGTAGCACACAGAAATGGTGATTGTCTCTGGTGTAAAACTTTAAACTGTACTGCCTTGAGAAATGATTCTACCTTTTTGTCTGGTGCATTTGCAGTTGGCTTTGTGTTGGTAATAACAATGCAACAAAAGACTGGTAAACAATGTGAAAAGGTGTTGCTCGGGGTGATGAACCCATGGAGAATTCATCAGCTGAATGTGCAGCTCCCCTCGGCTTCCCCGTGTGTTCCAGCTCATTATTTAGCTTCAACTTCAACTTTATTCCCACTTCGCTTTTGGAGAAAAAAAGCTTTGAAAGCCCGTTGTGCACTAGCTGCTCAGCACCAGAACGTAGACAGGGGTTAGCTGGTGAACATAGCATTTAGCAGCTAACGGCACCAAAACATTATTAAGTATGTTTTCCTAAGTGTATAATCACCTGAAAATAACAATTGTGTTTTCGTTAGCTTAGAATCTTGAGCCGTTTACATCCATATAGGGTTTGGGTCCTCTTTACAGAGCCGGCAGCCATGTTTTTACAGTAGCCCAGAACGGACAAACCACACACTGGTCCTAGATGCCATTCACGTTTTTTTATTTCAATTCATTTTGTGTCGCCCAAAATAATCCATCACAAAAATACAAAAATGGTGTTTTGCTGTCAGCCAATGTAGCTCTCCAACGTGCTTGGCACACGGGAGGAGTTTCAGAACGTAATGCTGAGGTCTACAAGAGGTGAGTTATTCCGAGTGATACTGTGCAGGCCCATAGTTATACATCATTGTGCCCTCTCTACAATCAATAATGGCAAAAGGGCCATAAGGTCGTAATGGTAACAAAATGGTCATATTATCATACTAGCACTTATAGTCTGTGCTCTCTCACTTTAATTAATTTCCTGATGATGGCTGTGTTTATGCAGCTCCTTCCCGTGGGACCTCTGTCCAGTCAATCATGCTCGCTGTAGTCTGTGGTAATGAAAGTGATACTGTCTTCACGGATTATGAACAGGCTTCCAGTCATGCTGTCTTGTAATTACATTTTGTAATAGTAGGCTGCCTAATACGAAAATGTGCAGAATGATTGACTTACGGACACACACTCGTCTCAACACATCAGCTACGTTAGCTACGTTAGCTTGCTTTAAGAAGAAAAATAAAAATGTCCTTTTAAAGTTTGTGTTCTGTAAAATTACACATTTACGCCCGTTTGTTCTTGTGGTTATGACACGCGCACGATAACTTTAGTCGAAATGCAGTACTTTTAAGCCTCTGGTAGGAAACATTCCTCATCTAGCAACGCTGGCGGATATTGCAGAGACTTGAAATACCTGCCGGTTGGTCAGCGGCGCCCTCTACTCAAAACAGCTATTTTGTAACAGATTAAATCACAGAAAGAAAACACTTTTTGCGAGATAGTGAGAGCATTTAGGTAGAACTCGAAGCCAACCCTGTGCTAAAGGAGATTGAATAGCTGAGCAGTTCATGTGTCATGCTGAACTCGCACACAAACACTCCTTGACTACCAGCGATGATCTCCGGTTGAAGCTGAAAAGCTTTTCACACATATGATTTTCTGCATCAGTAATAGAAGGCCAGTGCTGAGGGCCGTTTTGAGTCCCTTTTGAGGTTGTACGTCTCTTTTTCACAGGAGACCTCTCCGAGACATCAGCATGAGAAGCTAGCTGATTTTTTTGCAAAAACAGAGCTAAAAAGAGAGAGAATGATGGAGGACAAAAGACTAAGTGATAAGACTAAATGATAATGTTTCTCTGAATCTGCTAGATGTGTAAATAAGCAACTGTTTGCCAACACGTTCACCACATCAAGCTTTTTGAGCTGCTCCCAAAGAATCAACACAGGTTTTAAAGTTCCTCCAAATTATCACACTTTTGATTTTAAATCGAACAAATAATTGATGACATGATCCATACACTAACCCACAACTCATGACATCACTCCTGTTTAGTGTAGGTTTCTGTACATGTCTTTTGGTCTGCGAGTGTGTCGACTGTGTGTGTGTGTGTGTGTGTGTGTTTAATTATGCAGCGCGTGTCCTTGCGTGACTGTTCAGGTCCTCCCAAACGGTTGATTCATCACTTTCAGGGCCAGACCGATAGCTGCAGGCTGCAGGCCTCTGATCAATAACAGAATCATTTCATTAACAGCCCACTTTTTAAAGCCATGCTGCTGAATATCAGTGTGTGTGAGTGTCTGTGTGTGTCCGTCTGTCTGTGTCTGGTGTGTGTGGGGGTGCTCACGTCAGAAAGGTAAAGGGCACAGCTTTTGAAAAAAGTTTGAGGAAAAGCAGGAAACAAATATTGAAGGCCATTTCTTTCCTCCAGAGTATGTGAGACCTCCTTGCTTTCTGATCCTTAGTCCAACTTCCAAAAACTAACAGTGAGAGACTTTAGTGGGGAAACGGTCCAAAGTTCTGCTAGTGTGCCCTGAGAGTCTGAAGTGTTCATTACATCATAACATCAAAGTGTTGGACTACTTCCTGATGGTTTACTGTTCTCTGAGCCTCCAGCAGTGGGAGTGGTACACCTCTCTGGTCCAGTGGGACGATCCGTACTTCCTGAAGCCTCCGTTGTTTCCAGGGCAGCTGTACATGCATGATTTGCCGCTGGAGTCGTCGCTGGTTGGACATTTTGAGCTTGTGAACTGCTTGTCTATGGTGACGACTAACAAATACTGAGGAAAACAATGCAGATGCTAATTGGAACGGTTTGAGTTCCCTGAATAAAATACCTCTTCATTATGCTACGTTCACACCAAAAGCGAAGCAAATTTTCGCAACGCTTTTCTCGCGCGAGTTTACTCGCTCGACTATGTGTGGTTTATTTGCTTCATTCCCGCCGGAAAGGATGCGCAGCTTATCGCCGTAAAAACATTTACCATTTCTGCCATCCACCATTGCAATAACCACTAGTTATACTTTATACTTGTTGTGTAAATTCCACAAACATTGGAACATCAAACGCCCTCGTGTCTGGGTTCATAATATTATCCGGACTCCTCCAGGAACTGTTACTGAATGAAGCCGCTACCAGCGCTACTTTAGGCGGACTAGCACAGTTTGATTCAGCAACGGTTCACGTTGTTTTGCATTGTTCGCAACCATTTGCGTCTGTGCATTGACTTTGGATTAATCTAATCGCGCTAAAAATGTGCAATGCTTTTGGTGTGAACGCAGCATCAGGGTTAAAGGGATAGTTTTAAATGGGACTGGATGAGGTACATACAGTAGGTGGTGCTTCAGTACATGGCTCCAGTTTGGATAGAAACAGACAAGAGAACCAGCACGGGAACAAAGAGATGTACTGCTGTAGACAGGGCAGCAGCAAAACATTAAAATATCTATAACAATTTAGGTTTAGGCTACATTTCGAATGTTTTCAGCTCTTTACCTTGCTCTCAGACAACAGGGAACTAAAGCTGTTAGCTAAGCTCTCTTTTAGAGCCAGCAGACAGTGATTTGACCTCACGGAACATGGGAGTTGGTCTACCGCTCAGTTAGTTAGTGTTATTGTGTGACGTTGGTGTTTTTAAAGGTTAGTTTGAATTCTTGCTTCGTGATGCTACAATTGCCAGGTGGTGGTTTAGGACCCAAATGCCGAAGCAACAGTTCAAAAGTAAATTTAATCTTCAAACAAAAAGTCAGGTCCGGCTTCACACGGGCCGAAGAATAAACAAAAACAGGAATCCAAAACAGGGAGCAGAAACAGGGAACAAAAACAGGCAGGAGAACTAACAGACAAAACCAGGCATATGACAGGACAATTCACGGGACTTCTGACAGGGGGCACAGACGGGGAAAAAACTGTACAATCCGACAAGGGGACAGGAGACAAACAGGGCGTAAATACAAGAGGAAGGTAACGAGGCACAGGTGGAAAACAATGAGGGCAGCACAATCAGGGAACAGGGCAGACAGACAATCACAGAGGGCCAATCCCAATCTCCAAACCTTACGGACTTTGAGGCGCGCTCCCGTGAAGTCCTTGAGGGTTTAGGGCAGGGGCGTCTCTAGGATTTTGACACATCTGGGGCTTAGCCCAGAAGAGTGAAGCAGCGAAATTTTTAGACATAGAAACACTCTCCACATACCCTACAGGTACCTGCTCTTCTGGACTGAATTGAATTGAGGCATTTCATGGTTACCAGTTAATACCAAATAGGCTAGCAATTTTCACAAACTTCCCTCAATAGCCCAGGCACAAAAATGCCCCATTCATCATGTTGAACATACCAACAGCAACCATTCAGCAACAGTAAACATTGAGATGTTTAATGAACCATGCATCTTGTCATGTACAGTGTTTACATTGTACATTTAATGCTCTTTACATACTCATATGTATTTATTCTTTACATATTCTTTAACATTATTTAACATAACATACTCTTTAACATAATATTTATGTGGACGCCTCCCATTAGAGGTTTTCCAGGCACGTCCAACTGGTAGGAGGCCCCGGGGAAGACCGAGGACACGCTGGAGGGATTATATCTCCCGGCTGGCCTTGGAACGCCTCGGGGTCCCCCAGGATGAGCTGGAAAGTGTTGCGGGTGAGAGGGAAGCCTGGGTCGGCCTGCTGAACCTGCTGCCACCGCGACCCGACCCCGGATAAGCGGTCGAAAATGGATGGATGGATGGATGGATAATATTTAGACATAAGATGCTAATAATGCTAATAGTGCTCAACCAACACAAACACTTAAAGTAGTGGTTCTCAAACTTTTTCTGTAAATAACATTTTCTGATTCCATCTGCGCTTTTATAAATAACAGAATAAAGAAAATTGCAATCACTTAAAGTTTCAAGTAAATCAGATTGCTCCATCAGAATTTTTTTTTTTAATGTTTTAATTGCAATCACTTAGATCAATGAACAGGAAGTTGTATCTGTGCAAAAAAAAAATACTAATATTTAGTTACTACTAAATAGCTCATTGTGGAAAACAATAAGCTATTTTTTTTTTGCCAAACAAAACAGAATGAGTGCAGATATGTGAGCATCAGGTTGCATCAGTATTAGTGGAGCAGTGAGCTGCTTTCCTCTACACATCTTTTTAAAACAGGGTTGTAGATTTGATACAATTCACGTTCAACGTTGAGATCTGTTTTCTGTTTTGAGACACGCAGCAGCAGAAAGGACGTCACAGAGACTTCTGGCAAAACGCCAAAAAATAAGGGAGTCGCGCATGTGCAAGTGTAACCTGTTAACGGCGTAACCATTTACCCGAAAGTACAGGCATTTCTCCATGTATTTATTAATGACTTAGTTTTATGTCCGTGTACTTTGTACTTTTGTAATGTGTGAAGCCAGCAGCTCATTGTTGGTAGAAGACAAGAGCACTTTGGCTCTTTCACCTGGAGCAGGAGAGCTGCTCCGGGTTCAGAGAGCTGCTCCGGTGCGAGGAGAACTCCGGTTGCTCCTCACAGGAGAGCTGCTGTTGCCATCTTCACCCTGGGAGCGTTTAAAACGCAGATATAGGTCTGCTTTTCACGCGACATATTTTTCGACGCTCTCTGTCCGCTGTTGTGTGCTCAGTGCTCACCTGTGTGTGCGCGCGCACGTGTCTGTGCGCATCGCGGTGGACCTCCGCCGTGCGCGATGCAGAGCAGAGGAGAAGTGTTAACGCGACCATTTAGAGACAGAAATGACAAGCTGTCGTGTGGATAAGATTAATAAAATACGTCCGTTTAGTTTGTTTAATAACAGAACAAGGTGTAGACCTGTTCTATAGGAAAGAGAAACTTAAATGACGACTTGTATAATAGGGGGGGCACACTGGCGCACACTGCAAGTGCGCCTGCTGCCTGACGGCGCTGTTTTGGGTGAATGACGTATTTTCTTTTTTTTTGAAAATTAATATTCGGGGCTAATTAAAAAACATCCGGGGCTTTAGCCCCGGATGTTTTAGCCTAGGGACGCCACTGGTTTAGGGGTGTCCCACTGTCAAATCGTGGAGTGCTCGAGGCAGACATTTTGAGCCCTTTATGAACCCTTTCCGTAAGTCAGCATTAGATGCTGACTTTGCCTAAGGGAATTACCCACAACTCATTGCAATGTGACGTTAAACACGCAGTTCCCAATGGAAGCATGAAGACGTAAAAAAAAGAAAAGGTAAACAAAGAGACACGTGGGCGCTCAGCCCGATAATATAATATAATACATTTACACTACAACATTACGGATTAAACATAAAAACACATGAAATCATAGGAATGCAAGCAGAAAATATATATAATAATATTTTGTTTACATTCATTAAACATTTCGTTTTGACAAAAACGGGTAAATAGATGATTTAAAATGACTTCTCATCTCGTGAGGAAGACGTTCAAATCAGTGAATAAAAAGTATAAAATAAATACACAATTGTACACAATATTTTTTCATGTAGTCACGTCCCATTCATATTCACACCAGTTCAAGCCCTCACAGACTCTCACACTCAGCCACTTAGCAGCTGACGTCAGTAAATCACTGAGGGTTCGGGGCTTGAGGGTTTAGGGTGGAGATTGGGATTGGCACAGACACTCACAGGGGCAGGAAGTGCAGGAACACAGAGGACACACGAGACAAGGACTTCACAATAAAACAGGACACCAAACCAACCAACATCATAACAACAATACCATTCACTGAGCATTGCGTTTCAGACGTACAATCTGATGTGATTAAAAATGTCTATTGTAGTCTGACAAAGATTGCGCCCACAACTTTATTAGACCTGACCCGTCTGGCATTGTGTGGAATGTGATAAACTTGTATTCATAGGCAGCTTTTGGTGTAACATAACAAAATAATTGGAATATGTCAGTAATAATTGGTATATGCTGGTGGGGGGTATTATCTCACTGCCAGATATATTGTCAGACCAGTATGCCATGGCATACCACGAAGGGTCACCTTTTGACCCTTTGTTGAACAAAGAATATGTTTTTTGTCCTGGGGGTGACACTGTGCAAAGGTAAGGGTGTCAGCAAAATCAAGAGAGTTCATCCTCTGGGGAGCAGGAATAGGATCAGTACATTTCTTGACAATCTGACGTGTAGTGAAAGAGATATCATTTGCAGCCTGAACTACTAGGGGTGGGAATCACCAGAGGTCCCACGATACGATACTATCACGATACTGCAATATTATCACGATACTGCCATATATTGCGTATTGCGATGCATTGCGATTTATTACCTTTTTCCATCTGCAAATTGTCCCTAAAGGAAAATGTTGTCAACATATTTTATCTAATAAGATAAAGTTTTTAGTCTGTTCAGCTCATCTCAATCATTTTTATTGCAGCAAAATGTGACAAACTGACCAACACTGACAAACTGCACTGTTTGTGTTACAGTCTACATCATCCAACTTAACTCAATGCAAACGTGTGTGGACTGCTGTACTAGACAGGTATTTTGAACAATGCAACCTGTACAAAAAAGTTATGCAGCCGCTTCAGCAACTGGGGAATTTGAAAGTAAATGACTGTTAAATTGAAATAAAATAAAATAAAACATGTACTCTTAAATTAAAATAAATAGAATGTGCTACTGTTTGCTGCTGGCCTTGGGACTCAAAAAGTCCAAAGACAAAGTGAAGGAATGTCAGCATTCTTGTTCAGAAAGAGGAGCTGATCAACATGCTCTGGGGTCAGAGGGCTCCTTTGTAATGTGACGATGTCTCTAGCCGTCGAGAAGACTCTTCCTTGTGGGACACTAGTACCCGGGATACACAGATATCTTTATAGTGTTTATACTGCAGTACCTGTAAGACTCTTCCTGCTGGGACGCTAGTACCCGGGATACACAGATATCTTTTCTCCAGCTTGGCCAGGAAAGTATAGACTTGCTCATTTGCATTCCACCAGCCTAGTGGGTCTTCTGTGAGTGCCAGTGGTGTGGCGTCCTGGTATCTTTTCACTTCCTCCTCATCTATGACAGATAATGATTTGGGTGGGCCTCCAACATCACCGTAAGTCTGACCAAGCAAGTCTGCTAGCCCACATGACTTCCTCATCTTGGCAGGTATGACAGAGGGTCCGGGATCTTTTCAGTGTAGCCACGTTCCTCCTGATGTTCCTGGGCTTCTGGCTCAGAGATTGTTTGCTGCCTCATTTCTTCCTGTAGAATACACACACACACACACACACACAGACTAAATATGTTTAATATATCTTTAATCAAGTAAGCAGCAGATATGTGTTTTCTCTTTGGTAAAACAAGACAGTGGTAGCTCAATAATAGTTAATTTGTCTTTAAGTTTTAAATTAATCTTTACCACTATGACTAAAATATTAGTAGAGCAGTGACATTTCTTAAATGGCTTAGAATACATCCATCCATTCATCCATCCATGATCAGCCGCTTATCCGGGGTCGGGTCGCGGTGGCAGCAGGTCCAGCAGGCCGACCCAGGCTTCCCTCTCACCCGCAACACTTTTCCAGCTCATCCTGGGGGACCCCGAGGCGTTCCAAGGCCAGCCGGGAGATATAATCCCTCCAGCGTGTCCTCGGTCTTCCCCGGGGTCTCCTACCAGTTGGAGGTATCTGGAAAACCTCTAATGGGAGGCGTCTAGGAGGCATCCTGATTAGAGGCCCGAACCACCTCAGCTGACTCCTTCCGACACGAAGGAGCTAGAATACATTCTACCATTATTAATAAAATATTTGTTTACCTGAAGGGTTATAGCCTCAGCAACCACTCTGGCATAGGTTTCCTGTCTCTCTGGGGACAGGAACGGCAAGGTTTTAAACCTGGGGTCAAGGGATGATGATGTGTAGAGGGTGTTCTTCTCGACTGCACTGGCATATCTCTTCTGAAGATCTTGACTGATGCTTTTTTTAATGTCTTTGACCAGCGCTGTGTCGCAAATATTGTCCTGTGTCTCGTGCAACAGCTGTACGAGCAGCGGCGCTACGAGTGACAGAGTAGGAGTCTTTTCCTCAGACAGTGGTCGCCACTTTGGCGTTCCCAATGTCGGTCTCATTCAGGGTGAAGATATCTGTGATACTCCTTCTCACTTCAGGAGACAACAGCGCGGCGCAAATGGCAGGCTGTTGTTTCAAGGAACCGCAGGAGCATTTCATAAACACTGTTCCATCTCGTGCTGACATCAGTCTTGAGCTTTTGGGTTGGGAACTCTAACATTTTCTGCTTTGTCTCCAAAGCGTGGTTTGCCACTGTGCTTCTGTTGAAAAAGACAATTATGCGCCGCACTCTCCCCAGGAGCCTGGCGACTGTTGGCAGAGTTAACGCCCGTTGTGAGGCCAGATTGAGCGCGTGAGCGAAACACTTCACATGCAGGTATCCCGCTAACTGAATGGCAACACCCATGTTAGAAGCGCTGTCGGTTACAACCACCAGGTGTTTGTCTTCAATCCCCCAATGTTTGCCCAGTGTGACTTACATGTACCGCTTTAGTTTGGAGAACGTGAGACAGCAGTTGCTAGTCCTCTGTAAGATAATGTGCTGTTATGGTCACATATGAATCCACTGCCCTTGACGTCCACGCATCGCAAGTTAATGCAACTCCTCAACTTTAAGCTTAACTTCTGTGTAGAGCTTGGGCACGGCTGTGTCGGTTAAAAAACATCGTGACGGAGTCACATACCTGGGTTCCAGTGTCTTGAGCATGTAAGCAAAGCCTTCGTTTTCTAGAACGTTGTATGGACGCAGGTCTTTGCACATGAAGTAGGTGATCGACTTCGTTATTTTCTTAGCTCGCTCAGAATTCGGAGGTAGCTTTGTCAAGCTAAGTGTGTCCAGTGTCGGCTGATTTTTCGGCAGATTGGCTGGATGGTGGCGTGTGAGATGAGCCCTCATGTTCGTTGTATTCCCATAGTATTTTTGTTTCATACGACACTGCTTGCAAATCGCATGTGTCATATCCATGTCGTTCTTCCCTTCCTTGTTAAAAAATCGTTTGATTTAAATGTGGACGGTGCATTTCTGATTTCTTTCTCTGTGGTCTCCATGTTTGTTTTCACCAACTTCCTACCAATCACGCTGAGCCGGGACCTCTGCTGACTTCACCAGAACACACAACAGCACCATTTATTTATGATGCGCTGCAGCCTGCCCTTGTCCTTGGCAGTGGCTGCAACGTGCCAGACGGTGATGGAGGAGCAGAGGATGGACTCAAGCTGTGGATAAATCTTGCTGGTTGTTTTGTTCTCGAGTTTGTGAAGACTGTTCTTGTCCTGTGTTGTCCCACCCATCACGTCTGGGGGAACCTGCAGGCCGCTGTGTCTCCGTATGGCGTTGCCACGCGCCGCTCTTGTTTGGAGCGCGCGTAACGCGAGTGCACTCCGCTGAGTCATGTCGCGGGCGGTCCAAAGGGTGTCTTCCCTGGTTCGAATTGTCTCTCCTGGGATACTTGGGAGGGTCTCGACGTGGGGCATATCGGTCCCGGTCTCTGTACGGGCGGTCCCGATCCGTCCGGTCTTCCTGTCGCGTCTCGATTCTCCATCGCTCCGTCAGTTTCCGCGTTCGCTCCGCTGCCTGCGTAATGGCCGCGCAGGCAGCGTTCTTCTCTCCGTGGAGAACGGTACCGTGTTTGTCGGTCAAAGTCATTGTTTCTGTGCCTGTAAGCTTTGGTTGAGGCATACGTTCTCCGTGCATGGCGTGGGGGACTGTAACGTCTGGTCCCAGAGCGAGAGCGGCGCGCTGTGCCGTGGCCTCCATTACTGTGATGCGTGTACCCGGTAATATTTCCATCGGAGTACTCATTGTGCGTTTGATATCTGGACCTTGTCCTACCTCGCCAGGGGGATGTTGGTCTACTCCTGTAGTTCAACATCCGGACTGTGGTGTCGTGGTCTCTGACTTTTCTCGTGGTTAAGTGGGGGCCATTCTTCTTCCCACCTCTCACGCTCCGTCGTTACCTGCTCATGTTTAACAGCGCCCCTTTGCATGCGAGGCCAAGAAAAAGGACTAGAGGAAGCACCATCATGGTCTTTGGGAGGTTGAACTTCTTCAGCTGCCTCAGGAAGAACATCCTCTGCTGAGCCTTCTTGGGGATGGAGCTGATGTTCAGCTCCCATTTGAGGTGCTGGGTTATGGTGGAGCCAGGAACAGGAAGGACTCCACAGCGCTGACGAGTCACACAGGGTGATGGGGGAACCGGTGGGGCTGCGTTCTTCCTGTAGTCCACAACCATCTCCACTGTCTTCAGAGCGTTGAGCTCCAGGTTGTTTTGGCTCCACCAGGTCTCCAGGTGGTCAAACTCCCACCTGTAGGCGGACTCATCCCCACCAGAGATGAGTCAAATGAGGGTGGTGTCATTCCTCCACCCTTCGTTTTGTCAGAAAGCTCTGTGTCGCGGTCCGCTCTGAACCACTGGAAGCCAGCGGCTGTAGCGCGGAGTCCGGTATCGATCCACAGAGCCAGGTCTCCGTGAAGCACAACGTGGAGGATGAAAAAAAGTCTCTGTCTCTCCCCACCAGCAGCTGAAGATCGTCCAGTTTTTGTTGCACAGTGAGCGGACGTTGGAGTGAAATATGCATGCAGAAATATACAGCATTGTACGAAATCCACATGTGCGGAGATGCAGGAGCGCGCCGGCCCGTTTCCCTCTCCGACGCTGTTTCACTGCGTGGGTTAAGGTGAGTTCACCTTTAACGAGAATGTCCAGTAATTCCACTGAAGATAACATAAATTGTATACAAACTGAGAAGTGACCCTTTCAGTCTCATCATCCTTTTAATCATTCTTGGACCTCACTAATGGTTATTTTCAGCTTTGTCTCACGTAATATTTTTGTTCAATCTGAATCACTTGCAACCTCACAATTAGCCTCATTGTCCTGGATCTCGGGCATTGCAACACTGAGAACATTTACATCACATTTTAGTCATCAGCTGGCTGTTAATTAATTAATTTCTCATTATGAATCCATTTGTATTTGTCAGTGGAGATTGTCTCCTTGGTGATGTTAGATTTTATTGAGAGAATTTGGGCCATTTGGGGATAAAACGGTGGTCAATCGATTGATTCTACGTGGCAGTAGGACTTCTCTTCAGAAACACACTCAGGTGATCACAGTTAAAGCGGCCGTGGACGGCCTTTTAAGTATTCAGGGATCTCATTCTGAAGCACAAATCAGGATACTACTTTAAGCGGAGAAACACAGATGCTATTTCACTCCCATAACACGTCTTCTTTCAGACTGGTGGAAAGAAAAACACAGCCAGATGTTTATTTTACTACTTTAGTTATTTGAGTCTGTAGATGACTCCTAATTTAGCTTTAGACAAAGCCTCGTTTGCAAATTCAAACATTACATTTCATAAAACGTTGTCTTAATGTAATTAATCAACAAGGCAAGTCTCTATCTGTTCGGTAATTTTTTTCATCCTATTCAACTGTTGCGTCTTCAAAATGAATGTAATTTTTATCTTTAGAGGACGATTTCTCTAAATTAGTTTTAAACCTGAAATCTCTGCTTCAGTAGCACTTACACACACCAAACGTTCCAGCTTCATTCCTATTTATATTCTGAAGGTTTACAGAGTGGTTTGCTCCTATGTCATTTTTAGAACATTCATTTAAAAAATACCCAAATATTTAGTTTTCTTTTTAAAGGCTGTTGACAGTATTTTCTGATTTATGAAGTGATACAAAGACAAAAGATGTTTCAAGGTGGTATTTATTAGAACAACCTGTTCACCTCGTGTCTCCCCTTAAAACATAGTTATCTTTCTTTTGCCTATAACAGCCACTTGGCCATAATACTATACTACAGTTTTGAAAATTCAGAAAGAGAAGCAGTGACTCCAGGGTGTAGTCTGTTCCCTGAGCGGCTGCTGGCACTGTCCCCTCCAAATGTCTTAATTTAGTTATTCAGTCTACTTCTCCGCCTCCTTCCTGTCTGTCTCTCACATGCTTTTTTTGTTTAGTTTTTCCACAGAAAAACTAAACAAAAAGATTTTTCTTTTTAATAAACTCCGCAGGCTTTCTTTGTGCCACCCACTCCCTCATATGTTTTGTTTTTCTTCTCTTTAAGTTTTAGTTGATTTTCTCGCCCGAAACCTTCTTCCATCTACTATCAGCGACGCATTGCAGCTGGAAATCTGTCACTTTTACTGTGATTATGACAAGAGTTAAGTTTTTAGATGTTATTTTGAGTATAACTTCCTTGAGCTTTCCTCATGGTTGCGTTTATTTTTTCTTTCCTTAAAATCAAAATTACGTTTTGACGTGTTCGTCTTCTAGTTTTGGTAAAACATTTACCAATGAACAGTCATATGGATTATATACGGATGTGATATGGAATACTGGTGTTCTCAGAAGAAAGGTTCTCCGTGGGAGGTCACGGGTTCATAACGAGGCGTGAAACCAGTAAGAATTCATTTTCACGCCGCGTTAGTGAAAGCCAGCGTGGTAATGGTGTGATTGGGCCCAAAGATGATCTCAGGCTGACGTGTGAAAGTCAAGACTGTAACTGAGTGTTTACAGAAAGTGACAGGGAGAGAGACCACCACGGTACACACAGATCATTGACATGTCAGTGTCACCTTGGAGTCAGCGCAGGCTGAGCTTCCTTCAACGACCAGGCCCTCCTCACTGCTTCATGAAGTCTTCCATCATCAATACAGTCCTGCAGGTCAAGACCCAAGACCAGCCCATCACGACTGACACAAGCTATCCTCAATGGTTCGAATGATATCTCACAGAAAGTTATTGTTCATGTTTTGTAGGTTCTCCCTACACAATTATATATAAATATATATCTTTGCATGACAAATAGTTGTTTTCTGCTATATTAATCTCTGAATATCAAATAGAGAACCTTTAAGTATGCAAGTTACGTTAAAAAAAGTAGGATCAAATGAGTAAACGCTGACTTCACACAGGACACACACACCATGTTTGTTGACCCGTCCATCCACCCTGACCTCCTCCATTATGATCTTTGTATCTCTTTATAATATGTCACCTGACCTACACATGCTGGCTCACAATTACATGGCTGTACTTGAGTTACAATGCATTTACTTTCATAAGTATAATTGTGAACAGTAAATAAGAACAGCTTGACTGAGGAGAGTCCAAAGCTGGGGCTGATTGTGTTTATCTACAAGACCTGCATCCAGCGGAAAACCTCTACAAGTTTAGTTTCAAAGCTTTTATCATTTATCTCTACTGAACACCAACTGGTATTCATGGTCAGGGTTAGGAAACAACACTTGGTTAAGGTTAGGGAAAACTAAAGAATGTAATAAAAAGCAGAACGTCAATTGCAGGTCTGTGACCGACATGAGTTCTTGTCTCCTGCATGAAGGTCTAACACCACTTGGTAGTGTTGGCACTGGACATAAGTGTAGGGTGTGCATTGGTCGGAAATGGATGTCATTTCTTGGTTCTTATCCAGGCACATCCACCGCCTGCACTATTGAAACCTCCTCTTTGCAGGAGCCCTGTGTCTGCTGCCCATCTGGGAGTAACACACCACTCCCATTCACCGGCACCTGATGCTGCTCACATCAAGCATTACATTCTGATACTGGCGCTGCTCTCGGTCCTCATACTGCATCCTCCAACGCAGTACACTGCATTCTCTCTCCTGACCAGCAGGGGGCGACTCCTCTGGTTGTATAGAAGTCTATGCTTCATGTGTTAAAGCTGCATTCTCTACTGACCACTAGGGGGTGACTCCTCTGGTTGTATAGAAGTCTATGCTTCATGTGTTAAAGCTGCATTCTCTCTACTGACCACCAGGGGGGTGACTCCTCTGGTTGTATAGAAGTCTATGCTTCATGTGTTAAAGCTGCATTCTCTCTCCTGACCAGCAGGGGGCGACTCCTCTGGTTGTATAGAAGTCTATGCTTCATGTGTTAAAGCTGCATTCTCTACTGACCACTAGGGGGTGACTCCTCTGGTTGTATAGAAGTCTATGCTTCATGTGTTAAAGCTGCATTCTCTCTACTGACCACCAGGGGGTGACTCCTCTGGTTGTATAGAAGTATATGCTTCATGTGTTAAAGCTGCATTCTCTCTCCTGACCACCAGGGGGTGACTCCTCTGGTTGTATAGAAGTCTATATAAATGACTCTACTTCTCTTGATGTATTCCCTCAGTAAACATTGTAAACATGAGTTTATGTCTCAATCTCTAGTTTCAAGTCTTCTTCAATACAGCATGATGTTCATTTAGTAAATTATGGTCATTTAAAGTCAAACAGACCATAAAGCATATATAAAGGGTGTGCTTTAGGGCGGGGCTACTGTGATTGACAGGTTACTTCCGCTACCAGAGCCGTGTACGACGTCACTCCTCCAGAGTCCAAATATGTTCACTTCTGTTACGCCAAAAACAACAACAATATGCTCACCTCTTATACGGCCGATGGTTTGATTCCACTTCTCTAGTCATTCTGAACAAAACATCTGCCAGTTGAATGTAATGTAAACTTCAGAAAGCACATCCATACTCTGTAATAACCATATACTCTATTATTATGATTAAACTGTTGAATCTCAAACTGCAGCTGATGTAAAGACCTCGGGCCAAAACATATTTGTTTTGTCAGTAAACAAAATGTACTTCTTTTGTTTTCAATTACCATCTATGTGCTAAACTCTGTGTAACACACACACATACACACACACACACACAGTTTACGTCCCATTGTTTTGCTGATATAATTGTGTTGCTGTTGTGTTGCATTTTCAATTTAAAACAAAAACAAAAGCAGGCGAGCTGGATGAATAATTCATTTACCATCTGTGTGTGTGTGTGTGTGTGTGTGTGTGTGTGTGTGTGTGTGTGTGTGTGTGTGTGTGTGTGTGTGTGTGTGTGTTAATCCCTTCAGTTTTGCTGCTGATTTCCTTCGTCAAGCGTGAGAGAGTAATTAATCAGATCTGAAATGAGATTCTGGAATTAAAACCATCGTGTGCGTGTGTGTGTGCGTGTGTGTGTGTGTGTGTGCGTGTGCGTGTGTGTCTCCCGTTTAACCCTAATGAATTCTGACAGGCAAATTATATCAGCTTCCTCCTCATCATCATTTCTCTGCTGCGTCTCCTTCTCTTTCTCTCCAGATTTCCCTCTTTTCTCTTTCTTTTTCTTCATCCTATATCCTCGTCATCCTCTCATTAGTTGTATTTTCTAGCCTGAATGAGGTTTGTAAGCCCGAAAAATTCAGATGTTCTGTTTGTTTTGCTGCTGGTAAGTTCAAGGTATATTTGTTGGAGACGGGAGCAGGAATTTATTTTCCGTTTTCATCCCCACTGTTTCTATGAAATGTGCTCAGACTGTTGTTTTATGTATTATGATATGAAGTGGTTGTATTGGACATGTGACATGGAACATGCACCCTTACCTGTGATCAGCTGTGTGAGGTGATGACACACACAAACATGCATGGCCTCCATTAGATCAGTGTATTGAGCTGTGAAACGACTTTTTATTGGAGGACTATATATGTTTATATGTTAGTTTGTCCCAGGCTCACCTGAACGCACCACACAGATAAACTGAAAAACAGTATTTTTAGTGGCTGACAGCACTGCCAGCTAGTCGAAGGGCCTCATTGGAACATTCCACTTGTAACGTTATATTAAAAGAGATTCAGGAGATGCGATGCACCAGGGCCACATTGTACAAGTACAGGAACAAATCCTCAAAAGGGCTTTAGTTTTCCAGATGTAGAGCAAAACACGAACATGCCGCTTTTAGGTTTTTATAATTTTGATGATGATGGTTGAGACAAAAATATTTTCCACAGCAAAAAGTGATGACATTTAATATATTGACTAACCCTATCGGCAATTTACTACAATTTAAGAAATAAATAGATACAAATTGAATAAACAAAAATATGATCTAGTCATAAGAAGTAGATTCTGTTATGAAAAGTGATACAAATGCCACAAATATAGTATGTCATAAAATGTTTACAAAAAATACATACACAGTATATATACATAGTATTTCATGAAAAGTGTCATAGTATGGCATGCCATAACAAATAATAATATAGTATATCATTGAAATGATTGCACTATAGTATGTCTACACAATAATAGTGTCTTCAATATGTCAGTGTGGAGTCACTATTGTGACTGGAATAAATATCTGAGATTCAATTTCCTTATTTGTTTTTTCTTTAGTATTTATGGTAATATACTATTCATACATTCATGTGACATCTCTGTAGTGTACATATTCTGATGGGCCAGTTTGTCCTGAAAAAGGATATATAAATAATATGATTGTTTAATATGATTGATTACAGTGTTGAGGTTATACATGCATTATTACATCTCAGCAGTGTCTCAGTATGAAGTTATTCTGAGATATAAACAAAGGTAGGAATGTTGGAATGTTGTTTTTATATTATACATTTGTTAAACATGATTTATTTTTTAATCTTATTAGTTGTAGCAAATTACATAGAGAATGAAGGGATAGTTTGGACATGAGAATTACTCCAATAATTTCATAAATCTGTTTATTATATGTTCTTTAAAAAGGGATAACAGTATAGATTAGAGTCTAGTTTAGACATTGTAAGAGGAGATACATTCTGAGAGTTAACATTTTATTTTGATACATCTCAAAGTATTAAAGCAAAGAAAACTGTTTATATATTCACACTCAGTAACAATTAACATTAAAGATGCATCTTACTCCATTAGACACTTTACTGCACTACCTTGCATTGTTGTTATTGTTAAATCAACGTGATGGCCTGAACTATGCCAACATACCATCATATATAACCTCCCTACTTTTTCATTATGTTAAATAAGTGATAGATGTTAAATCATGGGTCTATCTTATCAAGACAAGGGGAGGGTGTGGAGTTCAACTAATTCTACACCTCCTACCCCCGCGGCTGTAGCTCGGGGATGAGTGGTCGTCCCGCAACCACAAGGTAGCAGGTTCGATCCCCAGTCCCCCCATAGCTCACATGTCGAAGTGTCCCTGAGCAAGACACTGAACCCTAAATTGCTCCCCGGGCGCCTCTCAGGGCAGCCCACTGCTCCTTAAGATACCAAGGATGGGTTAAATGCAGAGAACACATTTCATGTATGTATGTACTATGACAAATAAAAAGGATTTCTATTTCTAATATTTACTCTCCCAACCCTTTGCACTCCTTGGTTTTTCCAAAGCTATATGTGATCACACCTTCTTCTTTTTAGCAATGCAGTTGCCCTCTATCCCAGCTGAAGTCATAGTTAAGAGTGGCACAGAATGGAAATTGATAATGGAGATGGATGAAAACACTTTCCAATGACAGCTGTGTGTAACCAAAGCCCAATTTGATTTATTCGTCCAGAAACTAGAAACGGTGATGTGCATCTCCGTGGAGGACCTGAGAATATACCGATGGAGAAAAAAATAGTCTTCTGGTACCTGGTCAACCAAAGCACCTTTAGGGAGCTGTCTGTCAAATCTGCCCACAAGGTCATCATGGAGGTTCTAGATCTAACCGGTCTGCTCGCCTCCTCATTCATCACTTGGCCAACTGATTGAGAGAAGCGGAACGATGCAGCAGTCCTTCGAAGAATATGTGGCATTGACAGCATTGTCGCTACTGATGGTTGCCACATTAAGATATAGAGGCCACCTGTCAGGGGAGGGGAGAGGGGGGTGACTATTTCAACAGAAGGTCTTTCTATTCAATACTACTCTAAGGGTTGGACGGGATTGATTGAAATGTCTTTTTACCGTCTCTGGAGGGAAACATTGATTTGCGCCTTTTTTTTTAGGTGGAGGAGGAAGTGCTGTCATCAGTGGCATTGGTACCTTGCCACGGACGGCTCGTGAACAGGAAGAGGATGCCAGCCTGGCTGACTCCATGTTTTTGCCGAAGACCGCTGCCCCGTGTTGCTCTTCCAAGTCTTCACTTCCTGAACAGGACTTAACCAATCAGCTGATGCTAGTCTTGCTAAATGTATGAGAGGGTGTGATGAGAGAAGGGCACATTACTTCTATGCAGATGATGGGATGTTGTTGCAGATGGGTTTCTAGACCTATGGGGTGAATATGAGGATCGGCGGTTCGATCCCTACCTAGCCCATGTTGATGTGTCATTGGGCAAGACACTTAACACCAAGTTGCTCCCATAGCTGTTCCTACGGTTTATGAATGTGTATCCATGTGTTTGAATGTTAGCTACTCCTGATGGGCAGGTGGCACCTTAGCCACTCCCATCAGTGTATGAATGGGTGTGAATGATGACAAGTAGTTTTAAAGAGCTTTTTCGTGGTCGGAAGACTAGAAAAGATCTATACAAGTACAGGTCCATTTACCATGTTAAGACATATGAATGGTTGAAGATGGAGGTACTGTGAATGTGCCCATTATATACTGGCAAAAGGTTTTGCAGTTTGCACATGAACATCCATGGTCTGGTCACTTAGTGAGTCAACAAATAAAGCTGACCGTGTCCTCCAGCCCTCCTTCTGGCCAGGTCTAAAGGCTGATGGAGCCCAGTTTTGTAAGACCTGTAGTGTTTGCCAAATTGGTGATAAGCCAAGTGATACCACTGGTTCCTCTGAAACAATACATGTTGGTGGCAAACCTTTTGAACATTGATTGTTTTGGGCCATTACCAAAGTCAAAGTGTGGTAATCAGTTTCTGCGAACACTGATGTGTTCTGGTACCCTTTTTCCTGATTCCTCTTCTCAAGATCACTGCTCCTGTGGTAACCAAAACCTTGTTGAAATTCTTCACAACATTTGGTCTTCCCAGATTTATACAAACCAATCGCAACACCTACTTCCAGTCAAAAGTGTTCAAGCAGACCTTACAGTCACTGGGTATTGAGCATGTTGTCTCCAGTCCATACCAGCCGCATTTCAGGGGAAATGACCAGGATGACCAGGATCCGTTAGAGAAGCAGCCTGAGCCTACGACCACACTTGCCTCCATCTCTCTGATGTTTAATTCGGCAATCCTTGATAATAATAACTTTAAAAACAAAGTTCACAAAGTGCTCTACACAGAAGCAAAGAAGACATAACTTAAATATCGGTAAACACAAAGGACCATGGGCAATGAATACTACAATAATCAATCAAAACAGACAAATAAATAAAATATACAAACAAAACCAGGGGAATAAAAGAACAGCATAATAGATCATAAAAGGACATAAAAGGACGACATCACTTAAAAGCAATTCTATAGAAATGGGTTTTCAGAAGTGATTTAAAAGAAGTTACTGATTCTGCCAGCCTTATCTCCTCCGGTAGGTCGTTCCAAAGTCGAGGGGCCCTGATGGCAAAAGCACGGTCCCCCTTTGATTTAAGCCTCGACTTCGGAACGGCCAGGAGGGCCCCACCGGAGGATCTAAGGCTGCGAGTTGGCTCGTATGGAGTTAGCATGTCGCTAATGTAACTCGGGGCCAGACCCAGGCGGGCCTTAAAAGTGATCAATAATATCTTAAAATCAATTCTAAAATCAACCGGGAGCCAGTGGAGAGAAGCCAGAACTGGAGTAATGTGATGTCGTCTTTTAAAACCAGTAAGAAGCCTAGTTGCTGCATTCTGGACTAGTTGGAGGCGAGTGATAGATTTTTGGGTAATGCCGGAGAGGAGTGAGTTGCAGTAATCTAGTCTTGAGAAGATGAGTGCATGGATGACTTTTTCCAGATCAGAGTGTGACAGTATGGGTTTGATTCTGGAGATGGTTCGTAATTGAAAAAAGCAGGATCGGACATTTTTTTTAATCTGTGTTTCAAAGTTGTTAGTTGAGTGTCGAACATTACTCCCAGGTTTCTTGCAACAGGTTTTATATAGGCAGACAGGGGACCAAGTTTGCTCTGAATGAGGCTAGTGTTATTGTTTGGGGAGTTGAATAATATGACTTCTGATTTTGAATTGTTGAGTTGTAAAAAGTTTTGTGCCATCCAACAGTTGACGTCAGAGAGACAGTCCAGGACAGCAGCCAGGCTCTTTGGGTCACCAGGTCTCAGCGGAAGGTATATCTGTGTGTCATCTGCATAGCAGTGAAAAGATACCTTGTGTCGTTGGAGGATTTGACCGAGTGGAAGCATGTAGATTGAAAATAAAATTGGGCCTAAAATTGAACCTTGTGGTACACCACAGGTAATGTGGGTCGTGGAGGATGAGTTGTTACTTATAGCGACCGAAAAGGTTCGTTCTAAAAGGTATGAATAAAACCAGCTAAGTGCAGTGTCCTTGATGCCAACCCAGCTTTTGAGGCGATCGATTAAAATGGCGTGATCTACGGTGTCAAAAGCTGCGCTTAGGTCTAAAAGAATTAAAACTGCGCTCTCCCCCCTGTCTGCTGTTAAAAGGAGGTCGTTAGTTACCTTAAGGAGGGCAGTTTCTGTGCTGTGTAGAGCTCTAAAACCTGACTGAAATTTTTCGAAGATGTTGTTGTGGTTCATAAAAGAGTTTTTTTCTAAAACCTTTGATAAAAATGAAAGTTTAGAAATTGGCCAAAAATTGGATAAAACTGAGGGATCGAGCTTAGGTTTCTTTAAAAGAGGTTGGACCATAGCATGTTTAAAAATAGATGGGTAGGTGCCATGTAATAGGGAGCTATTTATAATCAATAAAATACTAGGGCCTACAGTGCCGATAACCTATATACTCACCTCTCCTATCTTCTAGATCCCCTCCTAGTATAATTCGGTGCTACCCTGCTCTTTTTGGAGACGTGCCCTCACATACCACTGCTTTGGATCATGATATTAATGTCGGTGACGCATCCCCATCAAACAACATGCTTACCGGTGTCATATACCAAAAAAGGAGCTGATTCATGCTTATGAACTAATATCAATTTACGTGACAGTGGAAAAGTAGTAAAGCTTTTTTTAAAGTGTAACATTGATGAGCGGTGCGACTCTGTGCCTGGTGCTGAAAAGTTGAAAAGATCTAATAATATTAAAATAATAATATGGGGAATGCAGTCCCTGTGCCAGACTAATCTCCTTTGCCTCACATGAAGGACTGTGTGGATAGTATAGGTGCAGCTACCTACATCCCTAAGTTGGACTTGTTAAAAGCATACTGGCAGGTTCCTCTGCTCTGATATCTCTACTTTTTTCATGCCTTGCATAACCATTTTAACAACTGTGCTTTCCCGTTGAGCTCAAGCATCTCTGATTATTCCACCATTGAGAAGGAAACCAGCTATGTTTCAGCACCGCTGCTGCTGATCTATACACCGACCACAACCCCTTGGTGTTTCCTCAACCGGATGTACAACCAGAGACTGATGTGCTGGGCATCTCAATATCAGACGGAAGGGTGATTAAAACATGATTCATATTGTAGTGTAAAACGTATATGGTTACATCATTTTAAAAGTTATGCATGTTCTTATGAGAGGGGCTGTTACGCCTCCTGACTTTCCTCAAGCCTCTTTTTGGAAGAGATGTGTCTCTCTCTATGTTTCAGGTCTGCCACGCCACCCACACCTGATCTCCATCAGAGCATCAGTGAATATCAATCCCCAGAACCAGTGCATACTTTAGGCTTTCAAACTGTTTGTAACGGCTGCTGCTGTCGTCAGCTTATGCTGACTGCTGAAACTGAAATACAGCTCTGTATTCATAATTTGGCTGGCTAGTTGTTAGATATGTTTTGTTTAAAGTGCGTTACTTTGGGGAAGCCTTGTCCTTAGCTATTCCTGTCTTCTCCTCTTCCGTGGTTAGCTAGGGAGCTAACCGCGGTACACTTCTTCCACAACGGTTAGTCATTGTTATCAAATGTATTGTTACGTAGAAAGTAAAGGTGAAAGTAGAAAATTGTACAGTTCTTAGGACAGCTTGCATTGTAAGGAAATAGCAGTAATAGCAACGTGTTTACTTCCGGTACTTCCTGGTTTCTTGTATTGCTCATCTACAAGCTACCTGTTGATATGACTAGTTGGTTGGAACTGTGTTTCTAAGAAGGGGCTTTCCTCCTGAGATCTCACTACAATTAGACACTTGTGTTGTATATACGTTTTTTCCTCCATTTTGCCTTCCGTGCCTGGCTGGCTGCTAGTTTCTACCCATGGTTATGTGTAAATGTGTAAGGGGTCATTTTCATGGTAAATGGACTTGTACTTGTGTAACGCTTTTCTCATCTTGCGACACACTCAAAGTGCATTTACACAACATGTCATTTACCCGTTCACACACTGATGGCAAGGGGCCACCTGCCCTTGTTGGCACTAACCATGTATACCCATTCCTACACCGCAGCCGTACACTTAACAGGATTAAGTGTCTAGCCACTTCGACATGGAGCTAGTGGAGACCGCCAATCTTCTGATTAAAGGACGACTCCGCTTTACTACTGCGTCAAAGTTTTTGCCACTTTTGACCGATTTGAAGTAATAAATCATGTTTGACAACACAGGTCTCACATGACAACACTACCCGCCATACTGCTTTCTTTTAAAACTGGATGTTGTCTTGTTCATGTTAAGAAACGGCACAGCAGAAACTCTCCCAGTCCCCACATAGACTCTAATTAGAAATCTGCTTTTTGTTGCAGTGCAATTAAAATAAAACAGAGCTTTCCAAGATGTGCGACAGTGAAACATGTCATGTCGATCCACAATCCAAGAATAGTCTGTTTAATTTCCGTGTGGAAACTGGGCTAATTGGCTGCCAGTTAGCAAACAGAGAGCTGTCAGATCCACTCCCTGCTCATTTTAGAGAGATTAGCAAACCGCATGCACTCACTGCAGCAGGGAAGGGAACCGCACGCACAATTGATGCTTAATCCAGAGTGACCTGCAGTGATTCAGTGAAAAGCTGAGGAAAATTACTTTTTAAAATTATTATAGGAAATTAGAATTGTAGGAGAGACTGAAGTGTGTTCCTGCCAGATACAGTTCTCAGAGCAGAGAGATTTAAATACCTGAGGTTCTAAAGTACGACCATATAAAACATTCAGAGGCTTTAGCTTTGTTTTTTAGTCACCAGTTATGGAAGATCCAATCGACCTTAAAAGGTATTGATTAACTCAGATGATTCAAACTCTAAATGAAACAACATTTTGTTGATCCTCCACTTCGCTGTGCACAATGATGAATGTGCAGAGTTTAGTTTTACATTCATCTGCTGAAGGGAGGAACTTTCCCTTTGCTCACCTTGAAGCTCAGTTTTATCTCAAAATGTTCATAATGTACATATAAGACACGTCACATGTTCATGATGTACATATAAGACGTCACACATGTTCACAATGTACATATAAGACGTCACACGTTCATAATGTACATATAAGACACGTCACACGTGTTCATAATGTACATACAGTTGTGTGAAAAAGTGCATGCCCCCCTCCTGATTTCTTATCTTTTTGCATGTTTGTCACACTTAAATATTTCAGATCAAACAAATTTAAATATTAGACAAAGATAACACAAGTAAACACAAAATGCAGTTTTTAAATGAAGGTTTTTATTATTAAGGAGAAAAAAAATCCAAACCTACATGGCCCTGTGTGAAAAAGTGATTGCCCCCTAAACCTAATAACTGGTTGGGCCATCCTTAGCAGCAAGAACTGCAATCAAGCGTTTGCGATAACTGGCAATGAGTCTTTTACAGCGCTGTAGAGGAATGTTGGCCCGCTCATCTTTGCAGAATTGTTGTAATTCAGCCACATTGGAGGGTTTTCGAGCATGAACCGCCTTTTTAAGGTCATGCCACAGCATCTCAACCGGATTCAGGTCGGGACTTTGACTAGGCCACTCCAAAGGCTTCATTTTGTGTTTCTTAAGCCATTCAGAGGTGGACTTGCTGGTGTGTTTTGGATCATTGTCCTGCTGCAGAACCCAAGTGCGCTTCAGCTTGAGGTCACCAACAGATGGCTGGACATTCTCCTTCAGGATCTTCATGGTTCCATTTACCACAGCAAGTCTTCCAGGTCCTGAAGCAGCAAAACAGCCCCAGAACATCACACTACCACCACCATATTTTACTGTTGGTATGATGTTCCTTTTCTGAAATGCCGTGTTACTTTTACGCCAGATGTAATGGGACATACGCCTTCCAAAAAGGTCAACTTTTGTCTCGTCAGTCCACAGAGTATTTTCCCAAAAGTCTTGGGGATCATCAAGATGTTTTCTGGCAAAACTGAGACGAGCCTTTATGTTCTTTTTGCTCAGCAGTGGTTTTCGTCTTGCAGGCCATTTTTGCCCCGTCTCTTTCTTATGGTGGAGTCATGAACACTGACCTTAATTGAGGCAAGTGAGGCTGTGCAGGCCAGTCGAAGTGGCCGCGCAATAGATTTTTCAGACCGCGCACATTTTTCAGACCGCACAAACGATTTTGTGAAAAAGCGAAAGGAGCGTTCGCTCGTGGGAAAACGTGTTTCTCTTTTGGTTAACCTGTTTTTCAGATGCTGTTCTTCAGAGACATGTGTCTTCCATAGGCCTGCAGACAAGATGAGCCACATAGCCAGATTCAATGAAGTTCCACTTAAATGTTGTACCTGCTGAGAAATGACTAAACACCTTTGATACTTTTATTTTTTATATATATCATTATCAGTCATAACCAGTGAACCAGTCATAATCTCCCCTTATTGAAGTTCAACAAAGATCCTTTAAGTTCAACTAAACTGACTGGTAGAACACCATCATTAAAATGTTCTGTTTCTGCGGTGGAGACCTTCAAGTTTCTGGGATCCACAATCTCCCGGGACCTGAAGTGGACCGCCAACATCAACACCATCCGGAAAAAGGCCCAGCAGAGGCTGTACTTCCTGCGCCAGCTCAGGAAGTTCAACCTGCCTCAGGAGCTGCTGATCCTGTTCTACTCCACCATCATCCAGTCTGTCCTCTGCTCTTCATCATCCAGTCTGTCCTCTGCTCTTCATCATCCAGTCTGTCCTCTGCTCTTCATCACTGTGTGGTCTGGATCACCAAACAGGACAGAGTCAGACTCCAACGGATCGTCAGGTCTGCAGAGAGAACCATTGGTTCCAGCCTGCCCTCCATCCTGGACTTGCACACCGCCAGAGTCAGGAAGCGGGCTGTAAAGATCACCACAGACCCTCACACCCTGGACACAAGCTGTTCCAACTCCTCCCCTCTGGAAGGCGCTACAGAGCACTGTACGCCAAAACCACCAGACACAGAAACAGCTTCTTCCCACTGGCCGTCACTCAAATGAACAGTTAAACAGACTCTTCATCTGCACTATCTGCACTTTTTTGTTGTTTTACTACTGTCTTTAATGTCCTTTTTATATTTTTTATATTTATCTTGTATATTGTGTGTGAAAAAAGTACGAAGAGCAAGTGAAACCGGAGTCAAATTCCATGTATGAGCAAATTTACATGGCCATTAAAGCTGATTCTGATTCTGAAGTCCAGCCATTATAAAGGATATTGAATAAATATCAACCTTGTATACATATTGATGCATTTGCTGTCATCTCTTTGAATCCCCTATGGCTAACGCAGGCTTGTGGTCATTTTCGGCAGGTTGCGAATTGCTCAGTGCTGAAATGTGCGCTCAGAAAAAAAGAAATTTGCTCAGTGCTGAAAAAAATTAGAGAGAACATTGTTCACCACTGTTCCATGTTTTCTCCATTTGTGGATAACGGCTCTCACTGTGGTTCGCTGGAGTCCCAAAGCTTTAGAAATGGCTTTGTAACCTTTTCCAGACTGATAGATCTCAATGACTTTGTTTCTCATTTGTTCCTGCATTTCTTTGGATCGCAGCATGATGTCTAGCTTTTGAGGATCTTTTGGTCTACCTCACTTTGTCAGGCAGGTCCTATTGAAGTGATTTCTTGATTGAGAACAGGTGAGGCAGTAATCAGGCCTGGGTGTGGCTAGAGAAATTGAACTCAGGTTTCCAAAGATATGATAAACCAGTTAATTTATGTTTTAACGTTTATGTTTTAACAATCACTTTTTCACACAGGGCCATGTAGGTTTGGATTTTTTTTTTTCCTTAATAATAAAAACCTTCATTTAAAAACTGCATTTTGTGTTTACTTGTGTTATCTTTGTCTAATATTTAAATTTGTTTGATGATCTGAAACATGTAAGTGTGACAAACATGCAAAAAGATAAGAAATCAGGAAGGGGGCATGTACTTTTTCACACAAATGTTACATGTTCATAATGTACATATAAGACATGTCACATGTTCATAATGTACATATAAGACATGTCACGTGTTCATAATGTACATATGTGACGTGTCACGTGTTCATAATGTACATATAAGACATGTTGCATGTTCATAATGTACATATAAGACGTGTCACGTGTTCATAATGTACATATGTGACGTGTCACATGTTCATAATGTACATATAAGACATGTCGCATGTTCATAATGTACATATAACACACGTCACACGTTCATAATTTACATATAACACATGTCACGTGTTCATAATGTACATATAACACATGTCACATGTTCATAATGTACATATAAGACGTGTCACGTGTTCATAATGTACATATGTGACGTGTCACATGTTCATAATGTACATATAAGACATGTCGCATGTTCATAATGTACATATAACACACGTCACACGTTCATAATTTACATATAACACATGTCACGTGTTCATAATGTACATATAACACATGTCACGTGTTCATAATGTACATATAACACATGCTTAAACTCTGGAGCAAACAGCAGGATTTTGAGACATCATAACTAATCTGGAAGTCAATTCTTGGCTCAATATTCGACTTACAGGTGTGAAGTGTAAACACGACACTTCTGTTTCCTGTTGTGGTTTCAGCAGAACATTATTATATATTTTTTCAGGGTGAAATATCAGAAACAGAAGTTTGTTAAAGATGAAAAGATGTTTCATTGATGCGCTACAGAACCTTCATGAAGGCAGATTCCTTCTCTTGGCATCATCACAGTGATGAAACCGGTCCATATGTGGACTAGACGGCATGATGCATTGTACCAGACCACAGGCCTGTCAGCTGCTGCAATCAGGGAGAAAACTTTGGTTTTTGAATGTTAATTTGAAGGTTTATTCATGACTTTATTGGATGTGTAAACGGAAAGTGAGCAGCTGCTCTGTTCTGTTTCAGCGTTCAGCATTCATTATAAAAAGACTAATTGAATCCACCAATGAAAGTGTGTCAGTGATGATTTGATATCTGGACACAACGTCAGATTAATTTCCTGCTTGATAAAAGAAGAAATGCTAATTAGCTGCCAGACAGACAGCAGAGTCCTTTCTGTTTATCTGGAACACAGCTGCAGATTATTAAAGAGCGTCTTCACCCCAAGTTGTGTCTTTTTGTGAGTTGTCGTTTTCATTCTTCATTCCTCTGAATGCTGCATATACATTTATGGATGTATCCATACAGGTCTACAGGCTGATCAATAACTCCACTATCAGGACTATGAGCTTCCATCTGTCCTGGAACAGGCCGGCTGAGCATCCATCAGGTTCTGCTGTCGCTATCGGAGGAGTCTGACGAACAGTTTGTTGCAATGTGTTCGCTTTGTCACTGCCACCTTCCTGTTGATGTGACTTATGCCGTGACTACAGGAAGTCCCGCTTTGGTTTGTGTCATTTACTACTTTATGTTTCAGATGGGCTGGAAACACATGGTTAACGTTGGGAATGGAAACAACTGGTTTTAGGTTTAGGAAAAGCTCACGGTTTGCATTAAAATACGTATGTTTGTTATGTAACTTTAGTAAAAATAAGTCATCAAAATGTTAAATTATGACACAGGACCTGAACAACTGTCTCTTGTGTTTGTTGGATCCACCCCAACATCCTCCTGAGGTGGACTTGGTGGTCTTTATACTACGGGTGCGGTCGAATAGTCCTTTTTGTTTAGGAAGGTTCCTAACGGAGTGAAAGGACCTGGAAGTAAGCTTCCTCACTGAGCTCCTTCAGCACAGGAAACACTGGACGACAGGAAAGTAGATCGTTCCTGACTTCCTCCTTTGCTCTGGAGGATGCCGTCGTCTTTCTGTGTTTTATCTGGTCTCATCCAGCGTTCGTAGCAATACCTACGTAACATTATGCAGAATTCGTAGATATCACATAATATTGTTTTGTATTTTATCCACGTATGCGTGAACGAGGAAGTATAAAGTATCTCACGATCTTTTCCGAAACCTAACCAAGAACCTTTGTCACATAAACCTGAGTAAAGATCCAGAAACGGGCTGTCGGGCGAGGCTTTGCCGCTCATTTGTGAGCCGTGTCCAGGTTCTAAGTACTGGCAGTGTGCTGGAGGGGGAATATGTGAAATGCAGGGTCACTGCTGAGCACTTTAACCAAATGAGCTCTGCTGAGTGAGCGCTTTAGTGTGTGGACCGGCTCCATAATGAGCTGCTGAGCTCCACAGCAGACAGAACCACGAGGAGGGGACCGGTGCAGATTCCAACAGACGGAGGGACCAGCCTCACGGTGCAACAGATGGCTCAGCGCTGCCCCCTGCTGGCCGACACCCAGGCTGCTGCTGCTGCTGCTGCTGCTGCTGCTGCTGCTGCTGCTGGTTCGAGCCGTGAGGACTGGGAGGAGATGCTCTGTCTTTGTCTACTTCCAGACTGAAACTGTGAGGAGGTCCTTACTCGTGTTACCAGTAGAGTCAGCATCCTTTTCCAGACCTGTTCTCAAGCACTGAGTGACAGAATATTTGAATGTAACAATGTTTACATATTTTTTTTGTGTTTTTAAAGTAATTGTGTGAAATGGGAAAATGAGGAGAACTTTTTGCAAAACTGTTTCCATTCCAATCTCCAAACCTCTTATCCTCTTCAGGGTTGCGATGTCGATCCCAGCTGACACTGTGAAGGCAGGGTTCACCTGGACTGGGTTCACCTGGACAGGTCGCCAGTCTATCGCAGGGCTCATATATATATATATATATATATATATATATATATATATATATATATACACAGTATTTATATATATATACAACCTTTCACGCTCACATTCACACCTGCGGGCAGTGTAGAGTCCAGTTAACCTGAGCTGCATGTCTTTGGAGGAAGCCGGATGGAGCCCACGTGACACGGGGAGAAGAAGACTGGGATCTGAACCCAAGCCCTTCTTGCTGTGAGGCGACTGCTCTCCACGACACCGCGTGCAGCCGAAGCTGCTTCATGTCCCAATGAGAAGCATTTGGTCCCAGAGGAGAGGAGGATGTGAGGAAGGAGCATTTTAAGGTGACAGTAACTAAAGCGAGCTGGCAAAACACCTTATGAAGAGTTTGATCATTTATAGGATCAATATTATATATCAAATCATTTACGTATGTGTCTTCTTGTGAGTATGCAATCTGTTTATTGGCTATAGAATAGTATAATCTCTGAGAATAACCAATGGCAGCGCGTTACGTTACACACGGACAGTAGAGGAAGATAGTGCTTTATTTCACAGCTCGTAGAACTTCTTAATCATCTTCTAGGATGTTCATTTGGTTCTATAATTACAGAACAGGTGCTACACAACGACACACAGGTCACACAGTAAGAGCCAACGGATCTATTTGAGTTAACAGGAAAACTTCAACAGGAACAGAGCAAGTTAATTGTGTGTGTGTGTGTGCGTGTGTGTGTGTGTGTGTGTGTGAATTTACTGGACCGTAACTTTACAACATATCTTTTGCATGTTTGCATAATTGTTCAGTTAGTCCCTTTTGGACACTTAGTGTAAACGTCCTGTAGAATTCACCATTTAGACGTAGAGCATTAGAAACAACCACCTGTAAATAAACACACAACAAAGTGGAACGGATCAAACCTATCGCCACGCAAGAACATCTATAGTGGAAGATTCTGTGAAACCCCCGAATATATATATATATATATATATATACTATAATTAACGACCAGCTATTTGTTTACGTCCACTGCCAAGTCGTTAAATAGTTAAATAGTGACGCTTCAAACTATGGTTTACTCTCCATTAGCCAGTTGTGGACGTGTGGACCTTTTCAAAATAAACCTCCATCTTCTGCTTGTTACAATTATACAGACCATTTCAAAATAAACATCCTGATTTAAGGGGTGAAAAATAGAGATATTCACTCTAATATGTCAACAAAAACCCTTTTGAACCTGGTTTTATCAAATGTTCAGATTTATGTTCCGGAATTGTGTTCAAATTAACAAATATCTAATAAGATAAATCCTAATTGGCATATTCAAACATTACGCTTCAGAATACATATCTCAGTTAGAGCCAGAGTAAGGAGATGAGTTTCCTCTGTAGGACTCAGTCTGAGACAGGGTTCACACACATTCTGACCAATGCTTCTCCATGACTTTAAACCAAATGTCCATGAGCAAACATTTAGTGAAATCTGGGTGTAAACAGTAAAAAGTGAGTAAATGTAGTATTTAAACTAACAATGAGAATACAAAGCATACAGTAAACCTTAAATGACACAAATGAATGAGACAATAGTTTGATTAAAAGAATAAACATTTATATAGATGCCTGTATGTATGCCTGCTTATATTTTGAGTCTTTCTTTTAAAAGCATATTCATTATTTAAACTCAGCGTAAATGAACGTCATGAACACATGAATATAACACATTTACATGACTTTTACTAAACTTTGGGGATTTATTTTTTTCAAGGACTTTTCCAGGCCTGGAAATAACCAATTTAAAATTCCATGACTGTTCCAGGTTTTCCATGACCGTACTTATTTTATATAACTGTCTCAATGCAAGTAATAACCAGTGGATGTTTCAAGGCGATATCTAATAATAATGATTCTGTTTCTCCTTCAGAGCTCCGGCTTGATTCAGAGTGTATTAACCTGGCAGCATCATGGCCACCATCACGCTGTCATCACACTTCTAACCTCAGAACACATTCCTCTCCCTTCATGCTGCCGGTGGTCGCATCAGCTGTGACTCAGGTTGTTCTCTGCATGAGAGTCCAGGTCAGAGTTTATATTTAGTCACGTCCAGTCTCATCTCCTCACGAGTCCCTTTTAAAACCTGCGGGTTCCTCCCAGAGAACGGCCTCATCGTGAACCACACGATGTGAGCAGAAGGTCACATGACCACCGGCTCATCGGCTCACTTGATTCATAATTATATACGGGAATGCAATAGATTTAAATTATAAGTTCAACAAATAATCACCTGACTGCACTGATGAACTGAGTTAAATATGTTGAAATCAAACTGGATTAAATGTGTCCAAAGGGGGGGGTCCTGGGACTGGCTGTGCCATTTACGGGGAAATACTTTCTCGCACTCACTATTAATATTTGTGAATAAATGTTTTAAATTGCAATAATGACCACTTCTGGACAAAGTAGCATACGCTTAAAAAAAAATGCAATTGACAAAATGTATTTTTTAGAGACCCTTTAAAATGTTGCAGGTGAGACTTTCAGGTCTTGAGGGTCGATGAAGGGGTCGGACCCTCTGAGACCCCCATGTGTTCACTCCTCTGAACCGCTACAGGGGTTTGCTCCCATTCAGCCACGAGAGCCTCAGTGAGGTCCAGAAGGGAAGTGGGCTCATGAGGTCTGGCTCATGATCATTGGTCAGTTCATCCTAAAGGTGCAGGGTGAGGTTCAGGTTCCTCCTACAAGAATGTCTTCATTCAGCCGGCTGTGCTCAGGAGCTTTGTCACGTTGAAACACGACAGCGTCTTGATCAACCAGATGAACCAAAGACAGGTGCTTGAAAATATCATATATCATAGAAGCATTATGGTGAGAAAGAAGAAGAGGAAGAAGAAGAAGACGTTGTTGTCGGCTAGATGTTTTACTGTGTGTTGCTGCAGTCTGGTGGTCACAAGAAGAACTGCAGCATCTCACAGATCATAATAATAATTACAACACGCGCCACGTTCTTGATGTGGACTGCGCTGTGTTTTGACAGGAACAACACACACATTGACAGGAACAACACACACATGGGCTCTATTGTGTTGAGGTGGACTGAGGTCAAGATGACTGGAACGCTGCTGCCAACTGGGAAACATCACCAATGGGCAGATTTATTAGCTGATATATTCTGACATTTTATATATTCCATTAGTTCCATTATTTATTCAGTGTTGCATTGTGGGATCACAGCATGCTGTCACTTTGCCATGAAACTGGAGTGAGCAGGTTCAATCAACAAACGCTAGTCCATCTCTCCCTTTGTTCTAGTCTCAGTCATGATGGCTCCAGCTGAATGGCTTCATGTTTCTTACCTTTATTTATTTATATATATATATATATATATATATATATATATATATATATATATATATATATATATATAAACAGTCAGACTCCTGTGTGGATTGACAGACTGTGATTGACGATCAGATTGAGTTCTCCATCGGTAAAGGTGAAGATGGTCATGGATATGAGCTGTTTGAATACAACAATCTGACACTCGTTCTCATTTTACTGTTGAACAGAACACTTCAATAAGTTTCTGAAAACATTTGAGGGGGAAAATAGGCATTGCAAAATAATCTTGATTCATATTTGATCGGCATTAGTTTGACTTACTTGAGTTTGCAGAGCCTGCTGCCTTGTGATGGAATACTTCAGTGTCATGAAGTTGAAGTTGAGTCATGATTGTTCAGATTGTTCATATACGGCCAACGGTCAGTCATCTCGTCCATCATGCAAGGCGTGGCCACATCTCCTGTTCTCATATGTCAGATTATCATCTCATAACCACATGTTATACAGTCTGAGGATTTGTTGGATGATGTGAAGAGAAACTTTTCCATTTTGAGGTTTATTCTGAGTGACACTGATCATCTGATGTTCTCATCTGAACCTCAGATCTGATGATTCTCTCAGAGATGATGATGATGATGCAGCTCAGAGATGATGATGCAGCTCAGAGATGATGATGATGCAGCTCAGAGATGATGATGATGATGCAGCTCAGAGATGATGATGCAGCTCAGAGATGATGATGATGCAGCTCAGAGATGATGATGATGATGCAGCTCAGAGATGATGATGCAGCTCAGAGACCTCAGAGCTCGGCTGGTTGACATCTTTCTGCCAACCAAGAAAAGAAAAGTGTCTCAGCACCATATGTATGTACAGATTATTAGTTATGTGTAACTATTTGATTATTAACAGACATCCTGACCTGAGTGGAGAAAGAGACTTCTCCGCTGTAACTGTGATTTACACAGCAGAGGCTTTAAAAACAAACTTTTTAAATCCAGAGTAAATACAAACCCCCAAATGTGTAATGAAACTTGCACAATGAACCTCATTTATGCATTTTAATTTCCTTTTTTCATTCGAAATTGTGAATAATTCTTGCAGTGGTCAAGATGGCGGCAGGTAGAGCAGCAGCACTCACAGCTCTCTTATGGGATGTTTTTTAACTTTTTAATACCTGCTCACATCACTTTAGCTTTGAAAACCCACCACTAAACGTTTATAGTTGTGTAAAATATATGCAAACAATGCCGATCAGTCAAACCAACAAACAAATGGGAAACTTTGGATGTCGTCACCTTCCTAAAATAATGGCCCAAGTCATTTTTTCAGGTTTTTCAGAAAACACAAAAGACTTGACCAAATGTAATATAGTTTACAACAGGTATACTGTAATACCGTCACATTATGTTATGATTACTAATATTATGTTCCAGTGAGATTTTCATTGACAAAAATGCTAACTAAATTGCTAGCTTAAATGCTAGCTTCAAAATGCCATCTTGAGAAGTTTGTAAAATGTCCTAAGTCACTCTTGACATGTTACACTACAGGGGCAGAATGATCTGTTCCATGAGGATGGAGGAGACTTCACCAGAGGTGGCCAGTATCACGAGGAGAGGATTTTTTGTCAAAAAATGGCGTATGCCATTATTTTAGGAAGGTGACGATGTGCCGCGTCATTCATTCCTCCATCTCCGAACAATCGAGGGAAGAAACGTACAAAGCAACTCAACTTCAGCTGAGCGACACTTCTGATCATCAACATGTGAGACGTTCCACCGCGCCCACGAGGCGCCGCATGCCCCGGGGCGCCGCATGCCCCGGGGCAACACCGCGCTGGAGGCCAGCCTGGAGCCAGAGTGACGGCCGGTGTGTTGGCTCATCATGTGACCTGCTGACAGCCGGCTTTCAGCCAAATGCGTCTGTGGTTGTCGTAGTTACGAACACATAGCTGTCCTCATGAAGGCCTGATTGTTTCGTCTTCTTATTCGTGTCAAAACACACCGACATTGGGCGTCTCTTTCGAGGAACAGCTCACTCCCGTTTGAAACGTCGCTTGTTGTTTCTGTGTTGAAACCACAGACTGTATAAAAGAAGTTGCCATCTTGGATTACGGCCGTTGGCCATCACCATGTTTGGAAAGCTGAGGAGTGACGTATGCATCTCTGGCATCGGCAGCGACCTGTCAATCACAGTAAGCCCGCCCTAAAGCCCTGGGTTAGGGTCAGAAGACAGTACCACTATTGTGATGGGCTGTAAAACATAGAATAACACGAGGTACAACACAAAGTCACAGTGCAGTATGAAATATAGCTGGTTTCCAGATTCATATAATTGAGAATTCAGCCAGCCCAGAACACAGATGTCAAATGGTAAATAGACTGTACCTGTGTAGATCTTTTCTAATCTTCCAACCACTCAAAGTACTTTAACACTACATGACATCATTCACACATTCATACACTGATGGAGGAGCTACCATGAAGGTACCACCTGTCCATCAGGACTAACTAACATTCATACTGATGGAGGAGCTACCATGAAGGTACCACCTGTCCATCAGGACTAACTAACATTCACACACTGATGGAGGAGCTACCATGAAGGTACCACCTGTCCATCAGGACTAACTAACATTCACACACTGATGGAGGAGCTACCATGAAGGTACCACCTGTCCATCAGGACTAACTAACATTCACACACTGATGGGAGGAGCTACCATGAAGGTACCACCTGTCCATCAGGACTAACTAACATTCACACACTGATGGGAGGAGCTACCATGAAGGTACCACCTGTCCATCAGGACTAACTAACATTCACACTGATGGAGGAGCTACCATGAAGGTACCACCTGACCATCAGGACTAACTAACATTCACACTGATGGAGGAGCTACCATGAAGGTACCACCTGTCCATCAGGACTAACTAACATTCACACTGATGGAGGAGCTACCATGAAGGTACCTCCTGTCCATCAGGACTAACTAACATTCACACTGATGGGAGGAGCTACCATGAAGGTACCTCCTGTCCATCAGGACTAACTAACATTCACACACTGATGGGAGGAGCTACCATGAAGGTACCACCTGTCCATCAGGACTAACTAACATTCACACACTGATGGGAGGAGCTACCATGAAGGTACCACCTGACCATCAGGACTAACTAACATTCACACTGATGGAGGAGCTACCATGAAGGTACCACCTGTCCATCAGGACTAACTAACATTCACACTGATGGAGGAGCTACCATGAAGGTACCACCTGTCCATCAGGACTAACTAACATTCACACTGATGGAGGAGCTACCATGAAGGTACCACCTGTCCATCAGGACTAACTAACATTCACACTGATGGAGGAGCTACCATGAAGGTACCTCCTGTCCATCAGGACTAACTAACATTCACACTGATGGGAGGAGCTACCATGAAGGTACCTCCTGTCCATCAGGACTAACTAACATTCACACTGATGGGAGGAGCTACCATGAAGGTACCACCTGTCCATCAGGACTAACTAACATTCACACTGATGGGAGGAGCTACCATGAAGGTACCACCTGTCCATCAGGACTAACTAACATTCACACTGATGGGAGGAGCTACCATGAAGGTACCACCTGTCCATCAGGACTAACTAACATTCACACTGATGGAGGAGCTACCATGAAGGTACCACCTGTCCATCAGGACTAACTAACATTCATACGCCGTAGGAACAGCTACGGGAGCTATTTGAGGTTAAGTGTCTTTGCCCGAGGACACATGGACATGGACTAGCGGAGCTAGATCCTCTGATAGAAGGACCTGCTCTACTACTGAGCCACAGTTGCCTCAAACAGCTGAGTTAATCAGTAAAAGACGATCACATTCAATTAGTCTCACATAGCCATAGACACAATGCACTACATGGTGGGCACACTCAAGGGTGACAAACAGCATTTCATACAAAGGGAGAAGAGGCAGAGAAAAGAAACGAGGGAAAGGTTGACTCAATGATCGGTGCTTGACTCAGAGTGGGACCTGCAGCAGGTCTCGGCGGTCGCCTGACAGCCAGCCAGAGATGCTGCAGGTTGCACAAAGAGAGCTCGTCTTCACGTCTGTTTGTGGACCTAATTGGACCCCCTTTGGATAAATTGTATCCAGTGGCGTGATGACCTGGATTAAAGCAGGGCATTGTCTCTCCTCTTCTTGGAAACCAGCACAGCAACCAACAGAAACCGAGCCACGGTCTGTGTGTCGGCTTCAAGTGTGTGATGTCTGTGCGTTATAGAAGGAAAGGCCACTCGGCATTTCACACACCAGTCAAGGACAACCATTCCACCTGGTAATTGGCAAGCTGGACACAAAAGGTCTGTGTGTGTTGTGTCGTGCTACACACACCCAGTGGAACCACGGCAACACCATTGTGCATTGAATCTGAAAAATAGAGGAATTCAGGGTTTTTTCATTAAATTCACTCTCCATGTAAAGACCTTTTTAAGGCTCCCAGTGATCCCCAGTGTCTTTCCCCACACATGGCACAGTCAGGTTAAGTATAGGAAAATGTTTACTGAGGTTGAGGTACAATCGATTGAGGCTTACCAGAGTCCTCCACCAGTCTCCATTTATCTTCACATAGAGTTTACGCCAACCTCGTCCACAGAGAACTCAATGTGCCTCCTTTAACAGCTCGGCCACCTCAACATACAGGTGAGCGTTATGTGTGTCCTTTTTAAGGTGCTAAAAGACTACATACAGGACATTATCTTACTTTGCACTTCACAGGATGTGGAATCCTCCTGACGGGATGAGACTGTCACACATCCATCTTGATGCATTTACTTCTCTTTTATTTGGGCATGAAAGCCCGAAAGCAAAATGTATTGTTACTTGCTACTTGTTACATCAGAAACCATTGAACATACATGAGACATGAAACGCTGGAGACTCATTCCTGATTAGTGTACCTTGTAGAATCCCTACAATGTTTCCATTGATCAGAAGCCAAATAAATGTGACAGGTGTGTCAGGGGGAGGGGCTGGACGGTGGTTGTGGGGGAGGAGCCAAATAAATGTGACAGGTGTGTCAGGGGGAGGGTCTGGATGGTGGTTGAAGGGGCGGAGCCAAAGGGGAGTTGCTAACTTCAGTCAGCTTGGATGGAATCTTCTTCTCTGGTTCTGTGAAACCAGATATTTGGTCGTGATTGTTGCTGTTTTGGTAGTATTGTTTGCCAAATTAACAACTTTCCCCTTTATGGCAGTTATTATGAATGGACCCAGTTTGTCTCTCTCTCAGCACATTTTGTCAGACTGTTGTACACTTTTTGTTGGTGCGTCAGTTCTTCCAAGACTTCTTCCCTCATAACCAAAATGTCTCCACTGTTTGATTCCACATTTTCCTTCAAGTCTCACTTGGAAAAGGTCTGCAAATGGGTTTTCAGGTTTTACAAGAGATTACGTGCCAACAAAGGCAGCTAAGCTTCCCTTTTTTCCCTGTGAAAGGGTTTTTACTATCTTTTTAGGGGAGTTTTTCCTGATCCGATGTGAGGCCCGGGACAGGGATGTTATGTGTACAGATTGTAAAGCCCTCCAAGGCAAACTTGTATTTGTGATGTTGGGCTATATAAAATAAACTGAACTGAACTGAACTAAGATATACACTACATGCTTTCTATGTTTTTTCCCCATTTCACTGAGTGTTTAACAACCTGGACACAGGCAAACACCGCGACTCTCAAACCACTAAAGTCATTGTATAAACTAACACATTTAAAATCTTTGACAAAAAATCTGTTAAAAAGACAGTTTGTTACCACAAGAACAACTGATATCGCTCCACAGGAGGGGATTGCATCATCCCACTGTCTGTCTGTCTGTCTGCATGCATGTCTTTTACTGTTGTTTAGCTGTGTCTTTTTATGCTTTTATGTTTTGTGCTTCTACTTTGTATGTTTTTAGTGTCAATGCAACATAATATTGTCTTTAGTTTATGTCTTTATTTGCTTTGCATGTGTTGTTTTATAAGCATGTGTTGTTTTATAAGCGTGTGTTGTTTTTTAAGCATGTGTTGTTTTATAAGCGTGTGTTGTTTTATAAGCATGTGTTGTTTTATAAGCGTGTGTTGTTTTATAAGCGTGTGTTGTTTTATAAGCATGTGTTGCTTCATAAGCGTGTGTTGTTTTATAAGCATGTGTTGCTTCATAATTGAATTGAATTGAATTGAATTGAATTGAATTTTTATTTCTCTCAAACAAGCACAAAACAGACAGCACACCAAGTAATACAAAATAAAAAAAATGTTGTGCAAGTTCAAGAAGGGGCTGAAAGAAGCGAGGCTTATCAAGTTCAGCCCCCCTTAACTTATCATATAATAACACACAAAAAATTTGAAAGAGAAAGAAAAAAGAGAAAAAAAAAGAAAAAAGTAATAATAATAATAAATCTTAACATTTAAAACATTTAATCTTTAATATGTAATAAAATAAAATAGAGCCCTACTTAAAAAACATGCAATGCCAAGAATAAAAATTAAAAATTACCAGTCCAGTTCCCGATATCCGACCAAGAGAGACTGCCTGAACTTATGTTTGAATTGTCCCAAGTTAATGCACATTTGTTTGTCCTCGTCTAATTTGTTCCACAGTTTCACACCATAAACAGCATGTGTTGTTTTATAAGCATGTGTTGCTTCATAAGCGTGTGTTGTTTTATAAGCATGTGTTGCTTCATCAGAAATCAGAATCAGAATCAGAAACCGTTTATTTGCCAGGAATGTTTTCACACAAACGAGGAATTTTTTGAGGCGGAAGGTGCATACATTGGACATGGACATGGGACGTAAGACGAGACAAACAACAATCAACAATCAACGAAAACAACAGTGCAATTGGTATTAAAATATGTGTAAGATAAGCAAGTGCTCAGTCAACAGATACGTTAATGTGAATGTACGTTAAAGTGACATGTGTATTTAAGTTAAAAGTGTATGTTAAAGTGACGAGTGTTTAAGTGTGCGGTGTGCAGAGGAGTGAATGGTAAATAGAAATAAAAATAAAGAAGAGAAAATAAAAATAAAAATAAAAATAAAAGAGTTAAAATTAAAAATCCATCCATCCATCCATCCATTTTCGACCGCTTATCCGGGGTCGGGTCGCGGTGGCAGCAGGTTCAGCAGGCCGACCCAGGCTTCCCTCTCACCCGCAACACTTTCCAGCTCATCCTGGGGGACCCCGAGGCGTTCCAAGACCAGCCGGGAGATATAATCCCTCCAGCGTGTCCTCGGTCTTCCCCGGGGCCTCCTACCAGTTGGACGTGCCTGGAAAACCTCTAATGGGAGGCGTCCAGGAGGCATCCTGACTAGATGCCCGAACCACCTCAGCTGACTCCTTTCGACACGAAGGAGCAACGACTCGACTCCAAGCTCCCTCCTGATGTCCGAGCTCCTTACCCTATCTCTAAGGCTGAGCCCGGCCACTCTACGGAGGAAGCTCATTTCGGCCGCTTGTATCCGAGACCTCGTTCTTTCGGTCACGACCCAGAGTTCGTGACCATAGGTGAGGGTTGGAACGTAGACCGACCAGTAAATGGAGAGCTTCGCCTTCCGGCTCAGCTCCCTCTTCACCAAGACGGACCGGTACAGCGCCTGTTTTACTGCTGCAGCCGCACCGATCCGCCTATCGATCTCACACTCCACCTTACCCTCACTCGTGAACAAGACCCCGAGATACTTGAACTCCTTCGCTTGGGGTAGGCAGTTTGTCCCCACCTGGAGGGAGCAGTCCACCGGTTTCCGGCAGAGCACCATGGCCTCAGATTTGGAGGTGCTAACTCTCATCCCTGCCGCTTCACACTCGGCTGCAAAACGCCCCAGTGAATGCTGGAGGTCACGGTCCGAGGAAGCAAACAGGACCACATCATCCGCGAACAGCAGAGATGCGATCCCGAGATTCCCGAACCGGATCTTCTCCGCCCCCTGGCTGCGCCTAGATATCCTGTCCATGAAAGTCACGAACAGGACCGGTGATAAAGGGCAGCCCTGGCGGAGACCAACACCCACCGGGAACGTGTCTGACTTACTACCGAGGATACGAACACAGCTCCTACTGCAGGCGTACAGAGACCGGATGGCCCGTGCCAACGGGTCCGGCACCCCATACTCCCGCAGCACCCCCCACAAAACCCCCCGAGGGACCCGGTCGAAAGCCTTTTCCAAGTCCACAAAGCACATGTAGACTGGTTGGGCAAACTCCCAGGACCCCTCCAGTAGTCTTGCGAGGGTAAAGAGCTGGTCCACTGTTCCACGGCCAGGACGGAATCCACACTGTTCGTCTTGAATCTGAGGTTCGACAAGCGGTCGGAGCCTCCTTTCCAGCACCCTGGCATAAGCTTTTCCCGGGAGGCTGAGCAGTGTGATACCACGATAGTTCGAGCACACTCTCCGGTCCCCCTTCTTGAAGATGGGAACCACCACCCCGGTCTGCCAGTCCATGGGCACTGTTCCCGACCCCCATGCGACACTGCAAAGGCGTGTCAGCCAAGACAGCCCAACAATGTCCAGCGCCTTCAGCATCTCAGGGCGAATCTCATCCACCCCCGGCGCCTTGCCACCAAGGAGCTTTTTGACTACCTTAGTGACCTCTGCCAGGGATATGGGTGCAACCACCCCAAGGACTTCAGGCGCTGCCCCTTCTCCAGGGGACATGTTGGCCGGGTTTAGGAGTTCCTCAAAGTGCTCTTTCCACCGCCCGACGATGTCCACAGTCCGGGTCAGCAGTTCCCCCCCCCACGCTGAGAACAGCCTGGGGTAGGCCCTGCTTTCCCTTCCTGAGCCGTCGGATGGTTTGCCAGAACTTCCTTGAGGCCAACCGAAAGTCCTTCTCCATGGCCTCCCCGAACTCCTCCCATGCCCGAGTTTTAGCATCCGCGACCTTCGCAGCTGCAGCCCTTCTGGCTTGCCGGTACCTGTCAGCTGCTTCAGGAGACCCCTGGGCCAGCCAGGCTCGAAAGGCCTCCTTCTTCAGTTTGACGGCTTCCCTCACCCCCGGTGTCCACCACCGGGTTCTCGGGTTGCCGCCACGACAGGCACCGATGACCTTCCGACCACAGCTCCTAACGGCCGCGTCCACAATAGAGGCTTTGAACATGGTCCACTCGGATTCCATGTCCCCAGCCTCCCTCGGGATCTGTGAGAAGCTCTTCCGGAGGTGGGAGTTGAAGACCTCCCGGACAGGATCCTCTGCCAGACGTTCCCAGTTCACCCTCACTACACGTTTGGGCTTGCCAGGTCTTTCTAGCCGACTCCCCCGCCATCTGATCCAACTCACCACCAGATGGTGATCAGTTGACAGCTCTGCTCCTCTCTTCACCCGAGTGTCCAAGACATACGGCCGCAGATCAGATGATACGACTACAAAGTCGATCATTGATCTCCGGCCTAAGGTGTTCTGGTACCAGGTACACTTATGAGCCACCTTATGCTCGAACATGGTGTTTGTTATGGACAAACTGTGGCTAGCACAGAAGTCCAACAACAAAGCACCGTTCGGGTTCAGATCGGGCAAGCCGTTCCTCCCAATCACGCCCCGCCAGGTTTCTCTGTCATTGCCCACGTGAGCGTTGAAGTCTCCCAGGAGAACTATGGAGTCGGCAGGCGGGGCCCTTTCCAGGACCCCTCCCACCGACTCCAAGAAGGCCGGATACTCTGAAATGCTGTTCGGTGCATAAGCACAAACAACAGTCAGAGCCTTACTCCCCGCAACCCGTAGGCGCAGGGAGGCGACCCTCTCGTTCTCCGGGGAAAACTCCAACATAGCGGCGCTCAGCCGGGGGCTCGTGAGTATCCCCACTCCCGCCCGGCGCCTCTCACCCTGGGCAACTCCAGAAAAGGACAAAGTCCAACCCTTCTCCAGGAGCTTGGTTCCAGAGCCCGTGCTGTGCGTGGAGGTGAGCCCAACTATATCGAGCTGGTACCGCTCCACCTCCTGCACCAGCTCCGGCTCTTTCCCCGCTAGCGAGGTGACGTTCCACGTCCCTAGAGCTAGTCTATGCTGCCGGCGATCGGCTCGCCCAGGTCTCCTGCCTGGCCCGCTGCCCGGTCTACATAGCACCCGACCCCGATGCTTCCCCCTGCGGGTGGTGAGTCCACAGGGTTGCTGGTCCATGATCTTTTTTCGGGCTGAGCCCGACCGGGCCCCATGGGCGAAAGCCCGGCCACCAGACGCTCGCTGACGAGCTCCCCTCCTGGGTCTGGCTCCGGGAGGGTGCCCCGGTTTCCCTTGTCCGGGCGAGGTTGCTACAATCCGTGGGCCGTAATTCATCGGGTTTTTTTTAAATTAAAAATTAAAAATTAAAAATTAAAATAGCTGGGGGTGACAGAGACAGTCAGTGGGGGACCCGAGCCCCATTGATGAGCCCGACTGCTGACGGGAAGAAACTGTTTGTGTGGCGTGAGGTCTTGGTCCTGATGGACCTCAGCCTCCTGCCAGAGGGGAGGGACTCCAACAGGTTGTGTCCAGGGTGAGAGGGGTCAGCTGCAAGGGGTCAGCTGCAATCTTCCTTGCAGCTGACCCCTCTCATAAGCGTGTGTTGCTTTATAAGCATGTGTTGTTTTATAAGCATGTGGTGTTTTATAAGCGTGTGTTGTTTTATTAGCATGTGTTGCTTTATAAGCGTGTGTTGTTTTATAAGCATGTGTTGCTTTATAAGCATGTGTTGCTTTATAAGCGTGTGTTGCTTTATAAGCGTGTGTTGTTTTATAAGCGTGTGTTGCTTTATAAGCGTGTGTTGCTTTATAAGCGTGTGTTGCTTTATAAGCATGTGTTGCTTTATAAGCGTGTGTTGCTTTATAAGCGTGTGTTTGTTTTATAAGCGTGTGTTTCTTTATAAGCGTGTGCTGCTTTATAAGCATCTGCTGCTTGTCTTAATAGCACTTGTCCTGAATGATGTTTCTACTCATATTAATATTCTCTCTTCTTTTATTCTTTCTGCATGCTCGTAAAGGGTAAATGATGCAAAACTCATATTCTGTTTTTAGGGTGACTTTGTAACAACTGCCCAGGGACTACAGATGAAAAATGTCCCCTTGACTAACTCTTTACAGGAATGTTTGATAAATGTGCCAAATAAACCCCAAAAAGTGATAAATCGGATTACATATCTAGCACTTTGTGACTGATTTGAGGTTTGTCGAACAATTTGAGACACACACACACACACACACACACACACACACACCAAACAGCCTACAGATGATGGATCTGAAGAGCTACTAGCAGGCTTGTCATATGTGATCTGCATTATAATCAGAACTTCAATCTTCAGCTCTTCATAAACACAGACTGACGAGGAGAAGAGACCCGGCAGGAAGTAGAGATGTCATGAGTATGTATGAGAAACACAAGGTGACAAAAAGAAAAGAAAAAATCCTAATTTTTATTCCAGAAATTGAATTTGTCTCCTCAGAAAAACGTTGGTATAAAGAAAGACATAGTTTGATGAAATATTAATTTGTTTACTCATTGTTGTAAAGTGTTTTACAAAGAGTCTTTCTTGGCCTGACGTCTTTATTTGCTTTATTGTGTGCAGTAATACAGTCAGTGGACTGGATACCGTGCCTCATCGTTTAACAAGGGAGTAAATGAAGCAAAAAGACAGAAAACCAGCAACCAGAATAAAACAAACATAAATAAACTCCATGGAACACACAGATCACGTTCACTCATTTGCAAAGATATACTCCTCGCCCTTCCATCCCAGAGCAGTGCCACCTAGGGGTGATTTGTGCAGTGCATCTAAACTAGCGCTGGGTATCGTTTGAAAAATGGCGATGCCAGAACCAACACCAGAACCTTTAAGTGATCCCGGTACCAACAGAGTACTTCTTCCAGTACCGGTAACCGATGTAGCGTCAGAGTAACGCCCTGTCCGGTTCTCTGTGACTGATGTTCACACTGTTAGCTCCACTGTTAGCTCCACTGTTGGCTCCACTGTTGGCTCCACTGTTGGCTCCACTGTTGGCTCCACTGTTGGCTCCACTGTTGGCTCCACTGTTAGCTCCACTGTTGGCTCCACTGTTAGCTCCACTGTTGGCTCCACTGTTGGCTCCACTGTTGGCTCCACTGTTAGCTCCACTGTTGGCTCCACTGTTGGCTCCACTGTTAGCTCCACTGTTGGCTCCACTGTTGGCTCCACTGTTAGCTCCACTGTTGGCTCCACTGTTGGCTCCACTGTTAGCTCCACTGTTGGCTCCACTGTTGGCTCCACTGTTAGCTCCACTGTTGGCTCCACTGTTGGCTCCACTGTTAGCTCCACTGTTAGCTCCACTGTTGGCTCCACTGTTAGCTCCACTGTTAGCTCCACTGTTGGCTCCACTGTTGGCTCCGACTTCACATTTTAAAATCTTACTTGATGAATCGATCAGTAGTTGGAACAGTGGAAAATTAATCAAGACGGTTTTGCTTGAGTTTTATTTTGTTACTGTCGAGTTTGATGATGCTCGCCTCCTGACCAGCTGGTCTTTAAATCTTGCACCCAATCTGCTTTCCAACAAGCCAAATATGTGTTATTGCAACACCTGCAAACCGCACATGTGATGCATTATAATTATACAGGATGGAGACGAGATGACAGAGGACTGAGTTTGAGACGAGAATGCTGATGTAAAAAGTTTAGTTGTTTTTAACTACATTTTGGTCTTTTCTTTTTTGGTCTAATTGCACGTTTGATATTGTCACCACAGTCTCTCGTATTACAATGGGAACAAATGTTGACGATCATATTTTGTCATAGTTTTACAACAAAAGGTTTACTTCTGGTCTTATTTGGAATTCAAAAATCCTTTTTTCTATACTTTTGCATAGTGATTTTACTCAAAGTAACGGAAGTTATTGTTGTTGTTTCTCTCTTTCAGTTTCTAAATATCTAGTTAATGTAGATGTTAAAATAAACATTACAAATGCCAGCTGCTTCTCCCTGCGAGCTGATTGGTGGAGGAGTTGCAGTGATCTTCTCCAGCTCCATCTGCTGCGTTCAGGGGGCATCCGGCCTCCCGAGACTCTGCCGCGCTTTCTGAGCTCGTCTGATTCTCTCCTCAAAGAAACTCTGCTGGTGCTGATTCCTCTGATCCAACCGGAGTAACCACTGCTCCCTCAGCCTGCAGAGAGAGGGAGAACAAGGAGTGAGCGGATGTTTCAGACGGAACACAAGGGTGCAGGTGTGTTCCTTCAGGTGAGATGATGTAATGTGATCCAGGAACTCACTGCTTGATCCATGAGTTTGAAGGTTTACCACAACACACGTCATGGCTTATAATACTATGAGGCACAAGCAGGAACACATTACAATGATGTGGTTACAGAGTAATGTAGACGTGGACGACAGCAAAGGAAAGAAAGCTTCCCACCATGTCCATGATAATGCAGAAGGAGGGTTAAGGTGAGCCATGGCAGAAAAGTGGAAGTTTATCAGCACAGTAGGAGCTCACTGGCGCTAACGCAGTGACTGACTGATGGAGGAGCTGCAGCTTAAAGACTCAGTCAAACAGCGACATTTTACAGCAAAATAAATTTATGTCAATCCTATTAGACCACCAAGCAAACAGTCTTTTGAAATGACTTTCTGTTTGTGGCATTTATGTTAGATATTGGAAGTTGGCCATATTTGGACTGTACTCTAAATGTACTAAATGAACATCATGCTTATTGAAGAGGACTTGAAACTAGAGATTGAGACATAAACTCATGTTTAACGGGTCATTTTCTCACATACTTGTATACCGTAAAAGTCGGGTTACAAGCCGCTCCCAACTTCGGTCAGTGTCCCCGTTAGCTGCCCTCTGTAGCCAGCTGGCGCTCCTGCTAGCGCTCCGCTAGTTCCCTGCTAACTTCCGCTAGCGCTCCGCTAACTTCCGCTAGCGCTGGGGACGCGGGCAGTAGCAGCAGCAGCGGCCAGTAGCAGCAGCAGCGGGGAGCTAGCTAGCGCTACTGCGCTGCTCCTAGCTTGCTACAGCAGGGACACTGACCGGAGGTAGGAGCGGCTTGTAACCCGACTTTTACGGTACGTACAATCAGAGGAGTCGCCCCCTGGTGGCCATTAGAGAGAATGCAAGGCACTTTTCTGCATCGGCTTCACTCGGCAGAACCAGAGGTTGCCGCCTGGAAAAAACAGTCAGCATTGGTTTTATTTTTCAGAACCGGAGGTCTTTAAACTCACAAATCACCAAATCAGTTCTTACTGAGACTCACGCCGAACACTGAGAACACTGAGCAGCGTCTGCCTAGTTAAAGCTTTTTTAAATGTATTATCATCCTACGTTAAGGGAGACTAAAGTCATATTTTGCGTTGCGTAGAATGAGTCCAGCGATGTGGAGATGAGTGGTGGGGTTTGTCAGCACATCCGAGGGCCAGTGTTTACCGTGACACCATAACTCCTGGGCTCAAATTAATCGTGCAGACATCCAGTGAAATGTGATCTGTAGTCTTTGCTGTCAGGGCTAATTGTGTTACAGACCGTGTGTGTGTGTGTGTGTGTGTGTGTGTGTGTGACAGGGTTCATATTGTTGTCTCTGTGAGCGAGTCCGTCTGTCAGCACGCTCCACCGGGTGTTGGGTAATCTGCAGCCCGTCCTCAGATCCTCACACTGATCTCCTGGACTCAGATGTGTAGCCGGCCTCCTAATCAACATTCTCAGGCTACTATGTGATGACAGACACAACCGAGTCCTTTCTCCAAAACTAATCAAGTTATGACGGAGAGCACAAAGGTGAGGACGGTAACAACGTGTGTTGAACGCTCTTTTCTTCTCCTCTCTGACCCAGCGGGTCGCTCATCTTCATAAACTCTAAAGACTTTGCTCAAACCCACAGATACTTCCTTTTTTATTCCAGCCGAGATCCAGAAAGCTTCCAACGACACCGAGCGTCTTCTGAAATGACGTGTGGAATATTCCTATTTGATCAGACGGTTGGGTCCCAGAGGTTTGGGGGTTTGCATATTTCACTCCGGTTACCATCACACGGCTTCGATGAAGAGCTGGAACAACATGACACGGAATACATATTTACATGTATGTGTGATGCTGTCAGAGCCAATGGAGGAACCTGTGACCTGTCAGATCTCTCTCTTTCTCCCATGGGTTGACATGTGGGGGCGAAGTTGGCGGATGATATTGTTTAATTTGACAAAACACCCACTGGATGGTTGGCTGCCAGATTCTGCCCCATCCCCAGTCAGCGTTCGTTCCTTCCAGCCATCTTTCTGTAGTCCAGCCAGAGGGAGCTGGTAGTTACCGCCGAAGACGCCAGAAGAATAACTTACGCACTTTACGGGTTTTCATCTTCACAAGATGCGACAGACCGTTGGGTTGACATGAGGGATCACGAGGACCCGCTGGTAATCAGGGGTCCGTCCTATACGCTCCAGTCTAACACAAACCTCCATGGCGTCCATGGGATATTCAATTAACGAGGTCCAATAAGAGAGAATTTCCTCATACAAAATCCAAAACATCACAATAATATCTAACTTGCTCGAGGATTTAGTCATATATATATATATATATATATATATATATATATATATGGGACTATATAAATGTGCTTCCCGAAGGCTGTCCATCAGCATATGAATGGATGTGAAGGGGAATTAGTTTAGTGATATGTTCAGTTTTTGAGATGGTGGCACCTTGCATGGTAGCCGGCCATCAGTGTATGAATGAGTGTGTGACGTGGTGGGAAGAATAGGAAGGCGCTATACAAATGTAATCCATTTACCATTGACCATCACCAGCGCTGCTACTGTTAATACTCAGGCCACTCACACAACCACACAACAACTTTACGCTGCAACACAATCAACTCTCGCCTCTCTCCATGAAGGGCCTGCGTCCACATGGCGACTGCAAAGATGAAAAGATGAGTGCATCATCCAGAGTTTCATATAACAATATCTTGACAACATATCACCACTCTAACCACCAACTAGCATCGCCTGTTTGCTTTTTATTATCTATTTGATTGACGTATGTTTCAGGACGCTTGCTTCATGGAGGACGATCCGTCAGAGGAAGCTTCAGGAGCAACATTCTGTCTGTGTTCCCTCAAATGGGCTTTTATGGTCTTTTTTATGACGCCGTCCGTCTGACATACAAAGCTCAGGACAGAAAGACGCGCCCAAAACAAGCTTCGTCAGCAGCTTTTAACTTTATTCTGAGCGGCCCAAAGAGAAAAGGTGGGAATAAAGATGCTGTATGCAGCGGTTGGGCTTCATGCGCTCCCTACGCATTGGGTAAAAATAACACTGTTAATAAGAGAAACAATGCAACGTAGACACAGGCCCTAACCCACACAACTCAGTCACAGCAAACAACTATTCTATCTCACCTTAAAGAAGAATGGACCACATGACATGAACTTAGCTTTCTCTGATATATTTCCCTGACTGATGATATGTTTAGTGTTATGTCGAAGCAGAAGAAATCACTGCTTTTCAGCAGTACTGTTGCATTGTGGGCCGACAGACACGTACAGAAGAAGAAGGTCTCACCAGACAAACAGGGATTCAATGTATTGACACAAGGAAACACCACAACTATTCTGTATTCATATTTGTGAATAAATGTTTTGGAGTTTGAATAATAAATACCGATGGACATAAGATTTTAAAAGACTTTTTTTTGGTGTCAATTGCAAGTGGCAAATCATTAGTTAAAGATCTTTCATGATGAACCCGGCTGATGTCGTCTGTAGAGGCGACTTGAGGAGCAAAGTCGTCTCAAGCTTCAGACTTCTGTCTGTCGTGAATGTTCTCTCATGTATGTTCACATGTATGTTCTCATGTATGTTCACTGAGTTGTCCTGATACCCAACAGCTCTCCGATCCGCCCACAAAACATGGCGTGACAACGTGTACATTGAGGTCTAAAGAAACTTCATTTTCAACCTCACTTTATCTGGGATTGAAGTGAGACTTAGAGCTGAGCTCCCAGGACTCCACTTCAAACGACCCCGTTAGAAGGAGTGCCCTCTGCGGATGACCTTGCCGCTGACCTTGCCAGAGCGCTGCTCCTCCCGCGGCCCTCCTCCCCGTCCAGCTGCTCGCCGTGCTGAACGATCCTCCGCTCCCAGAACGACATCAGCTTCTGCTTGTCGTGGATCCGAGCCGCGTTCATCAGGACGGAGATCTGCTCTGCAGGGAAAAGGTTTGAGGAATGAACAATACACAGAAATATGACTTGTATGAGTTTTACTGGTAAACACTGATAAACTGAATTCACGTTGCATACTTACAGTTCTGCAGCTTGTGTGGATTACTTTACTCCTTTCTCCTTTACTCTTGTTCTGTCCGTTTCTTCTCTTCTCCTTTCTTTCTTAATTCACATCTCTGTATGTCTCCGGTCTCCTCCTGTCCTCTTTTCTCTCTTTTCCTTTCTGCTTTATCTCCTCTCTTAACTCCTCCCCTCCTCTGCACCTTTCTGCTATCTTCTCTCCTCCTCTCCCCGTGTTGTGTTTCTCCTCCTCTAACCTCCCTTCTTCTTCTCCTTCCGTCTGTTCTTCTATTTATTCTTCACCTTCCCTCATGTCCTTCCTTCCTTCCACATTCTCTCCTTCTCGTTTCCCTCTCTTATGTTTCCTTCGTCCTTCCACTTGTTCTCTCCCTCTGCCTCCAGTTCTCTTATATAGATAACGTCTGTGTTACTTTTCTTTTGGTTCTCATGTGAGTTTTGGGAGGTGACGTGTTGGTTTGGTAGGAGGATTGTTTGTCACATGACCCTCCTCATATTCAGACTGTTCCCTGAAGAGATGTCTTGGGTTTGTCCTGAAATAGTGAATGTTGGTGAGGATGAGTTAAGCAGCACTAATCTCTAAAGGGACCAAGAACCCTGATGTTGTCATGGGGACGGCATCTGGGTTCTGTCATCCAGAGACCACGTTTATAACAGAAAGGCAATGTTAACGTTAGGTGTGGCGCAAAGCTGCGTTCACACCAAACTCGCTGAGAATATTCGCGCCTGAAAGGGGGCGTGGCTTATCTCCGTAAAAACAGTTACCATTTCCTCCATCCACCATGGAAATAACCACTAGTTCTGCTTTATACTTGTTGTGTAAACTCCACAAACATCGGAACATCAAACTCCATGGTGTCTGGGTTCATGATATTATATATATATATATAATATTATCCGTAGTCCCACAACAGCGTCTGAATGACCAGCAGCAGTTTGATTCAGCGACGGCAGGACGGCGGTGGTGATGGGCGGAGCTTCTCAACCCTGACTCAGCGTCACGCACATTTTTCGAAAGAGTCAGAAAATGTCAACTTTCACGCCGTGTGAAACGCCACATTCACGTCGCCCGGCGAAAAATTCGCTTTTTCGCAACCATTGGCGTCTGTGCATTGACTTTACATGTAATCTACTCGCGCGTCAAATTCACAACGTGTTTGGTGAACGCAGCATCAGACAGAAGTGGAGAATTGCCGGGCAATGTGTGTCTGTTGAGTGGCAAGTAGGAGCTAGTGTTCTAGTGTAGGAGCTAGTGTTATAGTGTAGGAGCTAGTGTTCTAGTGTAGGAGCTAGTGTTCTAGTGTTCTAGTGTAGGAGCTAGTGTTGTAGTGTAGGAGCTAGTGTTGTAGTGTAGGAGCTAGTGTTATAGTGTAGGAGCTAGTGTTCTAGTGTAGGAGCTAGTGTTCTAGTGTTCTAGTGTAGGAGCTAGTGTTATAGTGTAGGAGCTAGTGTTCTAGTGTAGGAGCTAGTGTTGTAGTGTAGGAGCTAGTGTTCTAGTGTAGGAGCTAGTGTTCTAGTGTAGGAGCTAGTCTTCTAGTGTAGGAGCTAGTGTTCTAGTGTTCTAGTGTAGGAGCTAGTGTTATAGTGTTCTCGTGTAGAAGCTAGTGTTCTAGTGTAGGAGCTAGTGTTCCAGTGTAGGACCTAGTCTTCTAGTGTTCTAGTGTAGGACCTAGTCTTCTAGTGTAGGAGCTAGTCTTCTAGTGTAGGAGCTAGTGTTCTAGTGTTCTAGTGTAGGACCTAGTCTTCTAGTGTAGGAGCTAGTCTTCTAGTGTAGGAGCTAGTGTTCTAGTGTTCTAGTGTAGGAGCTAGTGTTCTAGTGTAGGAGTTAGTGTTCTAGTGTTCTAGTGTATGAGCTAGTGTTCTAGTGTAGAAGCTAGTGTTCTAGTGTAGAAGCTAGTGTTCTAGTGTAGAAGCTAGTGTTCTAGTGTTCTAGTGTTCTAGTGTAGAAGCTAGTGTTCTAGTGTAGGAGTTAGTGTTCTAGTGTAGGAGTTAGTGTTCTAGTGTTCTAGTGTAGGAGCTAGTGTTCTAGTGTAGGAGTTAGTGTTCTAGTGTAGGAGCTAGTGTTCTAGTGTAGGAGCTAGTGTTCTAGTGTAGGAGCTAGTGTTCTAGTGTAGAAGCTAGTGTTCTAGTGTTCTAGTGTTCTAGTGTAGAAGCTAGTGTTCTAGTGTAGAAGCTAGTGTTCTAGTGTAGGAGTTAGTGTTCTAGTGTTCTAGTGTAGGAGCTAGTGTTCTAGTGTAGGAGTTAGTGTTCTAGTGTAGGAGTTAGTGTTCTAGTGTTCTAGTGTAGGAGTTAGTGTTCTAGTGTTCTAGTGTAGAAGCTAGTGTTCTAGTGTAGAAGCTAGTGTTCTAGTGTAGGAGTTAGTGTTCTAGTGTTCTAGTGTAGGAGCTGTTTCCTTCGTCCTTCCACTTGTTCTCTCCCTCTGCCTCCAGTTCTCTTATATAGATAACGTCTGTGTTACTTTTCTTTTGGTTCTCATGTGAGTTTTGGGAGGTGACGTGTTGGTTTGGTAGGAGGATTGTTTGTCACATGACCCTCCTCATATTCAGACTGTTCCCTGAAGAGATGTCTTGGGTTTGTCCTGAAATAGTGAATGTTGGTGAGGATGAGTTAAGCAGCACTAATCTCTAAAGGGACCAAGAACCCTGATGTTGTCATGGGGACGGCATCTGGGTTCTGTCATCCAGAGACCACGTTTATAACAGAAAGGCAATGTTAACGTTAGGTGTGGCGCAAAGCTGCGTTCACACCAAACTCGCTGAGAATATTCGCGCCTGAAAGGGGGCGTGGCTTATCTCCGTAAAAACAGTTACCATTTCCTCCATCCACCATGGAAATAACCACTAGTTCTGCTTTATACTTGTTGTGTAAACTCCACAAACATCGGAACATCAAACTCCATGGTGTCTGGGTTCATGATATTATATATATATATATAATATTATCCGTAGTCCCACAACAGCGTCTGAATGACCAGCAGCAGTTTGATTCAGCGACGGCAGGACGGCGGTGGTGATGGGCGGAGCTTCTCAACCCTGACTCAGCGTCACGCACATTTTTCGAAAGAGTCAGAAAATGTCAACTTTCACGCCGTGTGAAACGCCACATTCACGTCGCCCGGCGAAAAATTCGCTTTTTCGCAACCATTGGCGTCTGTGCATTGACTTTACATGTAATCTACTCGCGCGTCAAATTCACAACGTGTTTGGTGAACGCAGCATCAGACAGAAGTGGAGAATTGCCGGGCAATGTGTGTCTGTTGAGTGGCAAGTAGGAGCTAGTGTTCTAGTGTAGGAGCTAGTGTTATAGTGTAGGAGCTAGTGTTCTAGTGTAGGAGCTAGTGTTCTAGTGTTCTAGTGTAGGAGCTAGTGTTGTAGTGTAGGAGCTAGTGTTGTAGTGTAGGAGCTAGTGTTATAGTGTAGGAGCTAGTGTTCTAGTGTAGGAGCTAGTGTTCTAGTGTTCTAGTGTAGGAGCTAGTGTTATAGTGTAGGAGCTAGTGTTCTAGTGTAGGAGCTAGTGTTGTAGTGTAGGAGCTAGTGTTCTAGTGTAGGAGCTAGTGTTCTAGTGTAGGAGCTAGTCTTCTAGTGTAGGAGCTAGTGTTCTAGTGTTCTAGTGTAGGAGCTAGTGTTATAGTGTTCTCGTGTAGAAGCTAGTGTTCTAGTGTAGGAGCTAGTGTTCCAGTGTAGGACCTAGTCTTCTAGTGTTCTAGTGTAGGACCTAGTCTTCTAGTGTAGGAGCTAGTCTTCTAGTGTAGGAGCTAGTGTTCTAGTGTTCTAGTGTAGGACCTAGTCTTCTAGTGTAGGAGCTAGTCTTCTAGTGTAGGAGCTAGTGTTCTAGTGTTCTAGTGTAGGAGCTAGTGTTCTAGTGTAGGAGTTAGTGTTCTAGTGTTCTAGTGTATGAGCTAGTGTTCTAGTGTAGAAGCTAGTGTTCTAGTGTAGAAGCTAGTGTTCTAGTGTAGAAGCTAGTGTTCTAGTGTTCTAGTGTTCTAGTGTAGAAGCTAGTGTTCTAGTGTAGGAGTTAGTGTTCTAGTGTAGGAGTTAGTGTTCTAGTGTTCTAGTGTAGGAGCTAGTGTTCTAGTGTAGGAGTTAGTGTTCTAGTGTAGGAGCTAGTGTTCTAGTGTAGGAGCTAGTGTTCTAGTGTAGGAGCTAGTGTTCTAGTGTAGAAGCTAGTGTTCTAGTGTTCTAGTGTTCTAGTGTAGAAGCTAGTGTTCTAGTGTAGGAGTTAGTGTTCTAGTGTAGGAGTTAGTGTTCTAGTGTTCTAGTGTAGGAGTTAGTGTTCTAGTGTTCTAGTGTAGAAGCTAGTGTTCTAGTGTAGAAGCTAGTGTTCTAGTGTAGGAGTTAGTGTTCTAGTGTTCTAGTGTAGGAGCTAGTGTTCTAGTGTAGAAGCTAGTGTTCTAGTGTAGAAGCTAGTGTTCTAGTGTAGAAGCTAGTGTTCTAGTGTAGAAGCTAGTGTTCTAGTGTAGAAGCTAGTGTTCTAGTGTAGGAGTTAGTGTTCTAGTGTTCTAGTGTAGGAGCTAGTGTTCTAGTGTAGGAGCTAGTGTTCTAGTGTAGAAGCTAGTGTTCTAGTGTAGGAGCTAGTGTTCTAGTGTAGAAGCTAGTGTTCTAGTGTAGAAGCTAGTGTTCTAGCTACTTTTTTTTTCTTCTTTTTTTTAAGAAAATGTCTCTAGCAGCTACCTCATATTCAGAGGGACTACTTTCCTGCTCCCAGTCAGAATGCTAACATGTTTTTTGTGCGTTTCTTCTTCTCTTGTATTGTACATTGAAATAGATGACTCCAGAGTGAAGTCACACAAATACCCAAACTTACTGATGATGTTTTTGATTAATTTAGTCAAATACAAGTCTTAATTATAGCTGTTGGGAAGTTGACGGACTTAACATCAACACATATGTTTTGTTTTTTAAAGATTTAGTTTTTATCCTTCAAATAAAGCAGTGCTAGAAGGAAGTTTAGTCTGACACGTCTCTTCAGGTTACAGAGTGAAAGCACGTTTAGATTGTTCTGTCGCTACTCATCTGTCTTCACAGTAGTATTATTGCACACACACACACACACACACACACACACACACACACACACACACACACACACAGTACTGTACATGAAGACACAGATGTCACATGGCTTAACTAAATGGCACCAGGATCTTAACTACAGCTTAAGTCATCTTTACACTCGCTGTCACAGCCAGGCGGCTTTACTCGCCTTGTCTCCCCGGCTCCTCCCCAGTTCCTCCCCGGCTCCTCCCCAGTTCCTCCCCGGCTCCTCCCCGGCTCCTCCCCAGTTCCTCCCCGGCTCCTCCCCGGCTCCTCCACGGTTCCTCCCCAGTTCCTCCCCAGTTCCTCCCCGGCTCCTCCCCAGTTCCTCCCCGGCTCCTCCCCAGTTCCTCCCCGGCTCCTCCCCAGTTCCTCCCCGGCTCCTCCCCGGCTCCTCCCCAGTTCCTCCCCGGCTCCTCCACGGCTCCTCCACGGTTCCTCCCCAGTTCCTCCCCGGCTCCTCCACGGCTCCTTCCCGGCTCCTCCCCAGTTCCTCCCCGGCTCCTCCCCGGCTCCTCGCCGGTTCCTCCACGGCTCCTCCCCGGCTCCTCCACGGCTCCTCCCCGGCTCCTCCACGGCTCCTCCCCGGCTCCTCCACAGGAACACACACACACAGACACACACAAAACACACACACACACACACACACACACAGGAACACACACAGAAACACACACACACAGACACACACACACACAGACACACACACACACAGGAACACACACAGAAACACACACACACACAGACACACACAGGAACACACAGACACACACAGGAACACACACAGAAACACACACACACAGACACACACACACACAGACACACACACACACAGGAACACACACAGAAACACACACACACACAGACACACACAGGAACACACAGACACACACAGGAACACACACACACACAGAAACACACACAGGAATACACACACACACACACACACACACACAGACACACACAGGAACACACACAGAAACACACAGGAACACACACACACAGGAACACACACACACAGACACACACAGAAACACACACAGGAATACACGAACACACACACACACACAAACACACAGGAACACACACACACACAGACACAGACACACACACACACACACACACACACACACACACACACACACACACACACACACACACACACACACATGACTTATTCTAATCCGTCCAAACCTCTGAGCAGCAGACAGAGGTTACAACAGCTGACATTAGCATGTCAGAAAACATGATGTCATTGAAGGGCGATATGTGTTACAAATATTCTGACTGAAGAAGTTTTTACAGAGTGACATAACAGGTGAGACTAGACAACACAGTAACAGGTGAGACTAGACAACACAGAGTAACAGGTGAGACTAGACAACACAGTAACAGGTGAGACTAGACAACACAGTAACAGGTGAGACTACACAACACAGTAACAGGTGAGACTAGACAACACAGAGTAACAGGAGAGACTAGACAACACAGTAACAGGTGAGACTAGACAACACAGTAACAGGTGAGACTACACAACACAGTAACAGGGGAGACTAGACAACACAGTAACAGGTGAGACTAGACAACACAGTAACAGGTGAGACTACACAACACAGTAACAGGTGAGACTACACAACACAGTAACAGGTGAGACTACACAACACAGTAACAGGTGAGACTACACAACACAGTAACAGGTGAGACTAGACAACACAGTAACAGGTGAGACTAAGTATTTCACCATCTTTATTAAACATAACTAATATTTCATTATCTTTATTAAACATAACTAATATTTCATTATCTTTATTAAACATAACTAAGTATTTCATTATTTTATTAAACATAACTAAGTATTTCATCATCTTTATTAAACATAACTAAGTATTTCATTATCTTATTAAACATAACTAAGTATTTCACCATCTTATTAAACATAACTAAGTATTTCATCATCTTTATTAAACATAACTAAGTATTTCACCATCTTTATTAAACATAACTAATATTTCATTATCTTTATTAAACATAACTAATATTTCATTATCTTTATTAAACATAACTAAGTATTTCATTATCTTATTAAACATAACTAAGTATTTCATCATGTTTATTAAACATAACTAAGTATTTCATCTTTATTAAACATAACTAAATAAACTTTTTTGTCCATCTAAAAAACGATAGAAACTGCAGCCATTTTTCAGCCGTTCAGAAAACAATGATTTTGCGGTCGACGTGTTTGCGTGTCAGGAGTTCTTTTATCTCCTAACCGGATATAAAATATCACTAAATAACGCAAAATAACACATTTAGAGGAACTTAAATGCAAATTATCCACTAACTTATAGCTCCACAAAAGTATTTTTTTTTCTCACAAAATGACTTTTAAGTGTACCCAAATCCCATGTTCCTAAATCTGGTAGGCCCTTAGGCAGTGGCGGGCCGTGGATTTTCTACATTTTTACTTCAGATTTCAGCCAACCTTACTACACAAACTTTTTTCAAAGATTACATAATTGCACATAAATTGTAACACATGGTGGTTTTAAATCGTATCAGGGACTTTTAAAACATTCTTTAAATCTAAAAAATCTTCAAAAATAGATCTAAAAGTAACTTTTGCAATGCTTTATGAACCATTTGAGGCGATAACCATTGTGGAGGTGATCTCAAATGTGTCTGTTGCGTGAGGATTGGAACAGAGCTTCTATCTTTTTCATTTGTCATCAAACCTTTCCAGAATCTCTCTTCTTTGTTGGAAAGCATGGACCTCTGCCTCTGCTCGTGACTCGTGTGTCGTGACTCGTGACTCGTGTCTCGTGTGTCGTGACTCATGTGTCGTGTGTCGTGTCTCGTGTGTCGTGACTCGTGTGTCGTGTGTCGTGTGTCGTGTGTCGTGACTCGTGTGTCGTGACTCGTGTGTCGTGTCTCGTGACTCGTGTGTCGTGACTCGTGCGTCGTGACTCGTGTGTCGTGTCTCGTGTCTCGTGACTCGTGTCTCGTGTCTCGTGTGTCGTGACTCGTGTGTCGTGTCTCGTGTGTCGTGTCTCGTGTCTCGTGACTCGTGTCTCGTGACTCGTGTCTCGTGTCTCGTGTGTCGTGACTCGTGTGTCGTGTCTCGTGACTCGTGTCTCGTGACTCGTGTGTCGTGACTCGTGTGTCGTGACTCGTGTGTCGTGTCTCGTGACTCGTGACTCGTGTGTCGTGACTCGTGTGTCGTGTCTCGTGTCTCGTGACTCGTGACTCGTGTGTCGTGACTCGTGTCTCGTGTCTCGTGTGTCGTGACTCATGTGTCGTGTGTCGTGTCTCGTGTGTCGTGACTCGTGTGTCGTGTGTCGTGTGTCGTGACTCGTGTGTCGTGACTCGTGTGTCGTGTCTCGTGACTCGTGTGTCGTGTCTCGTGACTCGTGTCTCGTGACTCGTGTGTCGTGACTCGTGTGTCGTGTCTCGTGACTCGTGTGTCGTGACTCATGTGTCGTGTCTCGTGACTCGTGTGTCGTGACTCGTGTGTCGTGACTCGTGTGTTGTGACTCGTGTGTCGTGACTCGTGTGTCGTGACTCCTGTCTCGTGTCTCGTGACTCGTGTGTCGTGACTCGTGTGTCGTGACTCGTGTGTCGTGACTCGTGTGTCGTGACTCGTGTGTCGTGTGTCGTGTGTCGTGACTCGTGTGTCGTGACTCCTGTCTCGTGTGTCGTGACTCGTGTGTCGTGTCTCGTGTCTCGTGTGTCGTGACTCGTGTGTCGTGTCTCGTGTGTCGTGACTCGTGTGTCGTGACTCGTGTCTCGTGACTCGTGTCTCGTGACTCGTGTCTCGTGACTCGTGACTCGTGACTCGTGTCGTGACTCGTGTGTCGTGACTCGTGTGTCGTGACTCATGTGTCGTGTCTCGTGACTCGTGTGTCGTGACTCGTGTGTCGTGACTCGTGTGTTGTGACTCGTGTGTCGTGACTCGTGTGTCGTGACTCCTGTCTCGTGTCTCGTGACTCGTGTGTCGTGACTCGTGTGTCGTGACTCGTGTGTCGTGACTCGTGTGTCGTGTCTCGTGTGTCGTGACTCGTGTGTCGTGTCTCGTGTGTCGTGACTCGTGTGTCGTGACTCGTGTCTCGTGACTCGTGTCTCGTGACTCGTGACTCGTGTCGTGACTCGTGTGTCGTGACTCGTGTGTCGTGACTCATGTGTCGTGTCTCGTGACTCGTGTGTCGTGACTCGTGTGTCGTGACTCGTGTGTCGTGACTCGTGTGTCGTGACTCCTGTCTCGTGTCTCGTGACTCGTGTGTCGTGACTCGTGTGTCGTGACTCGTGTGTCGTGACTCGTGTGTCGTGTCTCGTGTGTCGTGACTCGTGTGTCGTGTCTCGTGTGTCGTGACTCGTGTGTCGTGACTCGTGTCTCGTGACTCGTGTCTCGTGACTCGTGACTCGTGACTCGTGTCGTGACTCGTGTGTCGTGACTCGTGACTCGTGTGTCGTGACTCATGTGTCGTGTCTCGTGACTCGTGTGTCGTGACTCGTGTGTCGTGACTCGTGTGTTGTGACTCGTGTGTCGTGACTTGTGTGTCGTGACTCCTGTCTCGTGACTCGTGTGTCGTGACTCGTGTGTCGTGACTCGTGTGTCGTGACTCGTGTGTCGTGTGTCGTGTGTCGTGACTCGTGTGTCGTGTCTCGTGTGTCGTGACTCGTGTGTCGTGTCTCGTGTGTCGTGACTCGTGTCTCGTGACTCGTGACTCGTGTCGTGACTCGTGTCTCGTGACTCGTGACTCGTGTCGTGACTCGTGTGTCGTGACTCGTGTGTCGTGACTCGTGACTCGTGTCTCGTGACTCGTGACTCGTGACTCGTGTCGTGACTCGTGTGTCGTGACTCGTGTGTCGTGACTCGTGTCTCGTGTCTCGTGACTCGTGACTCGTGTCGTGACTCGTGTGTCGTGACTCGTGACTCGTGACTCGTGTCGTGACTCGTGTGTCGTGTCTCGTGTGTCGTGTCTCGTGTGTCGTGACTCGTGTGTCGTGTCTCGTGTGTCGTGACTCGTGTGTCGTGACTCGTGTCTCGTGACTCGTGTCTCGTGACTCGTGACTCGTGACTCGTGTCGTGACTCGTGTGTCGTGACTCGTGACTCGTGTGTCGTGACTCATGTGTCGTGTCTCGTGACTCGTGTGTCGTGACTCGTGTGTCGTGACTCGTGTGTCGTGACTCCTGTCTCGTGACTCGTGTGTCGTGACTCGTGTGTCGTGACTCGTGTGTCGTGACTCGTGTGTCGTGTGTCGTGTGTCGTGACTCGTGTGTCGTGTCTCGTGTGTCGTGACTCGTGTGTCGTGTCTCGTGTGTCGTGACTCGTGTGTCGTGTCTCGTGTGTCGTGACTCGTGTCTCGTGACTCGTGACTCGTGTCGTGACTCGTGTCTCGTGACTCGTGACTCGTGTCGTGACTCGTGTGTCGTGACTCGTGTGTCGTGACTCGTGACTCGTGTCTCGTGACTCGTGACTCGTGTCGTGACTCGTGTGTCGTGACTCGTGTGTCGTGACTCGTGTCTCGTGTCTCGTGACTCGTGACTCGTGTCGTGACTCGTGTGTCGTGACTCGTGACTCGTGACTCGTGTCGTGACTCGTGTGTCGTGTCTCGTGTGTCGTGAGTCGTGTGTAGTGACTCGTGTGTCGTGACTCGTGTCTCGTGTTTAAGGGCGGCTGTAGCTCAGGGGGATGAGTGGTCGTCCCGCAACCAAAAGGTAGCCGGTTCGATCCCCAGTCCCCCCATAGCTCACATGTCTCATGTCCCTGAGCAAGACACTGAACCCTCAACTGCTCCCCGGGCGCCTCACAGGGCTGCCCACTGCTCCCCATCCAGGGATGGGTCAAATGCAGAGAAGAATTTCCCCAAGAGGATTAATAAAGTGCATGTTTCTGTGTGTCGTGACTCGTGTACGGAGATCTCTGACATTATTTGTGAGCAGAGACCAAAATCTTCCCTCAGTGACACAATTATGAATAAATGCCATTATGACAGGATTTATGTCTCCAGAATGTGTTTCAACAAGCAGCCTGTAGAGGTCAGTGCAGAGCTGTGTGGGGGGGTTTGTATGTGGGGGTATGTGTGTGTGTGCGTGCGTGTGTGTGTGTGCGTGCGTGTGCGCTTGTGTGTGGGGGGGTATGTGCGTGCGTGTGTGTGCGTGCGTGCGTGCGTGTGTGTGTGTGTGTGCGTGCGTGTGTCTGTGCGTGCGTGTGCGCTTGTGTGTGGGGGGGTATGTGCGTGTGCGTGTGTCGTACCGGCAGATATCCACAATGTGTTCTCTCTGATTGCTGCTATCAGCTCGTGAAGTTGTTTGAGGAACCTGGAGAGATAAGAAACACACACACACACACACACAGTTTCCTCCTCATTATATGTATCTATTTGCTTTCTCTCTTCAGTGTGTTTGCTCAACACTACAATGTTGTTCACTTCTCTGAGCTGCAGATGGAATGTTGCTCTCTCTGTCTCTCTCTCTCTCTCTCTCTCTCTCTCTTCATTATGAGACAATAGGTGAAGCCAGAGGAGGTGAGGATGTCGCCGTCATGGAGGACGTGGGATAGAATAATTCTCCTCTTCTAATCTTTTTAAATCTGCTCCCCTGCTGCTCCTCCCTCAGACTCCGGATGCTCCTCGTCCCGCCTGCAGCTCCCTAAGTCTCCTCCGATCCCGTTAGCCGCCTCCTGAGGAGATCGGCTAACGCAACATTCAGGAACCAGCGGGTCCTGAGATGTTATCTGTCCAATCAGAACGCTGCCTTTAGTTGGTGTATGGAGAAGTAAAAGTCTGATTACTGAGGGATTCAAACACTACAGTTCTTCCTCTTCCTCTTCCTCTCCCTCTTCTTCAGCTTTGTTTCCCCTGTAGCACGCGTGTATGCAAAAGCCTAAAATAGGCTAGAAAGTTTATCTTTCTGGGTCACCAACGCATTGGAAAAAATAATTAATTAATGTTATTATTGTTACTTATTCAGTCTTTCAAACCGGAGTTGATTTTCAGAACAGTGGAAAACGGTGTTGAGTTGAATTAAGAGTGTTCCTAAGATCACTGAGGTGAAGTTCCTGTTACTGACCTGTGACTTTGAGGAGAGCATGTTCATCTGTTTGAATCTTAATAAATTACAATAATTGTCCAAATCCCACATGAGTCATGAACCTTCCCCACTGAAGACCACAGCCTGAGGTCATGGGGTTTCGCCCGGTTGGAAAGGGTCTTAAAGTTACTACTTGAGTAAATGTACTTATACTTTACTCGAGTGTTTGCATGTTACTTTATACTTCTCATCTACTACATTTCACAGGGAAATGTTGTACTTTTTACTCCGACATTTTCTTCAACGATGAGATTCAGCATTTTAACATTAACATGAAACATTGGTGTGATTGAAGCATGTTGGCTGTGACCCTTGGAGACGCAGGACCCGGTTCTGTGAGTGGTTAGCAGCTCTACTGAGATATTTCCCTTCCTGCTTGCTTTAACTTGAATAACAAATAATATAGATAAATCAGATAATGGGAACAATATCTGCAGCAGAACATTTTCTACTTCCCGACCTCATCGATCATCTCATGACCCTCAGATGTAGCAGGCGGCCGATTGGATGCGTTTCCTTTAGTGGCGTCACCGTGTTTACAGATTCAACAGCAGCGTACAATTGGCATAAACACGAGATAACAAGATGCAATAAAAAAGATGCAACAACGATCTGTTAAGCACATTTATTTGAACGCATTACTTTTGTTCTGCCAGTTAATGTTAGAGCTGCGAGCTGAAGCAGCTGGCAGGCTGCAGAACAGCTGATGTGTTTGTTTAAGATAAGAGAACAGCTGATAATCAATACCAACCTCATCAATAAACTCTGCAGATAAGAGCAGAGCTCCCACTGAAATACCTGCAGATAACTGAGAGAAAATTACATTTCACTCCCTCTGGTAAGATTGTTGAAAAATAAACAAGACAAAGTAACACTTACTTGAGAACGGGATTTGATAATTAAACCAACAAATTCACACAAAAAGTCATGTTACTCCCACTGTCACATTTCTTTTAATGACATTGACATTGTGTTTAACTATTTCATAAACGCATCAACACATGTTTATATTCGCGGGGACATGAAGTCACATCGGCTCAGTTTGTGCAAACAGACAAAAGAAAAAAGTTAAAAACAAGAAAATAAGAAAATGTCTTCTTTTACAAAGAAAAATAGAAAAATCACATTTAAGCTACAGAGCCGAGAATTACAAAAAAAACACGTACTTTTTATAAAAATCTTATGTACAGCTTCCTTCATATACACTTTGTTCTTCCGGACACTAAAGACTCACACATGAGGTCTCGTCGGACAGAAAGGTTTAAAGACCGTCTGCATTCACTGTTAATGTTAAGTCATGACTTTATGTGATGTGACGAGTTATGAAGCTGAAGCTAAAGTCTTCAAATCTTTAAAGACACATTGCAAAGCATCTCATACAACAAGAAGACCTGCAATGTGAAAACTGGAATTAGTTTAGATCCAACTGCAACTTTCCCTGGTTAAATAAACATTTCACTGGATTTTTGAAAACGTTAAAGTCGGTCCAGTGACACGGTTCAACAACTCAACCTTCAGTCCTCAAAAAGATCCTAAAACATTTCATGGGCTCATCTTTCAGATGTGTTTGAGTCTGAGTTAGACGCAGCAATGAACAGCTCAGTTTAGCACAGAAGACCTGCTGAGGTACGTCCCCATAAACCACTACTAAGAAAGTCCCCCTAAACCACAATATTGCAGAGGGTCCCCCAAAACCACAACACAGTCCAACTCCAGAGTTTAAAATCCAAGAAACAGCTTGAGAAATCCTGCATCGTCCACAGCTCTCAGTGTTTCAGGTGAATCCCAGTGGAGGTGTCCAGAATCATGTTTTGGTTTCTACGCATCAGAGGAGGAGGAGCAGGGGAAGAAGCAGCACCAGAGACCGGAGGCAGCCGGGCCGAACGGTCCCGACGGCTGACGAGCGATACCAAAGTACCTCCTCTGAACCATCTGGGAAATAGAGAGGCAGAAAAGTCTTTAATATGATTGTAACATAATCATTTCAGTACACTGTGTGGTGACTATTGTGTGGCGTTTAAAGTATTCAGGCTGCTATCGTATAACGGCATGTTGTACATAGTAGATACACAATGTGTTTGAAGGTTATTCACTGTGAATACACCCCATGGGAAACACTGTTTAATATGTAGGCATGGGCATACACCAACAAAAGCAATTATAGTAAATAATACATTCTGATAAATATGGTGGAGTAGCTTCAAAGTGTAAAATGCTTTATTTGCTGTGTATTACTGACCCTTCTTATGAACACATTCATTGACAGAATCCTGATCTTTACGGATACATAATATTGTATTTGTTGTATTTTCGCCTGTATAGAACTTTGTAACGCTGTGTTTTATTAAATGAAGTTCCAGCGAAGGAGATTCATATAATTACACATCAAAATATGAGCCCCAAATACTGTCTGCAGGTCTTCCTGTCCAGCAGCATCCAGCCCCATTGGAACCGCCGGAGAGGAAACCCTCTTTGGGGCGTTTTGCATTTTGGAATAACAGCCTTGAAACTGTAGACGAGTGGGCGGGGCTCGTGCTCCTTCAGAGGTGCGTTCACACTCAGTGGGAGTTTACCGTGAACACCCGGGTTGTTTTCTTTTGTTTGGGGTGAAACGTGTGAACGAGCCGCCGGGCGTCGTCCGCACCTCTGCTGTTTAATCAACTGGGAAACATCACCGCCTGAGAACTACCAACTCTACAAGAACCCCTCGGTCTGCGCACGTCCATGAACACACCACAAGGATACCTTTCTTTTCAAGCAGAATCTGCCCTCCAGCACCAAATTACATTAAAAAAAACACTTGCCAACCCCCCCCAAAAAAACCTGCAGAATAACGGATGGCCGCATTGGAAACTGATGACGTGATGCAGGCAGCAGCTGCACGTGTAGAAGCGATGCGTCCGGTGTGTTTGTCTTACCACAGTCTTTATGGAAGACGTCGGGGAAGCAGTGCAGAACGCCGTAACCGCAGCGACAGTAGGAGCATCCTTTCTGAACCCATTCGCCGTGAGGAATGGCACCACAGCTCCTGCAGGGACAGCAGCACGTTAACCAGAGCACTGCAGGGTCACAGTCTGACCAGTGGAGCCAGGACTTTAAACCACATGAGCAAACATTTAGTGAAATCTGGGTTAAACATGAAAAAGTGAGTAAATGTAGTATTTAAACTAACAATGAGAATACAAAGCATACAGTAAACCTTAAATGACTCAAATGAATGAGACAATAGTTTGATTAAAAGAATAAACATTTATATAGATGCCTGTATGTATGCCTGCTTATATTCTGAGTCTTTCTTTTAAAAGCATATTCATTATTTCAAACTCAGCGTAAATGAACGTCATGAACACATGAATATAACACATTTACATGACTTTTACTAAACTTTGGGGATTTTATTTTTTTCAAGGACTTTTCCAGGCCTGGAAATAACCATTTTAAAACTCCATGACTTGTCCAGGTTTTCCATGAGCGTAAGAACCCTGACTGAGGAAGCAGTGCGCGTGGTGCTGCTGCTCGTGGGGTTATGGTTATGGTTATGGTTATGGTTACGGTTAGTTACCTGATGCGCTGGTCGTACTCGCAGCTCCGGCCCGTGAAGAACGGAGGGCAGGCGCAGAAGCTGCCCAGGATGCAGGTTCCTCCGTTCTTGCAGCAGCTGCGACTCTGCTCAGCACCTGCAGGGAGAAGACGTGAGTTCAACCCTCAGACGCTCAAACACGACCGCTTCCTTCACAGAGCTACACTCTGCAGCTCGCTTCCTTATTTCAGACAGGACCGCTAAATGAGTAGAATAGTCAACCAATAGTGTAGAGGTCAAAGGTCACCCTCACCAATATGTTTGTATAAAACTGTTTTCTATTGTTCTGGATTTTATTTTATTACTAATTTACTTTTTGTTGGCTTTCAACCCTCATTTACAGTAACTTCTCCCACTTTGTATTAATCATTTTGTATTTAACAATAAACTGTATGTCTGTTTGCAGTGTGTCCGCTCCAGAGAGCGGTGAGACCAGCTGACGGCCCTCAGACCTCAGGTTGAGCCCCTCCCCGCCTGTATCTGCCTGTGAGATGAACCAGAGGCTCCATCTGGCAGCGCATTCCTTCCTCTGCTTCACATCAGCAGACACACACAGTCTGAACCAACATGTCAACATAACAGAGGAACACTACCGCTGACGGCCGTCGCTCCTCAGGCTCGTTTCAAGACTTCAGTTCTGAGAGGAAGTTTGAGTTTAACATTTTAAAAGACGACCTCTCAATGTGCGTTTGAAGATCAACCTGACGTTTTATACTTCTGTCATAACGAGCTGCCACCTGTGTGAGGATATTACTTTCATTATTTTATCTGAATCTTGTTGCAGTTTTTCAGTAAAGCAGAAGTTTAAACTAGTTTTAATACTTTAGTACTTAATGCATTTAATTTGTTATATAATAAATGTCATCGTTACGTCAGCGATCAGAAACTCAACCTGTGCGCTCTTGCAATAAAGAATAAAAAGGTTTTATTTCCTGCCTTTGATACACATATATGACAGTTTTGATCATTTAGACGCTTAAATCTTATCTTCTCAAAACAAGGTGTAAAAGATGGGAACGTTGTATTACAAGCTGGTTATTTTTGGAGATATTATCTACTACATTCTCTTTGGGTCTGTTTTGGGTCAAGAGGCTCTCTTCTTCGTTGGTTTTGGACCATCTGTGCACACGGAGGCGGAGAGTGAACTTACTGCCCGTGAGGCCGATGAAGGGCAGGACGGCGCTGGCGTCGCGGTGTTTACGGTCCCCGCTGTTTGGCGAGCTCACCTGGGTCAACTGGCCCAGGAAGTCCTGGGAGGGCAGCTGGGTTTTCACCACCACAGAAGAAGAGAAAGAGGGGGATACAGAGGGGGAGGAGGAGGATGGGGACGAAGAGGAGGTCTGGCTGCAGCCGTCTCCTTCACAGCCTGAGAAAGAAAACGGGAACAGATTGAGTTTCTGACCAGAAAGTCCTCAACGTGTGACGACACACTGTGAAGAAGAAAGGGGGCGGAGCCCATTCTATTATAACGGCTCAGTGTTTCCTAGGTAACAAAGCACACAGACTCTAATCACAGCCAACTGATGCGGAGTCCTGAAGACAGGGTTCATAACCAGTCTGACCAGTGGAGCATGACTTTAACCCAAATGTCCATGACAAACATTTAGTGAAATCTGGTTGTAAACAGTAAAAAGTGAGTAAATGTAGTATTTAAACTAACAATGAGAATACAAAGCATACAGTAAACCTTAAATGACTCAAATGAATGAGACAATAGTTTGATTAAAAGAATAAACATTTATATAGATGCCTGTATGTATGCCTGCTTATATTTTGAGTCTTTCTTTTAAAAGCATATTCATTATTTCAAACTCAGCGTAAATGAACGTCATGAACACATGAATATAACACATTTACATGACTTTTACTAAACTTTGGGATTTTATTTGTTTCAAGGACTTTTCCAGGCCTGGAAATAACCATTTAAAACTCCATGAGCGTAAGAACTGTGGAAATGTTGCTGATCATTTCACATTTCTATTCCTGCACAGCGAGACAATGAGCAGGAATGTGAAAAGAGAAGATTTAAGTTGGAATGAGATGAAGAAGTGCAGAAAACATGTAAACGCTGTAAAGATCTGTAGGAAGGTTTGGTGAACTCAGTTTAACTCTAAAACATAAAACATAAACCCAGCTGGGCTGCTGTGGTTTATGAGTTTAAATCAACTTCATTTGACCCACATCCTAAATGATGTCATGTTTTCACATTTAATTCATTATTGGGTTTGACTTATTTCATTCAGCTCTGCTAGAGACTGTTTATGTATTTATCACATTAGTTTTATTATTATTATTATTATTATATTTGTTTTTGTGTAGCAAATACATGAAAAGACTCAAAATAGTGTGCGTGCGTGTGTGTGTGCACTGACCTGCAGCGGGCAGAGCAGCAGACTGGAGACAGGTCGCTGCACAGAGAAACATCCTGAAAACAATTAAATAAATAAATAAGAAACTCAAAGTCTGAAAACTAAACGGTCCTGCTCTGTGGTCACGTGACTCACCGGATCAGCTGCGTCCTCATCGTGAGATTCCTCCTGAAACTCTGGAATCAAGAGCCAGACCCGGTCCCGGTGACGTCACTGCTCCGCTACAGACTGACGGGACTCTGGTGGACCGGGATCAGGTCTCAGGTCTCAGGTCTCAGGGTTCAGGTCTCAGGTCTCAGGGTTCAGGTCTCAGGTCTCAGGTCTCAGGTCTCAGGTCTCAGGTCTCAGGGTTCAGGTCTCAGGTCTCAGGTCTCAGGGTTCAGGTCTCAGGTCTCAGGTCTCAGGTCCGCTTCTGTCGCGCGCTGTGAGTCTCTGCAGCCTCGCGACCCTCCAGGTGACTCTCATGAGGGGGAGGGGCTCCGAGGCCCCGCCCCCTCTGTGGTCTGTCACGTGTCCAGCTGGAATCAACAGGAAGGGAAACTATACTAAATATATGTGGTAATATTAATAATGATAATAATGATGAATATGAGATTGTATTAACATTTGAGTTATTATGCCAAACTAAAAAGATCAATCATATTTCAAAGAATTGTTTTCTGTATCTAAAAAAGCTATGTTGACTTTATTGATGTTATTGTTTGTTTGTTTTTGCTGTTAGATACCTATTTTTTCTCTCTTTTTTATACATTTAATTCAATTTAAATCAATTGATGAATTCAATCCAATAAAATATGAAAAGTAAATCCTTTTCATATTTGATTGTGATCTATTTTTCCACCTCTGTTGTGTAATAATGCCTTTGACTGTTTGAACAAAATGTTCCATACATTTTTTTAATGCAATTACAAAACCTAAAATCATAACAAATATAATTAGAAACCACTTGCCGCCATCTCTCTCCCTCCCTCTGTCTCTCACCCTCTCTCTCTCTCTCTCTCTCCCCCCCTCTCTCTCCCTCCCTCTGTCTCTCACCCTCTCTCTCTCTCTCTCTCTCTCTCTCTCCCCCCCTCTCTCTCCCTCCCTCTGTCTCTCACCCTCTCTCTCTCTCTCTCTCTCCCCCCCTCTCTCTCCCTCCCTCTGTCTCTCACCCTCTCTCTCTCTCTCTCTCTCTCTCCCCCTCTCTCTCCCTCCCTCTGTCTCTCACCCTCTCTCTCTCTCTCTCTCTCTCTCCCCCCCTCTCTCTCCCTCCCTCTGTCTCTCACCCTCTCTCTCTCTCTCTCTCTCCCCCCCTCTCTCTCCCTCCCTCTGTCTCTCACCCCCTCTCTCTCTTCATACACATGTATAGTAGCCTCCCTCGCCCATCCCTCACATGTAAATGACCTGGTCCTCCAGCGTGTCCCTTCTCCTCGCTGCAGACAACAACAGCAGCTTCATCCTTCATGTGTTGTATGACACATGTTATACATATTAAACATGTTAAACATGTGAACATGTGTTGTATTATCATGTGAACATGGCAGTTTAATATCCAGAGTTATGTAACGTACACGCCCCTCATTACTAACAGCTGATCAAAAGGTTTCACTCATTCCTGCATTTCAGTCTCAGTGAAATTGAATTTAACAGAATAAATACTTCAATAAATCAATAAAGGATCAGTACTTCCTTGGAGCATGAAAATGTTCTATCTTATTGATATTTCATTTCCTAAAGTAGAAGGTTTCTCAGGATGAAGGAAATAGAGAGCAGCTTTATAAGAGACTTGTTTTCTTATTTCCATGTTACTCTCACAGTTTGAACTATTCAACAGGACTTGTGTTTCTCTGAGCAGAGTTCAGCTCTACTGGAGGTTTAGCTCAACAGGACCGTTGTCCTAATGTTCTGATCCTCATGGACCTCAGACCCATAACCAGACGTCAGGTTCGTTTAACGCTGTAATAACTCAACTGGACTGTCAACACTCTCTCAACGTTAAAAAACATCATTAGAGGAATTTCAATAAATCATATTGAACCAATGTGTTTGCTTCATTCATTAAAGGATCAATAAATACATCATTTAATCAGGAGAGGACATGTTTCATACATCATGTATCACTTTTTTCAATGTGTTTTTCCTTTTATTAGAAATGAAGTCATTATCTTTTTAGTCACAGAAGGAAGTCAGGACTTGTGGGTTAACGGCACCTGAGTGAGTCGACCAAACATTTCTCAGATAGTTGTTGAATTGTAGAGTTTCTTGATTTTGGGGGGTGTTTTCTCTTCAAGTAAAACCCCAAGAAGACCCCTCCCCCTCCTCTCAGCCGGCTAATCTGTCCCTGCTTTCACCACAGAGGCACAATCAGAGGTGGAAATGGGTGTTTTGTAGTGTGTGCAGCATCACAATGCAGTCTGAGCTCATGCTAATGCTCAGCAGGGGAGCAGCAGCAGGAGGGAAACCCCACGGACATCTGCATGTGAAAGGTGCAGGAAGACGCAGATATCTGAGAGGAAGAGGAAGATATGTGAGAGGAAGATATCTGAGAGGAAGAGGAAGATATCTGAGAGGAAGAGGAAGATATGTGAGAGGAAGAGGAAGATATCTGAGAGGAAGAGGAGGATATCTGAGAGGAAGAGGAAGATATCTGAGAGGAAGAGGAAGATATGTGAGAGGAAGCAGCGCTTTGACTCCATGTGATGAAGCAACGAGACGTTCAGTGAAGTCTGGTCTCTCTGCTGGCGGCATGAAGCATCCACAGCAACATGAGTCCTGTTTTACATCATGACTCCACACTCTCCTATCATTTTAATACGAGTATCAGCTATTGGTGTATATAGCTGTTTTAAGTTGATTCTCCCTTTATATTAAATACATATTCACATGTGAACTGAAACAACACAAATACTTTATTTGTGGACAACAATGACTGAATGACACTTTGCAATAAAGTTACTTTACTTTTATTTATTACATCCCTTTTCATTATTTAGACTTTTTTTGTTTTTGTTAATGTGAAAGTCCATTAAGATTTTTCATTTAAATCAAACTTGTACATGTTCTTATTGGATCGGATGTTGTACTGAATAAAACAGATGAAACAGTGAGTAACTGCAGCTCCACTCTAAAACCCACCAGGACTTCCTCACCTGTTAGCCAAAGCCTGATGGAGTTCTGTTTCTGTAGTCAGACCAGTCAACAAACCAGAGGAGCTCCACAGGCTGAGCTCTGTCTCCCTCTGGTGGCTGGTTTATAAAACACATTCCTATGTGTCTCCCTCTGGTGGCTGGTTTAGAAAACACATTCCTCTGTGTCGCCCTCTGGTGGCTGGTTTAGAAAACACATTCCTCTGTGTCTCCCTCTGGTGGCTGGTTTAGAAAACACATTCCTCTGTGTCTCCCTCTGGTGGCTGGTTTAGAAAACACATTCCACACACACCTGTGCTGGTGGAAACATGAAGGGCTCGGTTCACTAGAGCAGCGGTCCCCAATCACCGGGCAGCGGCCCGGTACCGGTCCGTGGGTCCCTTGGTACCGGGTCGCACAGAAATAATTAATTAATTAATTAAAAAAATAATAATAATCAAGGCTGGAAAATGACCGGATACATCCGTCTGTGCGTATCCTCCAACAGAACCTCTTGACACATGTCAAGAGGTTCTGTCGGAGGATACGTTACCCCAAAAATGAAACTTAAAAGTAGGTTTCAACTATGTTCTGGATTAAAATCAAGGCAGAGTATCCTGAGATCGCCAAAAAGACATTAAAACCTGCCTCCATCTTCAATATCCTGTCTTGTGAAGCGGGTTTAAGTTATGCAGTAGACTGGACTAAAGGTTTAAGTTACGGAGTAGACTGGACTAAAGGTTTAAATTACGGAGTAGACTGGACTTAAGGTTTAAGTTAAGGAGTAGACTGGACTAAAGGTTTAAGTTACGGAGTAGACTGGACTAAAGGTTTAAGTTAAGGAGTAGACTGGACTAAAGGTTTAAGTTAAGGAGTAGACTGGACTAAAGGTTTAAGTTACAGAGTAGACTGGACTAAAGGTTTAAGTTACAGAGTAGACTGGACTAAAGGTTTAAGTTAAGGAGTAGACTGGACTAAAGGTTTAAGTTAAGGAGTAGACTGGACTAAAGGTTTAAGTTACAGAGTAGACTGGACTAAAGGTTTAAGTTACAGAGTAGACTGGACTAAAGGTTTAAGTTAAGGAGTAGACTGGACTAAAGGTTTAAGTTACAGAGTAGACTGGACTAAAGGTTTAAGTTACAGAGTAGACTGGACTAAAGGTTTAAGTTAAGGAGTAGACTGGACTAAAGGTTTAAGTCAAGGAGTAGACTGGACTAAAGGTTTAAGTTACAGAGTAGACTGGACTAAAGGTTTAAGTTAAGGAGTAGACTGGACTAAAGGTTTAAGTTAAGGAGTAGACTGGAACTTGCTGTTGCCTTAATTGAACCAGATTCAATTGCTGCATCTCACTACTGCATTTAATTTCTTAAACTGCACTGCAACTTGTATTACATTTTTATTTTTATTTAGCTTTTTGACTGTTTTAATGTTTTCTTAACCGTTTTAAATCCTGTTCTCTCTGCATCAGGGGCGTCGTCAGGCCCGTTTTAGGGGGCCTAATGAAGCCCCCCTAAAATGTTCTTCAGCCCCCCAAAATAATTTGGCTTGAAAAAAAAAAGAAATCTTTTTTTTTATTTTTATTTTGGTGATGTCATTAAATTAAACTATTGTTTCTCACATGGGAAAGTTAATTTATACCTCTAAAATTATACATATGTGCGTGTGTTCATAGTTTATCTCATAGTAAACTATACCTAGGAGTACCATCATACAATATTTATCATTCCATAATTAAGATGAAATGTGCTTTTCTCTCTATTGAATGTTATATTTGAAACTGAACTAGTTCATCTTTATTTTAGTGATAGTGTCCAAATGAGCATAAAATATCACTGGTATGTGAAAACTACACAGACAACAAAATAGATGTAAATGTTGATCAAAATCTTATTCCCTTCTACTCAAAATAAAACAAGTAAACAACTCAAAAGTTGACCCTGTCCGGTCCATTCTCCATCCATTGGATATGAAAGCTAGTTCATCCGTCTTTCCTTTACAAGCAGGAAAAGTATTTCTCTCTCGTTATTTGAGAAAAGTTCGTACCATGCTACGACCAGATCGGGTCCAATCTACATCCAGGACATGGTAACACCGTACACCCCAGCTCTTTGCTCCGCTTCAGCCAATCGGCTTGTAGCTCCGTCACTGCGTGCTAAACACTAAATTCAAGACTGTTTGCTGTCCTGGCTCCTCGGTGGTGGAACGAGCTCCCCATTGACATCAGGACAGCAGGAAGTCTCTACATCTTCCATCGCAAACTAAAAACACATATTTTTCAACTACACCTTGAATAAGGGAGGTAGCGCCGTAGCAGCACTTTAGTAGCGCTTAAATGTCTCTTACTGATAGCACTTTGTAGTTTAACTTTATTGAAGGAATTGTACTTTCTTGATTCTTGTTGTTCTGAGTTTGTACTCATGGTTGAATGCACTTATTGTAAGTCTCTTTGGATAAAAGTGTCAGCTAAATGAAATGTAATGTAATGTAATATCCGCGGCCCCAAATGGTAAATGGTAAATGGACCCGTACTTGTATAGCGCCTTTCTAGTCTTCCAACCACTCAAGGCGCTTTAACACTACATGACATCATTCACCCATTCATACACTGATGATAGGAGCACCATGCAAGGAGCCACATCAGATTGTCAACCATTCATACACCGTAGACGCAGCTACGGGAGCAATTTAGGGTTAAGTGTCTTGCTCAAGGACACATCGACATGGGCTAGCGGAGCCGGGGATCGAACCGCCGATCCTCTGATTGAAGGACGACCCTGCTCACCACTGAGCCACAGTCGCCCATTGGGCCCTAAAAGAAATTGCGCGCGCAAACATGCCAGTTCCCTTGGGGCTAAGCCCCCCTTTCTTTCAATCCTAGAAACGCCCCTGCTCTGCATTATGTTTTGATGCTTTTAATGGTTTTATGTGAAGCACTTTGAATCACCTTGTTGTTGAAATGTGCTATACAAATAAACTTGCCTTGCCTTGTCCAAAGTTAAGCTACGCTCGTGTTAGCAGTGGCTAACGTTAGCTAACTAGCTCGCTTCGGCAAACTGCCTTCTACACTTATCTAGATTTTTTAGGCACAAGATAATCCCACCGCTAACACCAGTGCAGCCGAGGGTTTACTTGCGCCTTTATTTAGGGCAGGGGTCGGGAACCTTTTTGACTGGGAGAGCCATAAAGGCCACATATTTCTAAATATATTTCATTGAGAGCCATATAGTATTTTTAACGTATAATAAATTAAATATGTCTTACTTTTAATGCGTTGTATCAGTATTAGAGGCTGCTTTCCTCTACAACTCTTTTTAAAACGGGGTTGTAGATTTGATACGGCTCTCAATTCATGTTCAATGATGAGAGACACAACAGCAGAAAGCCGACCACAGAGATCTCATAAAGATCGGCTTTTGGCGAAATGCCAAGAATCGGCGGACTGTGAACATTTAAAATCAGCATTTCCTCTTGCGCCACACCTGTAATAAATACTGCCCCAGTTTGATAAATACTGACTTAAAGGAAACATGGTGTTCATTTATTTTAATGACGACCACAAAGTGAGCAGGCTTTATCACTGCAGTGTGTTTTTCAGGCTTTTGGAAGAGTATTTCCAGAGCCTCTCTAAGTCAGAAACGTCATTGATGAGCTCCAGGCTGTTTGTCTTGACCTGCAAATACATGAACTGTTGGGCTTTAAAAGTGAGAGCTCATATCTTAAAATACTGATAGCTTCAGCAGCAAATCCCATTGTGAAAAGCACGCAACTTATCTTTCTCCGCTGTGTCTCACCTGTGCAGCGCATCAAGCGGAACTCCGCCGTGCGCGACACAGGGCAGAGCAGAGTTGTATAGACGCGACCCAGAAATGACATGCTGTGTAGATACGATCAATAACATCCGGCCGTGTAGTTTGTTTAATAGCAGAACAAGGTGCAGACCTGTTCTATATTACTCTGCCAGCCACTATATTGCAGCTCAGACGCTCAACAATGGAAAATCATTTGCGGCAGCAAAGTGAAATTGGACATTTTCCCACGGCACACCTGATGATCTCTCACGGCACACTGATGTGCCGCGGCGGCACAGTGGTTGACAATCACTGCCCTACCCGACCCACGGGTGACCTGTGACCCATGAAATGTATCTTCAAAACATTTCTGTTTACTTTAAAATGACACAGTATTATTAAGAAATATCACAAGTATTTTAAAATCAGTTCCAAACTGATTTTTTTTTTTTACAAAAACATTTCTGGGAGCCATATGCCGTCACCGGAAGAGCCATATATGGCTCGCGAGCCATAGGTTCCCGACCGCTGATTTAGGGTGACCAGACGTCCTCTTTTTCCCGGACATGTCCTCTTTTCAAGACCTAAAAAAAGCGTCCGGCAGGGATTCCAAAAACGTCCGGGATTTTGCTACGTCCGGGAAAATAGTTATTACCCCCTTACAAGTTTTGGAAATGGTATCTCCCTCACGTTCCACCTTCTTGCGCAAGCTCTGACTGTAGAGAGAACTGTCATTGGTCGACCGATCTCAACGTAAATGTAAGTTCACGGCATGCTACACACTACTGCTACCCCCCCCCCCCCCCCCCCCGCGACGAAGTGGCCTCCTCCTCTCTCTCCTCCTCCCCCCCCCCCCCCCCCGGAACGAAGTGTCCTCTTTTTCACAAACTCAAATCTGGTCACCCTACTTTATTGTACAATAATAATAAAACAACACAATGCTCTGTAGTTTGCACAAGACAACAACCACTTTAATTCTTGTCACATGTCCTCTCCTCTTCTCCTTCCGTTTCTCCCTTCACAATAAGAGAGCTGTTTAAGTACTCAATATAATAGTTTACAGTCACATACAGGTACATTCATGCAGTTTGACTTCTGCATTTAACTCATTCTCAGCATTTAGCAGCAGTGGGCTGCGGATTAGAGGACGACCCGCTGGAGTCACAGCTACCACATGCTAACAAGTCTTACAACATGCTGGCCTCTGGTTGGTTTACTCCACACAGACAGACAGAAACAGTTTGGGGTGTTAAGGGGAGCTTAGTGCTCGATGAACAACAGTGTATCCATCCTCCCTCTGCACTCATTGTTGTTTGTTTCCCCCTGCTTACGGTCTTTATGCTAAGCTAGGCTAACCACAGCCTGACAGATATGACGTTGATGTCCATCTAGTCATCTCACTGTCAGAAAGAAAGTGAAAAAGTGCATCATGCAAAATGTGTAGCTGGTTCTTTAAATCAATTTTATTAGTCGTTAAACATTTATCTACCTGACTTTAATATACGATTCGTAACTTTATTAAATGCAATGAGATATTTACACATTATCTTCTTAAGGCGGTAAAGATACACAGCGTTTTGCACAGCGGTAACTCTGATCTCTGCATCCTCTTTAACCACGACATTGTCTAACATTACACTTTCGACATATTTTGACACATTGTTCTTTGTCTTCTCCCTTAAAGTGCTTCATATTGCCGCGCTGTCACAACTTCATGTTTGCGTTTGCTGTATTTAGCATGCAACGCTGTTTAATTCTATGGGAAAGTCTGGCGTTTCAACATGGAGGTCTATGGGGATGCCTCACACATGGCGCCAGCCTCAAGTGGCCATTCGAAGAACTGCAGTTATTGGCCCGAGTACGCTGGCTTCGTTTCTCAGCACCGAAGGCTGGCCGCTTGGTTATTCCCCACCTCTGATCGTGTGAATTGATCCTGTGAATATCTTCATTCAAGCTGAACTTTAGCGCAAACATTCAGCTTTCTAACAATGGATGAAAATTCCAAAAGTGCGAGACAACAAGACTCATCAATGCTAGACCCACAGGTCAGTCTCTGAACTCTTTGCCCAACAATAAAACTGAAGACAATCTCCCTGGTTTTGTTGCTAAAATATAGCAGGACCGATGCAAAGTCTTTGGGGCTGCCCTTCATATTGAGGCAGTGACATACAGAAGTTTGTTAACACTGTTGAAGTAGAAAACACATTCGTCAAGACTCTCTCAGCCGGAGCCGCGTCCTCGATGACGTCGACCGATAAAACATTATCCTCACGTGGAACACCCGGAATGAGGACTCTAACATAGGAAGCTTTGTTCTGCTCCTGTTCTGCTCTCTCTTGTCTTTTCTGACGGCCTCTTTTAGGATTGACCGGCATCAACAAACATATCATCCAGCAATCATCATTGCATATCTGTATATGACAAAAACACTAGTACATTTAAAAAAAACAATCCCCACAAGCCCCAGTGTAACCTTACTTGCACTGTTCATATTTACGGCCATATTACGCCCTCGGACACGTAGATAACCCGCTGTGATTGGCCCGTCCTACTGACAGCGTAGGCTGAATATGAGAAGTGCTGTGATGTCACCCATTAGTTGACGGACTACGCTTTTAAGCCTTGAGTGAACTGAAGTGACCATATTTGGACTGGGAAGAGTGATGTAGTACCGACATGCCCATCAGAAGAAACCCTGCTTTATGGTCTGTTTGACTCTAAATGATCATAATTTACTAAATGAACATCATGCTGTATTGAAGAAGACTTGAAACTAGAGATTGAGACATAAACTCATGTTTACAATGTTTACTGAGGGAATAAATCAAGAGAGAAGTAGAGTCATTCATATAGACTTCTATACAACCAGACTTCTCTTTGCAACTGGAAGAGTTGCGCCCTCATTCGGTAGACGGAGATCTCAGATTGTCTGGTATCACGAGACTACATCAATGTCAGCTTACCATTCTACGGACACAATCAACACATTCATACCCCAAAATATTAAAGTTGTGAACCCATTACTCCAACTTCCATGGGCTCCAACCTTTTAGAAAGATCTCAATGTAGTTTCCATTTAATACATTTTGAGCTATCAGAAATGTCAGCCTTCTTCTTCTTCTTCTTCTTCCTCTTCCTCTTCCTCTTCCTCCTCCTCCTCCTCCTCCTCCTTCGCTGCTTCCTTGTTCATCTTCCAGCTGAGAGTCCATTCCCTCTCCGGCATGCCGTCTTCTTGGTGGGTCAGTCCGGTGCGTCTCTGACTCCGGTGCTCGGTGGAGAAACACACCACCTCATCCTCGTCCGGCTTCTTCCAGCGACAAATCCTCCAGGACTCTCTCCAAGCCTTCCACTCTTCCTCTTCCTCCTCCTCTTCCTCCTCCTCGTCGTACTCATCTCCTCCTTTGTGGGCTACCGCCACCATCCACGACTGCTTCCAGGAGGAGAAGGAGGCGTTCAGGTGATGGAACTGCAGATGGAGTGGGACCGCCGGAGTCTTCACTTTGTGTCTGAGGTCTTCCTCCTCTTTCTTGTGGTCTTCCTCCTCTTTCTTGTGGTCTTCCTCCTCTTTCTTGTCCTCGCGGACGTCTTCTTCTTGTTTAAACGGCATGTCCTCTGCTTCAGCCTCCTCCTTGTCCGTCACCTGCTCCTCGTCTTCTTCTTCTTCTTCTTCTTCTTCTTCTTCTTCTTCTTCTTCTTCTTCTTCTTCCTCGACTACTTCTTCATCCTCATCCACTTCTTTAATGTGTACTTCTTTCTCCTGGTCTTTGTCTGCATCATCCTTTTTCTCTTCTTCTTCCTCTTCTTCCTCCTCCTCCTCCTCCTCCTCTTCCTCCTCCCCTGTATCTTTACTATCCTCTTTCTCTCCGGAAATGTTCACCTCCATGGTTATTTTTTCCTCCTTATTGTCTAGTTCTTTGTCCTCCTCATCCTTTTCCACTTCTTTATTGTCCAAGTCTTTCTCCTGTTCTTTGTCTCCTTCATCCTCCTTGTCGTCCTCCTCCTCTTCTTCCTCTTCCTCTGTATCTACACTATTCTCCTCTTCATCCACTTCATTTTTCACCGCCCTGCCAACTTTGTCCTCCTTCTCGTCAACCTCTTCGCTCTCTTCTTCCTCCTTTTTGTCTCCCTCTTTCACTTCAATTTGGTCTAACTCTTCTTCTTCTTCTTCTTCTTCTTCTTCTTCTTCTTCTTCTTCTTCTTCTTCTTCCTCCTCGTCTATTTCTTTGTCCTTGCCACCCTTGTCTCCCTCTTTTTCCTCCCCATCCTCATCTATTTCATCCATTTTGCCTTTTTCTATTGCGTCTGTGTCCTCCTCCTCTGCTTCTTCTTCCTCGTCCTCCTCGTCTTTGTCCTCCTCCTCTTCATCTTCATCCTCCCCATCATTTTGGTTTATGTTTTTGTCCTCCTTGTGTGCTGGTCTGTCCCTTGCCTCCTTATGTTCTCCCTCCTCCTCGTTGTCTGCTTCCTTCTTATGCAGTTCATTGTTGTTATTCCTCTCCTTTACTTCTTTCTCATTTTCCTCATCCTCCTCTTCCTCCTCCTTCATATGATTGTCTTCGTCTTTGTCCTCCTCTTCATCTTCCTCCTCACTTTCCTCATCCTTGTCCGCATCTTTGTCCTCCTCACGTACTTTATCCTCTTTGTTCTTCTTGTTTACTGCTTCGTTCTCCTTGTTGTTGACTTCATCCTCCTCCTCCTCCTCCTCCTCCTCCTCTTCTTCCTCCTCCTCTTCTACCCCTTCATCCTCCTCCTTATCTTCTTCATCCTCCCTCTTGTTCATTTCTTTATCTTCCTTCACCTGTACTTCTACATCCCTCTCTTCCTTGTCTTCTTCTTCGTCCTCCTCATTTTTGCCAACATCTTCATCATCTTCCTCCTCCTCCTCCTCTTCCTCCTCCTCCTCTACTCCTTCGTCCTTGTCCTCCTCCTCCTCATCTTCAGCATCCTCCTCATTGTCCACTCCTTCCTCCTCCTCCGTGTCCCTCCTCTGGTCCTCTGGTTGGACCCATCCTTTAGGAGTCCTCCAGGCCTCCGTCCACTCGGTGCGATCTGTGATGTCATGGTCCAGCTGTGACGTGAGCAGGAGGTTTGTGTCGTTACGTCTCTTAGTCAGCATGGCGCTGTGTCGATGATGGGACTGCAGCGAAGCGTGGCACCACCTGTGGACACAGTCGGAGTTTGGCTTTTAATTTGAGCAAATCAAATCAAATGTGTGTGCTATAAGAGCTGCAGGAGCGAGAAGGAGCTTTTGGATATATATATATATATATACACACACACACACACACACACACACACACACACACACAGTCTTATATATACGGGTGCATTTTAGTACAATCTTGTACTATATTTGAGGATTTCCATTTCATGCTAATTTGTTATTTTAATGCAATTGCAGTTTTTCTTGGTTGGGTGGAGCTACGCTCTGAATTATGTGATTTCACAAAACCCAATGCAGAAATCAACAACATAATAATATAAGTGACATACTTCCCTTTAAACAACGGCAGTAACACAATGCACCTGGACTAAAGTAATATTAGGAATGCAGGACTTATACTTGTATTCTTTTTACTTAAGTAAGAGAATACTTATTTTCTGCTGCTCTAAGTACCCCTCTGGCATCGGTTTAGACTCAGGGAATGTGTGTCAGTGTCTTTTCAAAATAAAAGTCTGTGCACACAAGTACATACATACTACAGTCTCTTTTCTGGAAAACGTCTAAGGATGGTTTACTTCATTTTTAGGGTTACTTTCCCTACAAAACTACTTGGTTAGGTTTAGGAAAATATTGTGGTTTGGGTTCAAATAAGTTTACCCTTGTTATGTAACTGGCTTTAGTAAAGTGAAGTTATGTAACATGTTGTCTTGGTTTCACACAGGACACCAACAGTGTTTATAGTCTCAAGTTGAGAAACGTTCCACTGTGACAACCTGCAGACAACCAAACTCGCTTGTTTAGATTCCCTTGTGAAATAGAAGCAAAGCTGAGCTGTTACTGCCAACTAAAAATATAAAAGTACTTCAAATGAATGTCGGAAAGGTCTATGGATCCAGTTAACGGCTTTGCTATTCAATATGATTTAACTTCAACGAGCTACAATGTGTGGAAATGACCAACTTTGCTTTAGTGGCCTGCTAGTTTGAGTCAGTGGGACTTCACTCGTGCAACAGGCTTCATCAGTGAAAGTGGAGGATTATCTGGACATTCACCTGGTCTGCTGCCTGAATCCCCAGCAGGAGCTCCAGCTCTTGTGACGTTCTTCTTCTTCCTCCAGAGGAGCAGCGGAGAGCAGCCAGGCGTCGCTCCACCCGGGCACGAACACGCCGTTCATCCTCGTCATCGCTGTGGTTTCACAGCTGGTTGGTGTTTCGTCCTCTGTGGCGTCTTCTGGTTCAAACTCAGCGCCGGACGTTTTCCATGAATCCTCCCAGTCTGAGAGCTCCTCCTATTGGACGATCACACACACATATTTAATATGTAGCATGTAACCTGACATGTATATCAGTGTTTATGTCTCAATATGGCCAACACAGTGAAAAGAGCAAAAGATCAATGATGTTGATCCCCACCTGCTCCTCTAGTTGCTCTACTTTGTCAGACTTGTTGCTGAGGTTTGGTTGGTATTCAGGCCAGATGCGATCCCAGTCCTTCTTCACCTGTCTGAAGGCAAAGTTCATGAACTTCCAAGTCCCGGCCCACACAGGAAGAGAAAACACGTCGATACAAGCTGTGCAAAGCAGTTGTCTTTCAAACAAAATCTCCCGCTGGACTTGTTTCTCCTCAGAGCGCTCCAGCTGTGCAGGACTCTTCACCTGGACGAGGGAACAAGAAGACACGAGATGGTAGACACGGTGTTCATTGGTCATGCTGCACCTATTGAACAGTTGTCTCTATTCTTATGATTTGGGAAAGATCATGGACGAATCAGCCGGAGACAGATGTGGAACGCTTGATTGACAGCTGGACGGGACAAATGAACCACCTGCTCAGCTGCCACAGGTTTTTGTTTCACGATTCTAACCTGGAAAAATGCGTTGAATGCATTGTAAGGTATCGCATTATAAAAGTTGTCTGGAATATATATATATATATATATATATATATATTGTCTATATCTCCGGACAGCATGGACCATGGCCAATATTAGCTGACATGAAAGAACAAATACAACTTGCCCAATTAAAACCAATTCCTGAAGAGCTCTCTCCATCTTTCTCTCGTTGATCATCCAAGGCCGCTTGTTTAGTTTCTGGTTGCAACCTCTACTTTTTCTTCTTCTCTGTTTACTGGCGGTTACAGCGATACATAAAGAACAGCCTATACTGCCAACGTCTGACGGAACCACGCAGACTAGTTGCTCCAACCTGGTGACTCCTTACCCGCCCATCTGGTCAGCTTGGCTCACCTTGACTCCTTGTTCAGGTACCGTTTCCTCTGCAGAATAACCCCAATGTAGGCGGATTCTTAGCTAATTGTCATAGAGACGTCACATGATACTGCTGTGACATAATCTTTATTGTGACTCAAACGGGGCATTTTCTTGTTGGATCCTTTCGTCAGCGACCAAACAGAGGAACGTCTGACCACGGCTTGGACATTAAAAAAAAAGTGAAAAATTAATTGGGGCCGCTATTTACACTACCGTTCAAAAGTTTGGGGTCACTTAGAAATGTCCTTATTTTTCAAAGAAAAGCACTGGTTTTTTCAATGAAGATAACATTAAATGAATCAGAAATACTCTATACATTGTTAATTTGGTAAATGACTATTCTAGGTGGAAACGTCTGGTTTTTAATGAAATATCTACATAGGTGTATAGAGGCCCATTTCCAGCAACTATCACTCAGTGTTCTAATGGTACATTGTGTTTGCTCTGATGGATGATTAGAAAACCCTCGTGCAATTATGTTAGCGCGGCTGAAAACAGTGATGCTAGTGAGAGAAGCTATAAAACTGGCCTTCCTTTGAGCTAGTTGAGTATCTGCAGCATCACATGTGTGGGTTCCATTATACTCTCAAAATGGCCAGAAAAAGAGAACTTTCATGTGAAACTCGCCAGTGTGTTCTTGTTCTTAGAAATGAAGGATATTCCATGCAGGAAATTGCAAAGAAACTAAAAATGTGTCTGGGTGACCCCAAACTTTTGAACTGTAGTGTAAAAATATTGGGTTTGTGCAGGATGTCCCGTGTTGTGAAAGTGACGAATCTAGTGATGATTTGCAGCAACAGTGGTCTGTAGTGTTTTAACTCCACTTTACAGTAAGCTGAGGTGGTACCAAAAAAAGAACAGGTACCATCCACAACTTCTGCGAATGGAAAATGAAATAGAACGTTTCAAGTCGTGGAAATGCAACATTAGTATTCCCTACACTGGTGTGGCTTACGATTTGCACCAAATAATGGATTTTAGTGTCTGTAAATAGGAAGTCATTCATTTGAGTCAGCCCTGGTACCTGTTTCCAGGAGTCACTCCATTCATCAGCAGGAGGCGCCCATCCGGCCTCTAATCCGTTCTCCTTTGGCTTGTACTCCCTGTTGTTAGTCAGCTCTATGGTCGTGAACCCTGGGATTTTGGTTTTTGTCTCTTTGGCCTTCAGGTAAAGATACTTTGGAGGCTTCAGGCTCATCCAGGAGTCTTTCCAGCACAGCCCAAACACATCCACTTCAACTTTACGTTTCGGCAGCCGAAGTTTGGGCGAAGCTGCTTTCTTGGGAGGAGGAGGAGGAGGAGCGGGCTCATGTTTAGGTTTGGGAGGAGGGGGGACGACTTTGAATTTGATTTTGGGCTTGTTTTTTTCTGCTTCATCTTCACCGCTGGTGAGCTTCTTGAAGTCTCCACCGGAAACGAGTGACCAGTGGTAATTCCACTTTGAGAAAGATCTGCGCATTCAAAAAACAAACACAAAAACATATGAAATCAACTCATGTCTTGTCATAATGAGATAACACGTAGCTTTGGCAAGTACAAGTGCTGCTGCCAGTACGTTCATGTGTGAACCGTTCAGAAAAGCCAGCCAAGAGGCTTGTCGGTGCATCGCAGAGGCATTCCAGTTATTGAGCATGCCACATATCTGGACCTGTAGGAGCTACAGCCAATGAGAGCGTGAGACACGGGTTGAGGGGGAAATCTGAGGGAGGGGTCGCCTGCACCAATAGGAACACGCCTGAATGTGTTGCACTTGAAGCACAAACTAAAGTTGTTGTTTCACCTTTACTGTCTGGTAAGATTAATTATAAACGATGCTAAATGTTCCTTTGCTGTCAAAACTGTCCAATAAAAAAACAGCACATATCCTCACATTTTGTGGGAACTTTTCTTCTTCCAGTCGGCCTCCTGTTTGCACTGGTCTGCCACACTCGCAGCTTTCTGCTCCCATTGGTCTCTCAGCGGCCCGTTGCTGAAGGACCGCTTCGCCTCCTTTTTTGACAGCATCCTGTTCGCTATGAGACACACACAAGCAACACCCATCAGAAACAGCAACGGACGCGTCACTCATGGTGTTATGTTGCATTTCTACAGTCACTTCTCTCCGTCTCACCGGACATCTGATACCCGACAGGTCATTTTACTACCAGCATCAACTCATTGAGACTTCAGTCATCTTCAGTAATCCATCACAGTGGTGCTGCCACTAACCATTGCTTTCATTAACGATTCATCTTTCAAATCATTTTCAATAGTAAGCAATGAAGCATATTAAAATTGTGCCACCACGTGATACAGCTCTCGCTGCAAGTCCATTTCGCATTCATGCAGGCCGACAAAACAAGACGGATAGATGAATGTATTAATCCAGTGTTAGTCCAGTTCTCAGTGCAGTCAGTGTCTTGTTGAGGACCGACTGGTCAAACTGTGACACAACACCACAGGCGTCACTCTATAATTAAACACAGGTCAGCAATACTTCAAGGAGCAATAACACCAAGAAAACACCACAGCACCGAGTCTGTAAAGATGGGGCAATGTTTCTCTGTTGGGTTCAACATTTAAAAAAAAAGATGCAACGTGTGAGATCTGGGGAAATGCCCTAAACCAAAAGGGGGCAGCATTTCACCTCTACTACTGGGTCTATACCTTCTAAATGTACAGTGATCAGTTATATTTGTTTAAAAGACAAACCACTAACTAACAGGAGGATTCGCTAAATTCAACTAAACTGCCGAAACTCGCCCCCCGGGGATCCTTTTAAAATTCAAACTTTATATAAAACTGTAAATCATAGCTTGTTTTATGAAAAAAAGCCCAAACTGCTGTATTTGGATGTATTGAACACCATAAGTAATATACAAGTGAAATATTGTTTGGTACATACAAAAATTCAAATGTCACAGATGTGCCCCAATGCAAATGTTGGAGTCCTCGCCTGAATGTTCTCTGTTCTAAACCCTCTCTAACTTTGTTCTGCTTCACTTAATCAAAATCAACCTTTGCAGAGAGAATGTTCACATATTGAGCTATGATTTGGGTTAGAGAATGTTCACATATTGAGCTATGATTTGGGTTAGAGAATGTTCACATATTGTGTTATGATTTGGGTTAGAGAATGTTCACATATTGTGTTATGATTTGGGTTAGAGAATGTTCACATATTGAGCTATGATTTGGGTTAGAGAATGTTCACATATTGAGCTATGATTTGGGTTAGAGAATGTTCACATATTGTGTTATGATTTGGGTTAGAGAATGTTCACATATTGAGCTATGATTTGGGTTAGAGAATGTTCACATATTGTGTTATGATTTGGGTTAGAGAATGTTCACATATTGAGCTATGATTTGGGTTAGAGAATGTTCACATATTGAGCTATGATTTGGGTTAGAGTTGGACCTTACAGCTGCATCATTTCAAAGAAATAATCATCCTGAAAGTGATTTTTTTATAGGCGGACCTGAAACCTTTTCATTTTGTTCTGTGTCATCTTCATTTACTCTTAACCAGTAACATATAGACTGATATTTACACATCTGAACAAAATCTCACATGTGTACCTTTTATTATAAACACCAAAAGTATTCAAATAGCCCTAGTAGTTGCAGAGATACACACTTTTTAGTTTGGGTATGACATTTTCGAGGAAAGGGCCTAAAAATAGGTGGGTTTACGTGATTGACATCCCCGAGGCGGCAGCTCTACCTCTTCGTCTTCTCATGTTGGTCTGACTGGACGTTCCAGTGACTCACTATCACCTCTAAGGTACAAGTCATATTACAGAAAGGATGGGTCCGGACTATCTGGTTAGGATGCTCATTTCAGATATCTCTGCAACACAAGATGTCTTTGACATACCGTCAACACGGTAACCTCTTTACATTTTGTTCATGTTAGTTTTTTTAATGCTTTAAACTAAAACATTCTGGCCATTGCACCACTACATTATTACTTTCAAATCTACATTTCATAAAATGTTCTATATCAATTTCATTTAAACATACAACTTAATGATTTGGTCAATATTTAGACAGAAAAAAGCAAACATGACTGTTGTGAAAATTATGTATTTGGTCGTTTGAGTTAAAATCTCTCGAAGTAAGGATGTCTTTGAACACACCAACAAATCACTTCCTACTCTCAAATGTATAAGCGTGCAAAGATAATGAAACACAGACTGCGGTGGATCATCCATCTAAAGTTTCAAATGTCAAATGAAGTGAAACCAATGGAAATCAATGTCCAAAATGATGGTGTTATAGAGAAGAAAATAGAGGTCAGTCTTAAGTCTGGAAGATGGACTCTGGGACTTAGCAGTGTCTGTGTTGGTAATGAGGAGGACTTATCCAAATAACTGTGACTCAAAGTTAGGAAGTGAGCTCATGCCTCAGGCCGCTGCGTGGGATAATGTTGAAGACATCCTGATGAAAACAGCTGAGACTCAAATAACGGTGACTTCAACATCTGAAGTGTTTCTTACACTATGGATTCAAGTGTAGTCTCTCCTCCTGGGATACACATACATGGTTGGATGGTGGATTTTCTCTGATCTTTTTAGGCGCTGGTTAGCAGCTTCACCTAAACTGTGCTAAGCTAGGCCAAACACACCCTGGACCTCTGTCTGTATCGGATGCACAGAGATCAAATTAATACCCATCTTCTTATCTGACTCTGGAAAAGTCAACCAAGTATTGTAACGTTCTATTCATTAAAGCAGTGGGGTTAATGCCCAGATTGTAGTGCTCTGTGTTTAGCTTAGCTTAGCAGAAAGACTTGTAGCATAGTCGCTCGGAGGGTTGACTGTCATTTAAAAAAAAAATGGACAGGGTTAGGACTTCAGCATTAAATACTTTTAAATGACAGAATTCAAGATGTCTTTTTAATCCCAAACATTCTCCTTCCTTGTCAAAACATGGCGCCTTCATTACCCACAATGCAACTTGACGATCGACTGTTGGGTCAGAGATTCAGATGTGTCATGTTAGCAGCAGCTAACGTAGCCTCGAGCCGCTGGCCGGTAGAAAGCAGAGATGTGGAGCAGACTACAGAGGTCTAGTAATCTCACTTTTCATTTTCAAACTTGCAGTCTTCTTGTTGGTCACATGACCCTCAGCTTGCACATTATAGAGCAGTTCCTTCACAAAGCTTAGCCTAGCCCTAGCTTAGCTCAAAGATTGCAAACAAACCTTCAAAAATGAAAAATTACTCCTCCCAACAGCACCACATTTATGTACAATGTACATATATATATATATATATATATATATATATATATATATATATATATATATATATAAGATTCAACACATTCAGAGAAATACATTCAGAGTATATATATATATAAAGTTCAATAGAATCAGAGAAATCTAAAAAACGATCCAGACTTACCCGATGTCTTTCTGTCTGTCTCTCAATGTCTATCTGTCTGTTTACATCCCCTGCTGTGACCAGTAACTGTCTGTCTGTCTGTCTGTCTGTCTGTCTGCCTGCTTGCCTGCCTGCCTGTCTGTCTATCTGTCCTCAGTATGAGTGTAAACTGATTAAAGTGAACTGCAGTCTGCCCTGTGTATCTGCTGTGTGGTGACTTCTCTCCTTGCTATTTTTACATCATACGTTAAAAGATCCAGAGCTCCAGCGCTAATTTTAGTGTCAGGGTGAGGCATAGGCAAACATGAGCAGCCTGGAAATACAGAGAAGCCACTAGAATTGGATGAAAACACAGAAGTGAAATCAGTCTTTATTCAGCAGGTGCCACAACATCAACAAACATGTCAGCTGTAAGGCTGTCTGAGCCATTCTGCGTAACGAAACACAGCAGTGACATATATACTGACAAGGGTCCAAGTCGGAGCTCCGCCTCCAGACAACCCTCCCCTGGCAATCAGCCAATCAGTGTGAAGATTGTGTAGCAGTCCTTGGTATAGAGTTGTGGTCATCCAGGGCTCCGACAGTAAAAGTTGTTCTCATAGATTTCTTTTGGTGACTGACAGTTGGAGGACTTTAAGGTTTGGATTGACTTGAAATTCACCAAAGGGTCAGAGATCTTTGGACTTAACAACTGAAGGAGAAACTACAACTTCCAAGGTGCTTTTCAGTAAAAAGCATACAATGGGTGGTCCTCGCTCCTTCAAAGGTCCAATGAGACTTCACCCATAAGGTCTTTTGGTCCTCAAACAGGCCTCAATATGGCGTGATGACCTGCATCTCTAATTTACTGAAATACAACACACATCGGAGCGTCACATCACACCCTGTAGCGCACACTGCATGAGTCAGCCAGACAGAAATAGCTGGGAGGTATCAATCTGTGAAGCTTATGTGAAAATTGATGTTTCTGGAACATAGATGCATGATGGGAAATAGGACAGTGGTGTATCCTCACGAGCTGACGTGCATCGACCTGAGATGGTGTGTTTAGATACTGCCAGTGTGCAGCTTTGCATACAAAACAATGGGTTTGGATGTTTGATGTGCATCACACAAGGTGTCTAGTTTGCTAGACATTAAATGAAGAAGAAGAAACAATACAGACTCTGTCTATTCTATAGCACAGTGATTGTCAACCACTGTGCCGCAGCACACCAGTGTGCCGTGAGAGATCGTCAGGTGTGCCGTGGGAAAATGTCAAATTTCACTGAATTGGTCCAAAAAAATATTATTTAGTTGCCGCAAATGATTTTCCATTGTTGAGCGTCTGAGCTGCAATATAGTGGCTGGCAGAGTAATATAGAACAGGTCTGCACCTTGTTCTGCTATTAAACAAACTAAACGGCCGTATGTTATTGATCTTATCTACACAGCATGTCATTTCTGGGTCGCGTTACAACTCTTCTCTGCTCTGTGTTGCGCACGGAGGAGTTCCACCTGATGCGCTGCACACAGGTGAGACACAGGAGAGAGAGAGACAGAGAGCAGAGAAAAATATGTTGCGTGCTTTTCACAATGGGATTTGCTGCTGAAGCTATCAGTATTTTAAGCTATGAGCGATCACTGTTAAAGCCTAACAGTTCATGTATTTGCAGGTCAAGACAAACATCCTGCAGCCTGGAGCTCATCAATGACGTTTCTGACCTCTCATATCGAGAGGCTCTGGAAATATTCGTCCAAAAGCCCTAAAAACACCCTGCAGTGACAAAGCACTTTGTGGTCGTCATTAAAATAAATGAACAGCATGTTTCCTTTAAGTCAGTATTTATCAAACTGGGGTGGTATTTATTACAGGTGGGGCGCAAGAGGAAATGCTGGTTTTAAATGTTCACCGTCCGCCGTTAATATGCTTGCGCATGCGCGACTCGCCGATTCTTGTCATTTCGCCAAAAGCAGATCTTTATGAGATCTCCGTGAGGTCGGCTTTCCTGCTGTTGTGTAATACTGATACAAGCTGATGCTCACACATCTGCACTCATTCTGTTTTGCAAAAAAATAGCTTATTGTTTTCCACAATAAGCTATTTAGTAGTAACTAAATATTAGTTATTTTTTGCATAACTTTATTTTCATTTTTCTAACAAAGTGATAATACTTTCTTTTTTTTTCCTTTCTGATGGATGGATCTGGTTTACTTGAAACACTGAATACTCTTCCATACCAGTAGGTAGTGCAATAATGACCTACCATATATGCTGTATTATGCTACAATGTGACATTTTGTAACTTTTTGGGTTGTTGGTGTGCCGCGGGATTTTTTTATTGTAGAAAATGTGCCGCGGCTCAAAAAAGGTTGAAAAACACTGCTATAGCAAACCAAATTGCCCAAGATGTTTAATGCGCTCATAATACATCTCTATTTTCAGACGTCGTGAGAACCAATATGACGCCGTTACCCCATAAATGTACACACATGAGGTCCAGCTGAAGTTGAGTAATACTTGTAAACAACTATGTCTTCACAGAAAGGATAAATAAAGCCACAAGTGCAGCATGACTCAGCCTAATACATGGATGTCATGTATGTCTTTGTTCTGGACAAAGTGGGCCAAATAAAAGCTAATGTGACTGAACGTTCTTGGTATATAGAAAGGACCCCTTGGCGGTTCTAGTGCTAAAGCAGGTCACTCAGCTGCAGGAGACCCTTCACCTGTAACAGGATCCTCAGGTCACCCTGCTGCTGATGACAGGAAACTGCAGGCCAGGAGGCTCTCAACCAGGCTTCACTACTATTTTTACAACAACAGCTCTGAGTTAATCAGCGAGGACACACTGTGGGACCATTTTCATATAATCAGGTATTTATACATCTAAAAAGATAGATTAAAATATTCAGATCACATACATTTTTTTGTTTGGGTTGCTTGCTGCCAGTAGCCATCGTTGTCAGCCTTAAAATCCTAATATAGTTTCAAATCGGGAGGAACTGCTGATTCTATTATTTAGTATCAATGATATTTCATATTTTAGGTTTTCACTTTGTTTTATGACCAAATATCTGCAAAGATAATGACTTTCCCATCAGCCTGTACTTTGTGTAGTATTAATTAGCCAATGTCAGCATGATCAGATATTAAAATACAATTAACATGGTGATTATCATACACATATCATCACAATCACCCTTTTCAAATGTAATCGGCTGTAAAATACTCTCATGCCAATATTTTGCATCAAAACTATTTATTCTGGCAGCGATGTGAATTTGCGACACCTTTTCAATGAAAGATTCAACAGATTTGCGCAGGCAGAGAACCAACTAGCAGGATCTACTGTCTGTCTGAGGTATCGTCTAAGCCACCTTTTCACTGAGGGCCACAAACAGAAAGATATACGAAAGTCTGGGCCGCTCACGAGAGGTGAAATATATCTCAAAATGAATCAAATGAGCTGCTCAGTCAGGATGGTGCCTTCACAGCCCTGTAAACAAGGGGATGGCTATATTTAGGCTAGTTGTGTAAATAAGTTATTGGAGTTGTTAACAAATCAACTAACCTGTGTCATAAAATGTTATCAGGTTGATTGCATGTATTACATAATTGGGCTTATTAACACAGGAATACTGTGTAATATATGTTTAACTCTAATCTAATCTCAGACTCTTCCACTTCTTCTGTATCCATCATGAAGGGAGTCGAGAACAGCTGGATATATTTCTCAATGGCAGAAAATCTTGGAAGCACTGACTGAATCCTGTCATGAGATGTGATGACAGACACATATCTCCCCATTTTAGCAGACAGGTTGACCTCTGCTCTGATTTCAGACAGCGCAGCGTTGACGTTGAGTTGTGTCTCAAAGAGACGAAGCTTCACACGGCATGCTTTCATGGGTGCGGGGTTGTGCTACCACCTGCTCTTTGCCTTGCAGGCTCTTGTTCAGTGTGTTGAGATGATGAGGAAGATCAACTAGAGGCCAGGTCTGCCAACCATAGAGGGTCACTCAGCTCATGAAGAGAACGTTGGGTTAACATTGCTGTCACGACCCGGCTCTAGTGCCATGACAAGGCAAGAGGGAGAACCCCAAAAATCATAAAGCGCTGTCGACAGACAGACCGACCCGTCATAATTGCGAACAAAACATCTTTTGGTTTAGGCAACAGAAGCAGTTGGTTACGTAACATCAGTAGTAAAATATCTTCACTGACTTTAGGTTTCACACGGGACATGAACAGGAAAAAGGTAAAAGTCCTGTGTTTGCTTGACCCAACCATCCACCCCAACATCGTCCCGATGAAGACTGTGTTGCTCTATGTTCCTCCTCGTGATCGCACCAGTGATCAACCATCGCTGTAGACCCCTTCTAACATATCTATGAGGCCGATAACCGCTAGCATTGTCATTGTGTGTATTGAAACCAAAGCACCGCTGTGCTAGAGTCCAACTGTCCGTCACATAACATCCTCTATGAGACAATGAGTCAGACTAGAGGTTCAGAAAATCTGCAGTCAGATTTACATTAGCGAAGGTAAATGATGTCCTGAGAGCTGAACTTGTGTAAAAACTGTCATGACTTTGTGTTGGTAGAGAGAAGTTTCCTATTCAAGTTTTCAATTAATTCAGTGTTGAGGTAGAGCAGCATCTAGTGGACATAAGAGGAACTGAACCCTCAGCTGGGGAGGAACCTGGTTTATTAGTGGCCAGTAGGAAAGAAAGAATTGCATTGTGTGAAACGTATGCAGTTGCGTTTACTTCTGAAGTCCTTCCTTCCCGTATCATTGATCTACTGTATAACTCTGTCATTGGTATTTATACCAACTCTCTGGCCCCTTCTCTCTCTCCATCGTCTTTATAATCCTCCTCTCTCCTAATCCCCTCACACCACTGTGTCTCCCTCTAACCTTTTTTCTTCCTGTCTCATATGTATTCACACTCACAGGCAGGCTTCTAGCTTTCAGTGTAACCAGATATGGATCAGACTTAGTCTCCATTCTCAGAGTGAAACCTGAACCCCTGCTGTCATCTGTAAATCTGTCAACACTGAACCAGCTGGTTCACCAAACGTAATCCTTCATCTGTAACTTAATATTTCGCATCACAAATTGTCTTAATGTTTATGTGCTTGTGTTCTCAGCTGCTCTGTGACGGCATGGTGAAATTTAACGTCAGAGTAAATAAACCACAGCCTGGTTTTGACCGAATATAGCTGAGAAAAACTGATAAAGCTGCCTGGAAATGATCAGAATCAGAGAACAGAGCTGATTGAAGCCGATGAATGTGTTTATTTGAAACTGACAGGAAGTAGGGTTAATTACTTGTGGAGGACATAAAAGGTTAACAGTGATGATGATGATTGTTACGTGTCAGTGTTGTGTTCTCGGCCGTTTCTCAATCAGCGTTCTTCTCTGTACTTGTGTTCTCGTGGACTCGTGAAATGTCATCAGTCGCGGCCCAAGTACTGTTCCAATTCAAAAGTATGCTTCTCGCCAAGCACGGTGAAAATGCCCGGATGTGACTTGATCCTCCCATTTTACCGGGGATGCATCAGAGCAGACTTCAGCGTACTTCAGACAGCCAATATCCCAGAATGCATCTCGCACCTGAAACGGGGAATAAATGGCGGAGGGGAAAGCGCACAGTTGTAAGTTGAAATATTCTAAATACTACTGTTGTTGAGTTAAAAAATATAATTTTAGGATGTTTTCATGCGAGAAGTTAGTTGTTTAAGCATCAAATCTGTGGTCGCTTGGTCAAAAATCTGCCTACTTAAAAAGATACGTATGTCGTGAGCGCACCAGCATCCAATTAACGTTAGTTTATTATTTATTCACAGTAACGTTAGATCAGTTTGATTGAGGGAAAGGTTAAGATTTATAACTCAAGATTTTAATTTAACTTTAACGTTGAACTATTGATTATACTAGTTGTTATACTAGTTATCATTGTGCGTTATGACTAACATGTAAGCATTCTCTTAATTAAGGGACAACTGAGGAAACCCGTGCCCTCATTGAATGGCGTGCGGGAAACGAGAGCCTTTTCACAGGCAGAAGAAACTCCAGCAAGACTGGATGGGAGTGAGTATTGATTTTGAGTGTTTTTATCATGATGTGTATGGATAACTAAGTGTTGGAGCCTTGTGCAGTCTCCATCTGAAATAATGAATATATTATTGAAGTGGCAAAGTGTCACTGTGGTTTGATATTTGTTTGTTTCTGCCCAGGGACTTTGTTACCACTTCTGGCCTGGCAGTAACTGCCAAACAGGCCAAAAAGAAGTGGAATAACCTTAAGGATAAATACAAGGTAACCTCTGATTTGTGTTATATACTAAGAGAGCCTCACTATGACTACACTTACAGAAACCACTTGGTTTTACTTTGCCAGTAATGAAATGTAGATAACAACACAGATGCAGTGAGTGTTATTTGGGACTGTGAATACATTCCCTCAGTTTGTGTAGTAAGTAATACCCTACTTTCAGGAGCTTAGGGACCCACCCACAGGCAAAGGGGTGGAGGCTGGGAGTGCGACTGCTGCCACATGGCAGTGGTACACGGCCATGGATGCTGTACTCCAGGGGCAGCACTCCATCAGTCCACCAGTGGTGGTGGCAGCCAACCTGACTGCCACTACAGGTGGCGCAGTCTGTGCACCGGCTTCTGCAGAAGAAGCCAGGGCCGGCCAGCCACAGAGGAAGAGACCCAGAGGCGGAGAGGCTCTTCTGGAGTTTTTGAAAGAGCAGGCAGAGAGGGAAGAGGAGAGGGACAGAGAGGCTGTGAGAAGACAAGAGGAAAGAGAAAGGGCCGCCAGTGACCGAGCGGAGCGCTTTCTCTCGCTTTTTGAAAATGTTGTAAAAAAAATGTAAAGTACATAGTAAATAAATAGTTATGCTTGAAATTGCTTGAACATTCTATATGGTTTAATTACAACAAAACTACAAAGAACATCTTGAGTCTTGGATGAAATAATTATTTTAATATACAGCACTTCTGCAGCATCATGACAGCATGAGGCCAGTGAAACAGTATTAATTAAAACATATATACACACACTGAACATGACTACATCTGAGGAGGTTTACTCTCTAGATGTAGTCATGTTCACTCAGACACGCGGGCAGTTGTTCTGGAGCAGACAGCTGGGCAGCAATCCTGGCACGGACATCGTTCCCAGACAGGTCCCCATCGATGTTCTGGTCCATGTCCTCCTCTCCATCATCTGGGCCTGGTACTGGCCCTTCCTCCTCCTCCTCCTCCGGGATGTCACCCGCTGCCACACACAGGTTGTGCAGGATGCAGCAGGCACCGATCACCTTCGGGGCAAACTGTGGTCGGATTTCCAGGGCCCTCAGGAAGATGGCGCGCCACCGCGTTTTCAGGATGCCGAAGGTGCGCTCGATCACATTTCTGCCTCTGGCATGGTGCCTGTTGTATCTGGCCTCCACTTGAGCTGTGAATTAGAGTTTACATAGAAAACGTTAGGTGTATTTCAAAGTCAACAAAGTAACAATTTGGTGTGTGTGTTCGTTTGTTCATTCTTACTAGCTACAGGCCGGCGGTATGGTGTCATGACTGCAACTGGACGCTGCAGACATGGGTACCCTCCATCTCCCAACAGGAAGTATCCAGCTGGTGGGTACAGGGCCTCTCTATACATAGGGGACCGCCGGAGCATGAGAGCATCATGTACAGAGCCGGTGTTCCCTATATAGACGTCCACAAAGGCGCCTTTGGCATCACAGATACCTTGCAGCAGCACGGAGGGGAAGAGTTTTCTATTAATGTAGCCTCTCTGACGTGGCTCTGCAGGAGGTATCACTCTGACGTGGCAACCATCAATGGCCCCGGCAGCCCAGCGGAACGCCTCATGGCCAGCAAGGCGAACAAAGCCGGCCCCCACCTCCTCCATCTCCTCCAGTTTGGGGAAATGAATCACCCTGTGGAGGATGGTCATCATCTCGTCCACAATGTTGTGGACGCTCCTACTGACAGTCGCCACTGGCATTCCAAAGATGTCCCCAGTGACCCTGTAGGACGCTCCACAGGCCAGCCAGTAGATGGTGACCAGCACCTCCAGCTCATGGCTCCACCCATGTTGCTTCTCTCTCGCAAGCATCTGGACCAGCATGTTGATGCTGGCCCTGGATAGCCTGAAGGCTGGTCTGAGGTCCGCCTCGGAATAAAATAGTTCAAGGATCGGGACATGGTCCCTCAATTGGGCATACCGCCGTGTACTTGGACTTTGGTCCTGTTAAAAAAACAAAAACAAGGTATTTTTTTAACATTGTATAATAATTGTTGCAATACTGAGTCATGTAATAAAAAACAAAAAAAGCACAGCTATCCTCCTCTGTCCTGGTTCATGACTAATGGTGTATAAGACACAGATGAGGTTCAGGTACTTCTTGCATTAATGATGAATGATGTTTGTGCATCTAACTGTACGAGGCTGTAACACTGAGCATCAACCGCTTGATGTTCGAGTACCAAGAAGACAAACGGTAGGTGTGTATGTGGAATCTAGGCTAATACATATAAATATGACACTGTTAACTGTTATATTGCTGTTACTGTATCAAACCTCCCCTGTACCAGCTCATTAGACCTAGAGACATTAATATTACAGCCCTGTTAAAATGTAATCTGTTTTTGAGGAGTTTCTTCAATCCCATATGAATAATAGACAAAATATTAGAAACACCTTTTAGTATAACCCAGTACAGTTCAACAGCAGCAGAAACTCAAGCTGACATAGAACAAAATGAACCACTCCCTGAAACTTTATACAGGATCCTTTATACGACATAACATTTAAGTTGTATTTCTTTTGGTATATGAACACGGTCATGGAAAAGCTGGAAAAGTCATGGAATTTTAAAATGGTTATTTCCAGGACTGGAAAAGTCCTTGAAACAAAAAATAAATCCCAAAGGTTTTGTAAAAGTCATGTATATGTGTTATATTCATGTGTTCATGACATTCATTTACACTGAGTTTGAAATAATTAATATGCTTTTAAAAGAAAGACGCTCAAAATATAAGCAGGCATACATACAGGCATCTATATAAATGTTTATTCTTTTAATCAAACTATTGTCTCATTCATTTGAGTCATTTAAGGTTTACTGTATGCTTTGTATTCTCATTGTTAGTTTAAATACTACATTTACTCACTTTTTCATGTTTACACCCAGATTTCACGAAATGTTTGGTCATGGTAATTTGGTTTAAAGTCATGGAAATCCACTGGTCAAAATGTGTATGAACCCTGTATAAAGTAAACTCAAGTCTACATAACAGTGGGAGGACAGGTTACAAAGAAGAATAGTGAGTATAACAGTTAACAAAAAGCGTAATGTTAAGACACACTTACAAAGTAAGAGAGACACGCTATTAAGGCCCGTCTCCTCGCCCTCCTCTGCCGCATCTTGGCTCTTCTTTCCTCGATTTCCCTCCTGATTTGGGCAGCCTCCTCTTCAGCTTCATGGTAAAAGTGACTGATAACAACCGCAAACCGGATTGGATCCATTATATATATATATATAAAAATACTACTATAATGATAATATAATATATGATATATATGTGTATATAAAAACGTATGTTTAACAATGCTACTAATATAACTTTCTGGCGCTCTTCTCTTCTCAGTTAATAATACCCGACAACGACAACTTTCTCCGCAACCCTTTTTGCACCACTGTTTATTTACACAGGTGTACGAGCGTGTGTAAAAAAAAAAAAAGACCAGCCGACGTGATGATGTAATCACAACGTGGTGACGTCATCAAGTCCGCTGCTGTTCCAATTGCAGAAAGACCGTCCTGCGTCCTCCCGTCCTTGAGAGTCTGGACTCCCAAGTCCAATCTCCCAAGTCCAAACTCCAAAAGTTCACAAGTCTGGACTTAGCGTACGTGGTATTGAGAAACGGCCCTCCTCTCCCCTCTTGTTTCCCCCCACAGGTTCCAACCTGCTAATTGGTTGCCACCTGTGAAGGCCAATCAGCGTGACGGTCGGCCATTTTGAAAGGAGGAAGTCTGAAGAGTTCGGGGGGCGGTTTTCTTTCCGACTATGCACACTGAGGCCCAATCTCAATCTCCACCCTTACGGACTCACAGACTTTGAGGCGCGCTCCCGTGAAGTCCGTGAGGGTTTAGGGGTGTCCCATTGTCACATCGTAGAGTGCTCGAGGCTCTCTGGCAGACATTTTGAGCCCTTTATGAACCCTTTCCGTAAGGGAATTACCCACAATTCATTGCAATGTGACATTAAACACGCAGTTCCCAATGGAAGCGCGAAGACGTAAAAAAAAGGTAAACAAAGAGGCACGTGGGCATTTAGCCCTTTACACTACAACATTACGAATTAAAGATGGAACATAAAAACACATGACACTTCGTTCCCCCCCGGGTGTCCCTCCTCTTTTTCACAAACTCAAATCTGGTCACCCTAGTTAATAATCTTGTTTAAAAACGTTACTCCTACTTTTGATTTTCTTTCACTTATTCTTTGGCTGACCTGTGTTCGTCTCGTCCCCCCCACCCCCCTTTATCCCCTAGACCAGGGCCGTTTCTCAATACCAAGTACGCTAAGTCCAGACTTGTGAACTTTTGGAGTTTGGACTTGGGAGTTTGGACTTGGGAGTCCAGACTCTCAAGGACGGGAGGACACAGGACGGTCTTTCTGCAGTTGGAACAGCAGCTGACTTGATGACGTCACCACCTCAGCTGTCGTTGTCATGAGTTACTCTGATTCTTCACTGTAAAGTATTTTTACAGTCAAACAAAATATGACAACCCTGCTTTTTTTGCACTGGTTTCACAGACATACACATATCATTGTATATATATATATATATATATATATATATATATATATATATTTTTATTGTGTGCATAAATATATATATATATACACACAGATACACATATCATTGTATGTACATATATATTATTGTGTTTATAAATATATATTATATATATATATATATATATATATACACAGATACACATATCCTTGTATATATATATATATATATATATATTATATACATATATATATATATATACACAGATACACATATCATTGTATGTACATATATATTATTGTGTTTATAAATATATATTATATATATATATATATATATACAGACAGATACACATATCCTTGTATGTATATATATATATATATATATATATATATATATATTGTGTTTATAAATATGTATTTTTATATACTTATATAGATACACATAATTGTATATATAATATGTTTATACATTTTATATATATACTTATATATTTATATAGATACACATAATTGCAAACAATTCGGTCAAAAGTAATAAGACTGTAGTTCAAAGTAAAAGTTAAATTAAAATCTTAAGTTATAAATCGTAACCTTTCCCTCAGTCAAACTGATTTAATGTGACTGAATAAATAATAAAGATTGCTTGTTAGATCCTCAAAGTCGATTTATATCTTATGTTTAATCGATACGGAGACATCGGAGCCAGCGGATCATTTCAAAAAGTCCAGCCGAGATCAGGCTGCTGTCGGCGGGCAGCACAGCACTGACGGCCCGGTGATGACGGAGCTCACGGTCCCTCAGCAGGACCTCAACCCGTCGGCGTATCTTTTTAAATAAGATGAGTCTGGACAAACCGACCACAGATTTGATCCTTAAACAAATAACTTCTCGTCTGAAAACATCCTAAAATTATATTTTGTGACTCAACAACGGTAGTATTTATAGAATGTCAACTTTCAGTTGTGAGTTTTCTCATCCGCCATTGTTCCCCGTTTGCTGGTCCGAAATGCATTCTGGGATATTGGCTCTCTCAAGTACGCTGAAGTCTGCTCTGATGCATCCCCGGTAAAATGGGAGGATCAAGTCACATCCGGGCATTTTCACCGTGCTTGGCGAGAAGCGGACTTTTGAATTGGAACAGTACTTGGGCCGCGACTGATGACGTTTCACGAGTCCACGAGAACACGAGTACAGAGAAGAACGCATATTGAGAAACGGCCCAGGGGTCAGCAACCTTTCCTATCCAAAGAGCCATTTTGCCCTTTTTTCCACCAAAAATACATTGTCTGGAGCCACAAAAGCTATTTGATATCACTGCTTATAGTTTGTTGTATTTATGAAATTACAGAACAAGAATAAAGACAATTTGACATTGTATTGCTATTTTACCTGTTTATAACTATCAAACAAAAAATAGTCACGTGTCGGCTACATTGAGATCCATTAAAACCACAACTATGCAGACTTTGAATACTGTCTATTTGTGGCTCATGTGGTAGAGTGTTCGTCCTGTAATCACAAGGTAACAGGTTTGATACCTGTCCTCTTCACCTGAGTTTTACATTTTGAACGCATATCTTTTGCTACGTTTACACTGAGCGTCCTCACTACAGACTTTTAGAGCTCCGCAGGAGGAGGAGGATCCGTCTTCACTAGCGGACGCCTCAGTGTCTCATGAGCTGCCACAGAACCAGCAGCAGGACTGGAGTTTGGAGACGTGATCCACTTCCTGAAAGTATATTTACTTTGGTCAGTTTGCTGCAGCAGTTGAGGAATCGCTCTTCTGCAGTTGATACTTTTCAGCAGAGCGTTTGTTCTGGAAGAGTCTTTCAACATTAAATGTTTTGTTGTTTGATAATTTCTCGCCACATATCAGCATACAGGTCAGACAGCATCGATGGCAGTGAAACCAAATGAATACGTCCACGCAGAATTAAACGCTCACCGTGACTTTTCTTTTTATTTATTTATTTATCCGTTGATAGTTTAGCTAGGGCGGTGCTCTGAATCACGAGTAGCCACCTGCAGGGAAGATTGACAGTGACGTAACAGGATGTGTAGCGGCAATTTTGTCTCCGTCCGGTAATCCCTATTACCACTACTGTTACAGTCTGTGTATGGGCAATGAGCTTGACGCGTAATGAATCTTCAGAGGCAGTAACTCCATTTTCAAAGTTTACTCAACAAAAAATACAGTTACAAGAATCATTCAGTGCTCAACTGGGCACAACGTGACGGTCAAAAAACTGTCTTGCTCCGCAGACTGATTAACCTCAACTGAGGGATATAGGCTATGACGTAGTCAGTAACGTAACTTAAAGGAGCATTTCAACACACTTTTATAAGTCACTAAACACATCTTATTAAAGTCTATTATGGCTCGTACATTTCCAGCCCCTAATTGTTTATGCTGGCTGCAAAACAATTACTAAATATGAATTACAATGAGACATAAAATATTCAACATGCATCCATAATAATGATTACATCATGTGCAAAAGGTAAATACACTTTATACAGTCTTTTAACCACTTTTGAGGTCCTATTGGTTATTCTGCTTGCTTCAGCAGGCAGAGTTTGTTTATGAGTCTGTCCAGTGTGTTTTTCTGGTTTTCACACTAACTCGCCTGACTGTTCCATTAGAATCTGGTAATGTATTTATTACACGACCCATGATCCAAGAGTTGTGAGGGGCAGTTCATCCATCATCAAGACAATATCTCCTGGTTTGATAGCCTTTCACGCCATCTTTTCTTCGGGCGAGTAATGTACCACACTCTGCCATTACTGCGACTGAGCTGCTCAGTGGGTATTTTCTCGGCGTAGCCTTTTTCAAGAACTTTCTTGAAGACCTTGTAATAGTCATGGAATTCTGGATTTCTTTTTAGTTTTCTCTTGAGAGTATCAACCCGTTGCTGAGCAATGAAACGATTATTTGGCACTCTGCATGAGTGTGCCGCTGAGGAATGAAAACATCAGTGTCCATCGACCAACTTTGCTGACCCTGTAACCAGGTGCATGAATTGTTGATCCTCCTGGGACATTTCATCCTTCTCCTCACAGCTTTTTTCGGGCAAATCTGTATTGTACTGCTTCACTAGCAATTCTTCTCTTTCCACCACTGAGATGTGATTAGCAGTGTAGCTTTGCAGTTTACCGCTGGCTGTCCTAAGGTTTTCAGCCTTTCTGAGAGGTCCATTTATCAACCATCCAAGGGCAGTTTTGACAGCATATGGTCCCTCACCGTCACTGTTTATGACCCGCCATGGTTCAAGGGCTTTTGGGATGTTGGCACCTATAAGCAGACCGACTTCTGCTTCAATACGAGGGAGATGCACGTCTTTCAGGTAAGGCCAGTGAGAAATATCTTCCTGTTGTGGAATGTTTTCTTTCTTTACTGGGATGTGGCTGTGTGTAAACACCTTTGGCAGTTCAATGTATGTGTTTTCTTCAATACCACTTATTTCTAGGTCTGAAAGAACACAACTATTCATCAATTTGTGACTGTTCGACTCGTCTTGACCCATTGTGTCGAGAAGAAACTGGGTGCGCTTTCCTTTAAGGTTTAGTGTTTTCTGTAGCTCTTCGCTGCAAAAGGTTGCAGTGCTCCCAGGATCTATAAAAGGCGTATGTTTCTACATACCTTTCACTCTTTCTGGATTTCAGCTTTACTGGTACCACAGCTAGAACACACTCTCCTTCTCCAGCCCCAGTGCTTCCACAAACCTCTTGATCCAATGATACATAGGCACTTGAGATAGCGTTGCTCTCTTCAACTTCTGGCGCAGCATTATTTTCTTTAATGACATGGAGTATGTCTGGGTGCCCCTGAGAACAGGTCTGACACATCATTCTCTTTTTGCAATTCTTACTAAGGTGCCCTAGTGTAAGGCATCCAAAGCAAAGGCCTTTAGACTTCAGGAAGTCTATCCGTTCTCGGTTTGTCAGATCTGTAATCTTATTGCAGACAGATAGAGCATGATTCTTCTGACAGAATAAGCATGGTTTGTGGAAAGCTGTAACAACATCTTTCACTGGGCTGCTTGTCCTTGCGATTGTCTCTGAGGTTGTGTCCTGTACACCTGTAGCAAAAGTGCTTTTGCTTTGACCAGTTTTCCAGATGGTTCTCTCTTTGGTAGCTTTATCCTTTTCCTTTGTGCCTTCGTAACTCTCCACCACAACTCCGAAAAGGGGGTCCAGAGCTACCTTTGCCTGCCGATCGATGAAGTTGACTAGGTTAGAAAACCTTGCTCTTCCTCTTCCTCTCTCATGGATCTCAAATGCCGTCGTTCTCCACTTCTCTCTAAATTTGTGAGGAAGCTTTGAAATGACAACTCGCATGTTAGTAGGATTATCCATTTCTTCCATGTATTCTATATCGGCCATAGTGTTCCTACAGCCAATCAGGAAAAGAGCGTAGGCGCTTAATGCTTTAGCGTCCTCTGGTTGGATCTGAGGCCATTTTAATGCCTTATCCATGTATGCATTGGCTATCTTCAGCTCATCTCCGTAATGTGTTTGGAGTAACTTTCTGGCCTCTGAGTAGCCTCTGTCTGATGACATATGCTCGCAACTGCGAACAAGCTCTTGTGGTTCCCCACTGGTATACTGCTCCAAGTAATAAAGCTTGTCCTGATAGCTGTCAACTTTGCTATCCACTGCATGTTCGAAAGCCCTAATAAAAGATTTGTAAGTAAGAGAGTCACCTTTAAACACTGGAACGTCTCTGCATGGGAGGTGAGACATAGTCTGCTGCTTAACAAGCATTTCAGTTATCACATTTTGCCTCTGCATGACTTGGTACAGCCCACTGTCATTGTTCCCAGATCGACGGCGACTGTTATCGTAGACGCGTAGCTTGTCTTGTGCTCTCTCTTCCCTTCTCTTACTTTGAGAAGACTTCTTCAATGTGTGACTGCTGGCTCTGTCCTTAGCATTGTCATACTCTTCAAGCACCTTGAGCTTTGCACTGGATTCTGCAATAGCAGTATCAATGTCTAGTTGTTCCATTTTAGCCTTTAGCTGCACTTCTTCCATTTCAAGCGCTTGCTTCCTTTTTAATGCAGCTGAACGTGCGATCAGTGCTGCATGCTCTGCTTCTTCCTTAATGCGCACTGAGAAGCCTGTAGTTACAGATGAAGCTACTGAGCTAGAGCCAGCAGATGAACCGGATTTACTCTTACTCCGAGGTTTTTCTGTCCCAACTTGAGATATGCTGTCTTCAGCATTAACATCATCTTGTTCATATTCACTTGCAAAATGAATTCCAGTTGCATTGTTTTGCTTTCTTACTTTTTTCCACATTGCAGAACACCAGCTTTCAGTATTTTCCACAAAGTCTCTTATGGGTGCTGATCTTGGTTCAAACCAATTATCCTGATCTGCTTGTCTGTCATCTTCATCTAATAAAGTCATAACTTCAGCATTAACATCCTCAAACTCTTTGCAGAATTTCTGAGAAAGCATCTCTTCCACTTCATTCACATTTGTGCCATCAATTTTAAGAGTTTCAATAGTTTTCATCATGACTGAAAGTTGAGATAATTTACCTCTTCTAGCTGCAATACGCCGACTGATTCTGTCTTCCAAAGCTTTTTGCGTGGGCTTTGGCGCCCTCTTTTGGTCAGAATCCTCCATAGAAATGCACCGTTCTCCAGACTCAGTCCGTGCACAAAACCGTCTGCATTTGCTTCAAAACGGACCGTTTTCTCTGAGAAGCTAATGTCCAACAGTTTCTTTCAGTGAGCGCCGATTTTCCAGAGATAGTTGTCCAGGTTCCACTAATGTTCACCACCTCTACTGTGTACAAGCCACGCCAGCTCGGCAGACTCGGCGTGCCGTTCCACCGCACAGCAAGCAGCGTTTCCGGTAACGAGGTATTTCAGTAAGCTAGCACGGCGTGCGATGTAGCTTTCTGTCCGTTGATCTAGTGGCGAAATCTTCATGAATATCATCCGCAGTAACTTACGTCATCCATTATGAGGGCTCTGACTTGGTCCTCATCCATGCAAAAAAGGTTTATTCCACGTGATAATCCTTTCTTTTTTCCATCGTGAGTGAAGTTTTTTGACTCAAATGTAGCGGCAATCTTGTCTCCGTCCGGTAATCCCTATCACCACTACTGTTACAGTCTGTGTATGGGCAATGAGCTTGACGCGTAATGAATCTTCAGAGGCAGTAACTCCATTTTCAAAGTTTACTCAACAAAAAATACAGTTACAAGAATCATTCAGTGCTCAACTGGGCACAACGTGACGGTCAAAAAACTGTCTTGCTCCGCAGACTGATTAACCTCAACTGAGGGATATAGGCTATGACGTAGTCAGTAACGTAACTTAAAGGAGCATTTCAACACACTTTTATAAGTCACTAAACACATCTTATTAAAGTCTATTATGGCTCGTACAGGATGTGATGCACATTTTAGTTAAAGAAATATTTAAACATTTATTTTTATTTTCAGTGACCCAATATCACCTAAAACTCCCGAATAAGAGGAGTTCCCTTTGAAAGATTGTCCACTGGGCAAGTTTGTCAAAGCCTCAGGGAGCCGCAACAGAGGGGCTAAAGAGCCGCATGCGGCTCCGGAGCCGCGGGTTGCCGACCCCTGCCCTAGACTAAAAAGGGGACGTAACAATGATGATGATGGTGAGGGCTCTTGGTCACATCGAGACAGACGTAATCAGGGAAAAATAACCCTTGTGTGAAAACAAAACCAACCGATCAAATGTATAAAAAAATAAAAATAATCTTGTACTTTGAAGATTTGCACGTTGCTCTTAATTAGAGTTGAGCTCTCAGGGACCTTGTGTCCTCATATGGTTTAAAGAGCTTCGTGACATTTTTGTGAGCCTTAAAACCTTCTGGGGTGGAGAAGCCCTTCTAGAGTTCTTAGTGAGGTCTGTTCAAGTAGTTGTATGAACCCCAAATGAGTTATAATACTTGTGTTATTTTATATCTTTTTTTTTTCAGAATTTATTTGTGAAAAACAAGTATATTTGCAGAAAAAACACTTTTATAACATATTTTGATCATAACTATGAACATCCAGCATGATATGAGCAAGATTTCCCAAAAATGCCTCCTCGAGCGGTCACCGAGTTTTTAAAACTGTATGGTTCAGGGCCTTAACAACAACCCACATACTAATGAGACACCTTTTTGGAAAGATTAGGATCCAACTGTAAATATTCAACACACTCAATTGTAAATATCCATGCTCCCTTTTTATTGCAATCCGTTTCATGTTTATCATTGAATGTTTGTTAAATGTTATGCACCTCCCACCAGCACAAATTCAGACCTGCAAACTTGTCACCTTTCGGCGAAATTCGCCGTTTTGAAATCAAAATATGTCATCCACGTGAATCGTGTAGATCCAAAGAGTTTTTGGGAGGGGGGGGTAACTGGCCGCCCAGCGTTTCAGAGATTGGAATGAGACACGGAAAAAAGCTGATGTTGTGATCTTCGCAATAGAACATCTTTGATGTGTCGAGTCTTGGCCAATCAGCGTTAAGATGTCTACAGCGGCTTCATTTCCCTCCCACCAGTTTTTGAACGGCAAGCTAGTCAGCTTGCTATCACGTTAGCTAACGTTGTTGGGAGGACAGCGAGTGAGATTACTGGCAGCGGCGAGTCCGTGGCAGCGTGTGGCGTCAGCCAGGAGAGCGGCGAGTCAGCGGCACTGGCGGTTCTACCTACGGACACCTGACTACGTATAAGGAGAGGACAATGGAGATTTTATCCAACTTGTATTTGAATTAAAAAACAAGTGGCTGAAATGAGTTTCCTCTGTAGGGTGGCCGGGCTCCTGTTTATATTTAAGGGTTTAAGATCTACGTGTAGAAAGTATCCTCCAGTTAATTATAATCTATATAATAATGTGGTTATAATCGCTGTCACACTCGAGAGGTGTGCATGTTCAGGATTACCTGGTGGAAACATTATTCCAGTGTTCTAGACTAACAGTGACGTCTCCTTAAAGTAGAGTGGTATAACAGTATGACATAATATGGTCAAATAAAAATAAAATAAAAAGGCTGGTACATTACACATATTATGGCATATAAGTGTAATATTGTGAAGTGAAATGTAGTAGTAGCAAAACAATATTCAGTATAGTACAGCCGTTTTAGATATTGTAAGTATTAAGTCTACAAAATACATTATATATATATATATATATATATATATATATATATATATACACACACACACACACACACACACACACACACACACACTACTGTTCAAAAGTTTGGGGTCACTTAGAAATGTCCTTATTTTTCAAAGAAAAGCACTGTTTTTTTCAATGAAGATAACATTAAATTAATCAGAAATACACTATACATTATTAACGTGGTAAATGACTATTCTAGGTGGAAACGTCTGGTTTTTAATGAAATATCTACATAGGTGTATAGAGGCCCATTTCCAGCAACTATCACTGCAGTGTTCTAATGGTACATTGTGTTTTCTCATCGCATAGAAGACTAATGGATGATTAGATAGTACTATGTGAACGTGAGGAACATTCAACAGCTAACGCTAACTAGCCAGAATGTCATGTACACAAATAAAGCATTAAGTAGCTAGTTACTTACCAGACAAGACTTGAGGACAATACGGAGTGAGTGACCAGTCACGGTGTTGCCAGTGAGATTTGATTGACACCTTCATGGACTCTCAGAAATTCTGGCATCTTCCAGAAACTGCTCCGCATGTGTGCGTTATAGGGCTTCTAGTTACATCTCTATGATTTATGGAAGTTTTACAGTTGAAAATGTAAGCAAATCTTTACATTTATATATACTTGTGTCCTTTGGAGTTTGGACACAGTACGCAATTGGACCAGCAGAGGAGTTGATGACGTCACACGGCCGGACAGTTTTTTTGTTTTTTTTCACACACAGACAAAAAGCGTTCAGCGGCGGGAAAATTCTTTTCTGTCCTGCATGAAGAGAGGTAAGTTTTGCAGTTCTTATGAGAATGTGATAATACCATGCATAAAGCAGTTTATTGCTAATTTCGACTCATTGTATGAAATGCACTTATGAGGTCCCACTATCATTATATATGGGGACTAGAAAAAGCCTTATTTTAAAACCCTTTTAAAATCAAATTCGGTACAAATTAATTAAGCTAGGGTTAAGTGAAGAGACTGAAATGTTTATAAAAGGAACCTACAAAGATTGTAAAGTGTTGTGAAGAGAGGCATTTTAAGATTTACAAGGCAAAAAGTGGTTTTGTCGTTCATTCAGGGTCACCCAGTGTCATAAATAAATGTATAGCCTAAAATCTACAGTCAATGAATACATGGACCTATTGAATAATACATACAGAAAATAAAGAAATGTCTACATAGTGAAGGCTTTCTGTAACATCTTTATTTATTTCAGAATGGCACTTCAAGCTTTATTATCGACAAGGCCCCAGGTGCCGTACGGCAAACCCCCACCCCTGCACATCTGTGTAGTCACGGTGAAGTCCCAGCCCAGGGTGGTGAGCTGGGACTTTACCGCAGGTGCTCAAGCTAGAGCCACGAAACACAATGCCATAATGGCAATAAGCGATGGCAAGTCCGGTGCGAAGGTGACGCTGTTAGAGGACCTGAAGGTCAAGGTGAAGGAGGGAGGAAGCTACGTGGCTCCTCAACGTACGGGTTGCGGGGCTCGTCTCCCCCCTACCAGATAAACATCACAAAGGACACAGTCTTTCATCGCTCTGCTGACATTAACGTGTCAGCAGAGCTGAAAGAAGAGGCCGAACACCTGCTGAATCCCCGCTCGCCTCTGACCCCCCTCAGCACCTGCAGGGAGTCCGTGGGTCTCCTGACGGTGGAGGGGGAGGTGGTAGAAGTAAGTCATTTTCTGTCTGACAGGAATACGATGTGTAAATAAATGTATAGTATATTCTTGGAGAATAAAATGATTAATAAAGATATTTGTTGATGAAATGTGAAAATCAACAAACAAATCCACCGTGTTCAGGTCTCTGCTGTGAAGGTGGTGGGGAGGGACACGATCCCTCTGAAGAATACGACCCTGAAGCAGGTAGGTTATCTACTAAAGGTCCGTGGGTTACTTTGCATATTGTCAGCACTGTAAAATATATATTTTTTTATTTACAGGGGGAGACCAGGGTTCCACTGTGTTTGTGGAGGGAGGCAGCCCTGCACAAGATTATCCTGGGGACAAGTGTGAGGGTGTCGCATATGAGGGGGTCGACAACCGACTATGGCTTCCAGCTCCAGTCGACCAGAAACACTGCTATTGAAGTATGTCTACTTAGCTTTTGCTGCTTTTTTTCCTCGGTTGTGTAATTATTCATTGACACCTTTTTATTTTTATTTTAGAGAGCAGTGGATGTGTATTTTAGGAGTGCCCTGTCAGCATTTATTGCTAAACAATCCCATTTTCAAAATGTACAGAAAAATTATGATGACTAGGATTATAATAATACTTCATCAATTTAACAATCAATACAATTGCTTTTCAAAGCATGTGCTGTACCAGAGATGTTGTCGTATGCTCTCAGTTATGTTGAGTCATTGTAGTATTTTGACATTATGCTGTCTTTCATCAGGTGTTAAGCTCCACAAGCCTGGAGGTGGTGGAGGCCTACGGTGTGGTTGACGTGGAGGGTCCAGGGGAACTGGAGCTCCTCCTGGAGAACAACCGGACCGTTCTCCTCAAGGGAGAGGAGCAATGGGCGCCGATCACGGCAGTCATGAGAACGGTGCCCTTCCAAATAAAAATAGTCGTCATAGGCAACCGAGTGGAGACCGTCGAGGTTTTTGAGGGAGAGGAGGATTTTTTTTATTAATTAATGTTAAATTGTGTTCTATGTTAAATTGTGTTCTATTGTATTTCAATTAGTGTGTTAATAATAATAATAACAACATAAATGTTTTATGTTCGTTTGCAGTGTCAAATTATATATATATATATATATATATATATATATATATATATATATATTAACATCAGATTCAAGTTTGTGTTTTTGTGTATAATAAATGTTTTTGTGAAAATTGTCAGCTTAGTTTCAAACGCCTGTTGAATAGCCATTAGCAACGAATAAGGCTATTTTTAGATTGCTGTAGATGTTCATTATTGATATAGCCTTTCATTTACACTTAGAGCGTCGTAGTATTTGCGCATTTTAATATTAACTCGGAGGAGTCTTTTGAAAAGTGTATTTTGTGGGTTATAGTCAAATTTATACAAGCTAATGATCTTCCTGAATCCGCAAACATCTAAGCAAGTGAATGAATGTAAGAGGGCGCAGAAGACTCAAAAGGGGCGGCCCTCCTGTATATGTTCGTTTCTTAGAGCAATGATGTTCCCGGGTCAGTCAGTCAGTATAGAAATCCTATAGTACCATACACTCACCTAAAGGATTATTAGGAACACCTGTTCAATTTCTCATTAATGCAATTATCTAATCAACCAATCACATGGCAGTTGCTTCAATGCATTTAGGGGTGTGGTCCTGGTCAAGACAATCTCCTGAACTCCAAACTGAATGTCAGAATGGGAAAGAAAGGTGATTTAAGCAATTTTGAGCGTGGCATGGTTGTTGGTGCCAGACGGGCCGGTCTGAGTATTTCACAATCTGCTCAGTTACTGGGATTTTCACGCACAACCATTTCTAGGGTTTACAAAGAATGGTGTGAAAGGGAAAAACATCCAGTATGCGGCAGTCCTGTGGGCGAAAATGCCTTGTTGATGCTAGAGGTCAGAGGAGAATGGGCCGACTGATTCAAGCTGATAGAAGAGCAACTTTGACTGAAATAACCACTCGTTACAACCGAGGTATGCAGCCAAGCATTTGTGAAGCCACAACACGCACAACCTTGAGGCGGATGGGCTACAACAGCAGAAGACCCCACCGGGTACCACTCATCTCCACTACAAATAGGAAAAAGAGGCTACAATTTGCAAGAGCTCACCAAAATTGGACAGTTGAAGACTGGAAAAATGTTGCCTGGTCTGATGAGTCTCGATTTCTGTTGAGACATTCAGATGGTAGAGTCAGAATTTGGCGTAAACAGAATGAGAACATGGATCCATCATGCCTTGTTACCACTGTGCAGGCTGGTGGTGGTGGTGTAATGGTGTGGGGGATGTTTTCTTGGCACACTTTAGGCCCCTTAGTGCCAATTGGGCATCGTTTAAATGCCACGGCCTACCTGAGCATTGTTTCTGACCATGTCCATCCCTTTATGGCCACCATGTACCCATCCTCTGATGGCTACTTCCAGCAGGATAATGCACCATGTCACAAAGCTCCAATCATTTCAAATTGGTTTCTTGAACATGACAATGAGTTCACTGTACTAAAATGGCCCCACAGTCACCAGATCTCAACCCAATAGAGCATCTTTGGGATGTGGTGGAACGGGAGCTTCGTGCCCTGGATGTGCATCCCACAAATCTCCATCAACTGCAAGATGCTATCCTATCAATATGGGCCAACATTTCTAAAGAATGCTTTCAGCACCTTGTTGAATCAATGCCACGTAGAATTAAGGCAGTTCTGAAGGCGAAAGGGGGTCAAACACAGTATTAGTATGGTGTTCCTAATAATCCTTTAGGTGAGTGTATTTATTAGGAGAGACATGAAAGAAACCCGTACTTTAGAGTTCCCGGGCTAATAAAGGTTTATTATAAAGTTATTATTATAAAAGATGCTAAGGTGTGGTGGAGATTATGAATATGGGAAGCTTGGATCAAGTATAAAACCAAAAAGTTGTAACCGAAGGGGATGTGAAGCAATGAAGCGAGAGGCTGCAATACAGCAGATAAGACTCAAAGAGTCTCTTGTGCCAGTTAGGATGGAAAAGCGATGACAAGCAGGTTTGAGCAAGGAGCAAATGGCAAAGCATTGTGCAAGAAGTTGAAAAAATATGTTGAAGGAGCAAAAGAAACTGGTGATCTTTATGGCAGTTATAAATGTGACTGCAGATGTCAAATATAAAACCGAAAGAATCCAGATTATAGTCAAAGCAGTTGTCTATCATCTGGATTTGAGAGGTGTAAAATGGGAGGAAGTAAGAGGTGAAACAATATATTGGGCAATATTAATCACAATTCTAATCCTCCAGTGGAATTCAAGAAACGTGATTGCTAATGAACAGGATTTCAAGTAAGGCTGCAACAACGAATCGATAAAAATCGATTATCAAAAGAGTTGGTAACGAATTTCATTATCGATTCGTTGTGTCGCGCGATTATTACGCCAGGCAATAAGTCGCAGAGAAGAAAACAGAGCAGAGCAACTGGCCTGCCAGCGTGTCTGAGATTGGAGTGAGACGCAGAGAAAAGCTGAGGTCGTCATCTTCACAATAGAACATCTTTGATGTGTCGAGTCTTGGCCAATCAGCATTAAGATGTCTACAGCGTCTTCATTTCTCTCCAACTTCATTTTAATGGAAGCTAGTCAGCCTGCTATCACGTTAGCTAACGTTTTTGGGAGAGACAGCGAGTGCGACTGGCAGCGGCGAGTCCGTGGCAGCGTGTGGCGTCAGCCAGGTGCCAGGAGAGCGCGACTCAGCGTCTTCATTTCCCTCAAACTTGTTTTGAATGGAAGCTAGTCAGCTTGCTATCACGTTAGCTAACGTGTTTGGGTTGTGTATTGTCGTTAAAGTTACTTTATGTTCCGTTACAGTTCAGTCTTGCTTGGAAAAAAACATAACATGATGAAACATGCCGTAACCCCCCGGTCTGGTTCAGTTCACGCAGTCACTCGTTAACGTTAAACCGGCACACCGGAGGATCTGGCTGCAGTAGAATGAATCAAATCACGTAGTTGGGCTTAGCCAACAACGTGATTTCGTGGTCATAAAAGGCCCAGATATTGATCAGATAATGTGAATGAAAGAGTTTAAGGAAGGTGGAGGTCAAAACAGACGTGAGAGGAGCAGTACAGCTTCCCTCTGTCCCAGTGTTTCATACATATTGATAAAGCAGGGCATGTAAATACAGCCTCTGCTCCAAGGAGATCACTTGCAGTAAAAAGGGCTCACATTTGGCAGATGTAAAGCATACATGTGTATGTTTTTTGTGTTAGTCCATTTTTATTTATTTCTTTTAATTCAGGAGCAACCTGTTTGTGCACTTTCTGAAGATGTTTTGCACTGTGAATTTGCACGGTCACTTCTGTTTTTGAATAAAGGGTTGGAAATTAATGCTTTTTAGTTTTTTTGATCCGATTCATCAATTAATCGACCAATGAATCGATTATTAAAATAATCGTTAGTTGCAGCCCTAATTTCAAGCAGTTCATCTCCAGTCAACAGGAAAAAACAGACCCTTTGCATATCCAGGAGTCATCATTAAAACCAATAAATGGGTATATGTCAATCAGAAGGGACATTGTGATGGGCCTCCCCGATAGAGCTACTGATACTGGAACTGAGATTTGTGGTTATAGAAGTGTGCGCTATAGTCCATGCAGAAAGTTGGAAATCAACGGACTTGAGGAAATAGAAGGAATGGAAGAGTCCCACACAATACTGCCTGTATTGTGTGAGATTGAGTAAATCAACATTACTACCTTTTTATTTTAAAGGCCATATCTTTTGCTAAAGTCTTGCCTAGCGTCCACTAGTCAGGATCCCTGTCTGACCCATTGTGTGTTAAACCTGTTTCCTCCAAATCTCCTCTCCTGTCCTGTCTGTCTTTCCCGTTTGTTTTGTGTGCCATGTCTTTGTGTTCTCGGTCCCGCCTCCTGAGACCTCCCATGGTCGCACCCTTGATTGGCACACAGCTGCAGACAATCTGGCTTGTCACCTGCAGTATATCAACCCTGGTCCTGCAGGCCTGGGTTGTCAGTCTGTTTCGTCTTCTTCCCCGGTAGTCACCACCACTGCCGCTCCGTAAATTCGCTGCAGTTCTTAGTCCATGGACTAAACCCTGTATTCTCTCTGGCCTAGAAGTTCCTGCCTCCGGTGTCTAGTCACGGGACTCACACCGTAACCTGCTTATCTCCGTTGCTTCTCTCCATGAAACTAGCTTTCATTTCTACTATCGACCATGGAATAAATAACCACTAGTTCTGCTTTATACTTGTTGTGGAAGTCCCATGCATGTCGGAACATCAAACGCCCTCGTGTTTGGGTTCATAACATCATCCGTAACCGCACACAGCTCTGTGAATTTCACTGACTCCTCCAGGAACCGCAGTCTCCCTGGCTTATCTCCGTAAAACGGATACCGCTTCCGCCATGGAAATAACCACTAGTTTCTGGGTTCATAATATTATCCGTAGTCCCACACAGTGTCTGAATGACGTGGTGGAAGAGTTGTTGGATGAGAGGCATCTAGTGTGTCTTCATGATGGCAGAAACACAAGAATAGATGTGAATACAGGCGAAGAATCTGTGCTAGACAATCTCTGTAAGATCTGGCCACATGTTCCAGACCACTAAGGGTAGCATTTAACCTCTACTACTGGGTCCTTACACTCTAAATTTACAATCGTTAATAAAAAAGAGGAAATAAAAGCCAATTAAATGAAATCAATTATCTAATGATATAGTTTCTCTGGATGGCATTGCTCTGGCATCCAGCACCACCGTAAATAAATCTTTGATCAGGGCCCTATTTCTCGTACCTGCCTCAACAAAGTCGAGCAAATGTCCTATTATCCAGCTTAAATTAGCGAGATGATTGACGTCAGGCAACTCTGTTTCTCCACGGAAGATCCGTGCTGAAACGGTCTCGTTAATTCTAACCAGACGTCAGTCATCTGGATAAATGCGCGTGCCCGCTCCTCTTCAGAAGGGATAATAATCAAGCACTGACACCACGATGTTCTAACCGTACAATGGCAAATAAACTCAGAGGAACCTCTTTTTATTTCTCTCCGCTGAGAAGCAGGAGATGATCATGAACGCATATGAGGAATTTATTACCTTAATCATTCACAGCAAACGCGTTGTGAATATTCCAACGTTTTTGCAACGTTGTTGGTGTGAACGCAGCTTAACACCGCTCCCGCTGCGAGACACAAGCGTGGCAAATATCAGACAAGTTCAATGCGTTAGTGTTGGGGAAAATGTATCCGCTAATTTTAAGGTGCTTCATCACCCAACTCAATCAGATTATATTTATTTAAATGTATCTGCTGCCAGTAGTATACAAATTATTATAATACGGGTAGATCAAATCAAGCATTCTGATTGGTTGAGAGTCACGGGGTGTATTTTATTCAGCCATAAAGTACTGTACAGCCTGTTTACATTTAGAGCGTTCCATATCAGTGCGCACTTAAAATAACAGGTAGATTTAAATTGCGTGACCGTTAGTTGTCATTTCAAGTTTGACAGTTACCAAACATGTTTTGTGTGAACTTTGATATTGTCACGTCCGCAGTAACGACTCGCAGACGTTGGTTTCCTTAACTTGCAGGTTTATTGCTTGAGTGTTCACAGTATTGCAACGGGGCTCTTCGCTGACAGTAAGTTAGCTCAAACGGAACAGCTAACAAGCTCACTTAGCATCCCCCACACTAGCATAACGAACGACAACACACGCGTCACTTCCTCCCTAACCTAAAGATGAGGAATGAAAAGGGTTTGATCACAAAATCGTGATAATTTCCAGTGAGAGATAATTACGTCGGTAATTTCCCGACGCGAGGCAAGTTCTCTAAACATCATGGAGGAGAAAAATGACGGATAAAAGACGGACAGAAGCAATATAATTATGAGTGCTTTCAACACATCCATAAGTTTCTTAACTCACTGCACACTGGAGGTCATTTTCAGTCGATTTTCTCGATTTGACATAATTTTCTTAGATTCACCTTTTAAGGCACTTGCATATAAGATATATACCCATGTTTTACATCATAAATTGCAGAACAATCTCAGCTATCTATATAATGAGGCACCATTGTCGTAAGGCAAAAGTGTAAAGAAAAAAACTTTATAATATGACACTAAAGCTGAAAAATGGAATCTCGATTTTTGGAAATTCTTCATATCGCTTGAAAAAACCTAACTTTACTCAGGTGGTGACTCTGTTTAGGTGATGGCAATTGGTTTACCAAAGGTTTTAGGTTCACAAAAGCAGTGAAATATATGAATAAAATGTTAGATACATGTAAATAAATGTCTAAAACTAAAGTTTTTATTATCGTTTTTTGAGTAGAAATATGGTCTTTCACAGCTTTCACCAAAATGATAAAAATGGGACTGAGAAATGACTTCATAGTGCAGATAAAGCTTCAGGGAGTGTGTGCAAATGAAAAATGACCATCACAACAATTTTTTTTTTTTTTAAATAAAAATATGTATTATAAAAAAAAAAGAAAATATGTACAGAATATATATTCAGAAATATAAAACGGAACAAAGACTAGACCATTTACAATATACAAGTATATATGCTTCAATGGCATATCCTCATGCCATGGCATGCCAGTCATGGAAACCGTTTCTGTTCAGCTGCAGGCAGAGGGGAACGTTACACGCCTCGCACTTCCAAGCCGTGTCTTTTCTCACTTTCTTCATGCTGCAAAGCTCGCAAACCCTGCGACCCACCGTGGACTTAGTTGGAAGAACAGTTTGAAGAGTTCAATGGGTGTTGCTGTGGCACTGACATGTGGACCTGGTGTCCGGGCTGGAACTTGATGACGGGGGAGCAGTGTCCGGGTCTTCATCCGTCCTCCAGGACAGCGTAGGTGCAGGTGGTGCACGTGCTGCTGTCTTTCTTGATCTGGCCTGAGGTGAAAGCAGTCGCCGGGCAGCACGCGCCCTGTTTGCTGGAGATGGTGTCTTTAGTCGTCGGTCAACGCGCTGCCTCTTTGCTGGTCGTGGTAGTTGCCGTCCAACACGCTGCCTCTTTGCTGGCCAGGCTGGTCGGGGCGGCTGGTGCTCCTCTCTGTAAAATAAATCAATACTAGTCAGTTGAAAGAAAGATGACGTAACGATTGAGCAGACTGTGGTAGTAATTTTAGCATAGTGCTCCGCATTGGATGTATAAATATTAGTGGTAGTAACGTGAAGCAGAGTGTTGTACAAAGCAGACTGTGTGTAAACATTACTCAGATCATGACGTAGTAACGTGAACAGCAGTGTGCACCGCGTGGCTGGCTCTCGTGCTCTCCTACACAGTGTACACATTACTAGTTTGTACACATTACTAGTTTGTACACATTACTAGTTTGTACACATTACTAGTTTGCACCATGCAGCCTTACAGACACGTAACAAAGTTTAGTAACTACACTTACCCATCTTCCTCAGAAGAACTAAAGCCTTCGAGCTCTAACGACGACGCGTCGTCCTCCTCCTCGCTGCTCTCCAGAATCATGCGCTTTGCTTCGTCCGTGTTGAATCTCTTTGTCGTCATGATGTTGACTGTAAACTGTAGTGTGTACATGCTGTACAAGTGGGTTGTCCTTTTGAGATTTTCCTGAGTGTACATTGGTTGTTTAGTTCACGAAATGGCGACGGACATATGACTCAACTAATCACAGAGAAGGATTTTTTTTTTTTTTTTTTTCCAGCGTCAGATGACACACTGCTGCCCTTTCGCTTGCCTGATGATGTTAAAATTATGCTGGGCTCTGCCTGGCAGGCACCCGGAAGCAGGAAGCCGTCTCTTTCCGCCAGACGTAAAATTATATTTTTGCGATGTATTATCGGGGTGCTGTGAATATTTTAGAAACTTAGAGAAAAGTTTCAAGTGTCACCACGCGAAACCGCGGGCTCCGTGGACGAAGGGTTAAGCGCTAAATAAACTTAAGAACAGCGTGGCATGCAGCAGGTGATAGTCTGTGTGAGACTGGTAATTGGCTGCGCCTGTGGTGATCAGTGTCCGCGGCTGGAGGAGGTCTCGTAAATATATGATTCCTTGTCGGCAGAATCTATAGCGCGCGTACAGGAAGTCATGAGGATGTGAGAACGGATCTTGGCGATCTCAAAGAACTCTCTCCCTCTAAAACTAATATCGCTCCTTCATCAATGAGGAAGTGAGCTGCCTTTTTTGTCCGGTGGGAGTGGCCAGCTTATCCAGTGAATTTCAGTAAGCCTGCCCTGGAGCAGGTTTACATTTTTGGCTATGGTGATTTTTCTAAACTTGCTTCGAGGAACCAAAAAGCCTGACCTACGTCATCTTGTCCTGAAAATTAGCTCGGTAAGCCAGCTACGAAGAATAGGGCCCAGGACCTGTCCTCTAAGTTCCATGTAAAACAAATCTCAAGGACAGCCTTATTTTTACCTACATAACATTTAAAAAATCAGGCACATCTTGTCTCAAAGCAATGCAGAAAAATTGGTTCACCCATTTGTTACTTTTCAATTCAGTTTATTTTATATAGCCCAACTGCACAAATACAATTTGCCTCAGGGCTTTACAATCTGTACACATAACTTCCTGTCCCGGGACCTCACATCGGATCAGGAAAAACTCCCCTAAAAAGATAGTAAAAACCCTTTCACAGGGAAAAAAGAGAAGAAACCTGAGGGAGAGCAACAGAGGAGGATCCCTCTCCCCGGATGGACAGAAGCAATAGATGTCACGTGACCAGAATGAATAGCGTAGCGAAGTTACAGCACATTCAATGAATATGACAGAAATTATTCATATAATGAGTAGTAGGCATGGTCCACGATCCAGATAACCACGATCCATGTCAGCAGAAAGAGATAGAGGACGGGCATCAGCAGGGCCATGGCAGCAGGCAGGACTGGCTCAAGACACAGCCATGATCCATGGAAACTTGAGTCTTCTAAGTAGAAGACTTATGCTGTGTTCACACCAAAAGAGTTGCGAAATATTCGCGCGAGTAGATTACATGTAACCTTAGCTAACGTAGTCATGCATCAGATGCATGTACGTTACATGCAGGCAGAAAGTGGGGCTGCATGTTAATACAGCAGCCTCCATGTCGTTCTTTTAAAAAAAGAGACTCCACGACATTAACATGAAAACAAAGAAGTGCTGCCACATTTAAAATGTTGAACAGAGCAATATAATGTCAATTTACCTCGGTGTCCTCCTCACGTAACCTCCTGTTAGTGTGTGTGTGTGTTCCAAGAGCCCAGTCGAGCCCACCAATAGAAACTCCTGCCTCATTCAGCAGCGTATGCCCCGCCCACTATGTCCAAAACTCAACTCGTAACTTTTGGGATTGAGAGCGCAGGTTTTTATTTTGAGAGCAACGATTTTTCAATTGTAGCCAGATATTCTAGTTACAAACCAGAAATTTGATCTCAAACATGTTTTTTTGTTTGCGTAATAAAGACACGAATCTAACTTCATAGTTCAGCACGTTAGCTAGAAAACGTGTCCTGAGGACCCGAACAATGCTGTTAGCTGACTAGTCTGTAATGAAAGAACACTTTTGTATTTATCAAGCCATGATGTTGAGCAGAGACATGTGTAGCAATGCCGTATAACTGTTTTAACCGAGCCAGCTGGTTTACAAAGGCAAGCAGGGTTGGAGTAACTTTAACGTTGATGTAATGGACACGTGGCGAAATTGTATTGCAATGTTTTATCTCCTGAAATCAAAATGTATAGTTACGATCTAGCAGACGTGGACGGTGTCAGATATTATTACATTATATACCGACACGATATTCAATAAATAAGGAGTGAGAACGGTTTGCAATACTATTGATAGAATTACCATTTATGTTTTAGAAATTGTGAGATCTCACAACATTTTTTTTTTGTCTCTGTTTCTACCAGGCTGCAACCTCTGGATTTTTTTTTTTTGATGTGATGCCGGAGTGACGGTGGTCTTTTTGTGTACAGTTAGAGTTCTATTTTTAATTTAATCTGACCCTGTGTGTACTGTAACATTTTGGTCCACGTGTCTTATTTTATCGTATTGTTATATAATATTAATTCATTCAACCGGACCCGACCCGAGTCGTGTTTTCTTCGTGTGCCGGAGTCGGGCCGATTACGGCCCAGTGACAGTGTCTGCTGCCGGAATCGGGCCAGTGTATTCTGGGGCATCATTTATGCCGAGTCTCAGCAGAGTCGGCAGCCGGACCCGGGCCGACGTGTTTCTTCCGGCGTGCTGAGCTTAAGCCGGATCTGAGCCAGGTCATTTTGGCTACCTGGGCTTGCTCTTGTTTTTCTCTATTAATGATGAGTAATAGGCTCCTCTGGCATTACGGAGGGCCTTCTTATATGTTCTAAGACTATCCCGTCAAACCAACCGGGACTCCTCCAGACCGTTGGAACGCCATATGCCCTCAAGCTTCCTGATGCTTGCTTCAATATGCGGGTCTGAGGGTTATACCATGGACCGAGCCTCCTTTGTCTAATGATCCTCTTTTTTATTTTTTTTGAGGGGCTATCGAGTCCAGAGTCACTCTCAGTGAGCCAGTAGCACCATCGACGAGCTGATCAATCTGGGAGGGAGTAAAGTTAGCACAGGAGTCCTGTTATATTGAGACATGGTAAGGAATACAATACAGAAGGAATCTCTTCCTTAAATCTAGCATCACACTGTCAGTTAGACATCTGGTATAAAAACTCTTGCCTAACGCTGTACAATCCAGTAATAGGCAATGGTCTGATAAAAGAGGGTTCTGTGGAAACACTACTAAATGATCCACGTCAATGCCGTATGTAAGAACAAGGTCGAGGGTGTGGTTAAAGCAGTGAGTCGGTTCCTGTACTCTCTGAAAGAAGCCAATCGAATCCAACAATGAGATAAATGCAACACTAAGGCTACCATTGCCTACATCCACATGAATATTAAAATCACCTAATAACTTTATCAGTCTTAAGGACCACACTTGATAAAAATTCAGATTTAAATTCTGCCCGGTACACTACAACAAACAGAATCGGCTGTACTGTTTTCCAGGTTGGATGTGAAATACTAAGAACAAGGCTTTCAAATGAGTTACAGTTCAATCCAGGTTTAGGACCCATCAACAGGCCTGAGTCAAGCTACTCCACCTCCTCAGCCGGTGCCTCGAGGAATGTTCATATTAATGACTTGGAGTAGTAGATTCATTTAGACTGACATATTCCTCATGTCTAAGCCAGGTTTCAGTAAGACAGAACACATCAATATGATTGTCTGATATTAATTAATTTACTAATACAGCTTTAGAAGACAAAGATCTAATATTTAGGAGTTCACATTTAATTCTCACTTTTGCAATAGTGGTGTTAACCTTTATGAGGTTATTTTCTATAACACCTCTTCTGGTTACTTTTGATTTAATTCATTTAAGTGGCCGTGGAACACCGTCTCTATAGAGTTTAAGGTGGTAACTGCTCTAAAGGAAGTGCAGAGAAGGGTGTAAGCAGACCTGCAAACTTGTCAACTTTCGGCGAAATTCGTTGTTTTGAAATGAAAATATGTCATCCATGTGAATCGTGTAGATCCGAAGAGTTTTCGTTTTTGGGAGGGGGGCGTCAACTGGCCGCCCAGCGCTTGAGACACGGAAAAAAGCTGAGGTCGTGATCTTCGCAATAGAACATCTTTGATGTGACGTATCGAGTCTAAGATGTCTACAGCGGCTTAATTTCCCTCCCACCAGTTTTTTTTCAATGTTGGGCTGGCTAACGTAGCTAACGTCTGAGCTTCGATGGTGCGGAGCCGTGCATCCAACCCACTGAGACCTGCGTAGGGTGGCCAGACGTCCGGATTTAGGCAGCATCAAGCCGGACGCGTATTTGTCCTCCTTTTTGCATACCTGCAAACTTGTCACTTTTTTTTAAATCAAAATATGTGAACTGGCCTGCTAGCGTTTCTGAGATTGGAGTGAGACACGGAAAAAAGCTGAGGTCGTGATCTTCGCAAATAGAACATCTTTGAGTCTTGGCCAATCAGCGTTAAGATGTCTACAGCAGCCGTCTCATTACGCGTTCTTCTCTGTACTTGATGAGAAAACTCATAACTGAAAGTTGACATTCTCTGAATACTACTGTTGTTGAGTAAAATGTAATTTTAGAATGTTTTCAGGCGAGAAGTTGGTTGTTTAAGCATCAAATCTGTGGTCCGTTTGTCAAGACTTTTTGAAATGATCCGCTGGCTCCGATTTTTCAGTAGCGGTTAAACATGAGATATAATTAAGTTTTTCTAATGAGCAATCGTTATTAGTTTATTATTTATTCACAGTAACGTTACATCAGTTTGACTGAGGGAAAGGTTAAGATTCATAACTTAATGTTTTAATTTAACTTTTACTTTGAACTTCAGCGGTGTCTTTTTACTTTTGACCGAATTGATTGCAATTATGTGTATCTTTATAAATATGTAAGTATATATAAAATACATTTATTTGTATAAATAATATATATATTAAAAATACATATTTATTGATAAATCAGGGTATATGCTCCAAGGAGATCAATTACATTAAAAAGGGCTCACATCCATCTTTACGCTTAATAAAATCAAACTGCACCCCTTATATGCAATTATTCACAGCCTCACAAAATACCACATAGTGTCCTCCTTTTGGGTGTTATGGATATGGTCACCCTAGACCTGCCTCCAACCTAGCATATAAACTACACTTATTACATGTACCATTATCTTTAAAGAAGGCAGGGGAATAGCTAAACATGTCACACTGAGCAAGAGAGCAGGAGAGGAAGAAGACATCGCTGGCTGCTAAGCTAAGTGAGGTAGCTAACGTTAGCAGAACAAAGTGAAAATAAGACAGTTGGATTTAAGTAATGAGTCGCGTGTTTAGATGCGAAAGATGTACAGCAGGTAATCAGCCGCTTATAATGAAGAATATTGCACAATCAGCTCTGTTTAGCTGGAGCTGAGACAGGTACGTTATTGGCTAACACACGCGGTGAAACCGGAAGTGACTCAATATGCTTACCGTCGATGGAGGGTGAGCCTACATCGCGCAGCGAGTAGAGCTGGCATTCACCTGGGTTCAAAAGTTTCACGGAACACGGAATAAGATATACTAAAACGGCAAGATATCAAAATATATATTTAAAAAAATAACACATTCCAAAAGAATAATACAATTACTATATGGAAATAATAGCATGAATATGTTTACTTACTAGTTGCACTCAAATATTACTTAAAATATAAATAAATGTGGTATATTTATTGAAAGTAAACTACAGTACAATTATTTTAAAGTGTGTTAAAAGTATAATTTTTAAAATAGGTGACTTTTGTACTTTTTATATATTTTCAGAAAGTACACTTCTCAAATATTACTGCGTGTTATTATGAGGGCTTTTGATCTGGCCTGTAAAGAGCAGGCCTGGGCATCCTCTTTGCTCCTGGAGTGACTTTGCAAGGCGTTGTATTAGCTACTGCTGGCACCTGCTAGATGACTGTGCTACCACATTAACATTAACCCGGACATTAAAATAAGTTAACGCTAACCTTAAACTAACTTAACATTAAGCCGGAACTAAACGAAGACTTGCTATGCAAACTATCTTAATGTCAATGCCAGTTGATGTCCCTGTTACTTTGATAGGGATTGCACTCACTTTGACCCAGAGAAGGTGCAGGCCCCTGCTCATGACAGGGTGCAGCCACACATCCAGACCCGGGCTTGGGCTCTGTGGACGGGCTTTTTGAAAAGGTGACTTTAGATTCATTCCTGGACGCTAGTCACGACTATACTTTAAATGTTTGCAACAATGCATAGGGCACAATACTGTTTTCATATTTCTGTGCCTTTTTATTTTAATTCAAATTTTTACCTTCAGCCTTAAGTTATAGTAATTTTGTGTGGAAGGAGGAACTATCAAAGTAACTTTTTCATTGTACGTAGTAATACAAATATATTGACTTGGTTTCAACTCACTAGCATTCTGCTGGAAGATGAAGCTCCCCAGAGGGTTTAGAGACGCGGCTCTCTGGGAGCAAGTTCAGGACCTCAGACTGAATGTTGGCTAACCAGCCATTTGGTGTGAATAAGCAGGAGAACAGTGATTTGCCAAACAATAAGGAGTTATTTAACAAAAACACATTTATTTACACTCAAATAATCATAATATAAAAACAGAATAATCATATGAAAGCATGAACAACATAGAAATACCCTAAACTACAGCTAAACTGTACATATACAAAAAAGTTCCTCCTTCACCACACCTGCCTCAACCTCTGCTGGCCAAGCTATGTCAGAAAAAGATGAGACGGGACTCGTCCTCGTCCGCCTCTCATTCTTCTTCTCCCCGGCTGCCCCCAACTTCACCTTGCTTCATCTGAGGACGAAAAAAACAAGGGTATAATTATTTTGATAACCAGTATGATGCTCTTCACCTTCCAGCCAGCCACACTCACCGCTTTTGGGACACGTTTATAACTCGAGAGCTTTTTGGCCAGCCTTGCCAGTCGCAATTTAAGTTTCTTGTTCTCCAGAACCTTTTCTGCACATCTACTGTTCTGGCAACCCCCCTCCTCCAGCATCTTCTCCTCCTGCAGCTCCAAGTCGAGGCATTTTGTGGATGTCATCTGAGAAAGGAAAAAAAACAAGGGTATATTATCAAAAACACATTTATTTACACTCAAATAATCATAATATAAAAACAGAATAATCATATGAAACCATGGAGAACAAAAGTGAACATAGAAATACCCTAAACTACAACTAAACTGTACATATACAAAAAAGTTTTTTCTTCACCACCACACCTGCTTCAACCCCTGCTGGCCAAGCTATGTCAGAAAAAGATGAGACGGGACTCGTCCTCGTCCGCCTCCTCTTCTTCTTCTCCCCTTCCTCTTCTTCTCCCCGGCTGCCCCCAACTTCACCTTGCTTCGTCTGAGAAAGAAAAAAACGAGGGTATAATTATTTTGACAACCAGTATGATGCTTTAGGGCGGCTGTAGCTCAGGGGGATGAGTGGTCGTCCCGCAACCACAAGGTAGCCGGTTCGATCCCCAGTCCCCCCCATAGCTCACATGTCGAAGTGTCCCTGAGCAAGACACTGAACCCTTTACTGCTCCCCGGGCGCCTCACAGGGCTGCTCCCTATCCAGGGATGGGTCAAATGCAGAGAAGAATTTCCCCAAGGGGATTAATAAAGTGCATGTTTCTTTTTCTTTTCTTTTCTTTCACCTTCCAGCCAGCCACACTCACCGCTTTTGGGACACGTTTATAACGCAAGAGCTTTTTGGCCAGCCTTGCCAGTCGCAATTTAAGTTTCTTGTTCTCCAGAACCTTTTCTGCACATCTACTCTTGTGGCAACCCCCCTCCTCCAGCATCTTCTCCTCCTGCAGCTCCAAGTCAAGGCATTTTGTGGGTGTCATCTGAGAAAGAAAAAACTAGTGTATATTTAACAAAAATACATTTATTTACACTCAAATAATCATAATATAAAAACAGAATAATCATATGAAGAACAAAAGTGAACATATGAAGGAGGAACTTTTTTGTATATATACAAAAAAGTTCCTCCTCCTTCACCACCACACCTGCCTCCTTCTTCACAACCACACCACACCTGCCTCGACCTCTGCTGGCAAGCTATGTCAGAAAAAAGATGATGAGACAGGACTCATCCTCGTCCGCCTCTCATTCTTCTTCTCCCCGGCTGCCCCCAACTTCACCTTGCTTCATCTGAGGACGAAAAAACGAGGGTATGATTATTATAATTATTTTGACAACCAGTATGATGCTCTTCACCTTCCAGCCAGCCACACTCACCGCTTTTGGGACATGTTTATAACTCGAGAGCTTTTTGGCCAGCCTTGCCAGTCGCAATTTAAGTTTCTTGTTCTCCAGAACCTTTTCTGCACATCTACTGTTCTGGCAACCCCCCTCCTCCAGCATCTTCTCCTCCTGCAGCTCCAAGTCGAGGCATTTTGTGGATGTCATCTGAGAAAGGAAAAAAAACAAGGGTATATTATCAAAAACACATTTATTTACACTCAAATAATCATAATATAAAAACAGAATAATCATATGAAACCATGGAGAACAAAAGTGAACATAGAAATACCCTAAACTACAACTAAACTGTACATATACAAAAAAGTTTTTTCTTCACCACCACACCTGCTTCAACCCCTGCTGGCCAAGCTATGTCAGAAAAAGATGAGACGGGACTCGTCCTCGTCCGCCTCCTCTTCTTCTTCTCCCCTTCCTCTTCTTCTCCCCGGCTGCCCCCAACTTCACCTTGCTTCGTCTGAGAAAGAAAAAAACGAGGGTATAATTATTTTGACAACCAGTATGATGCTTTAGGGCGGCTGTAGCTCAGGGGGATGAGTGGTCGTCCCGCAACCACAAGGTAGCCGGTTCGATCCCCAGTCCCCCCCATAGCTCACATGTCGAAGTGTCCCTGAGCAAGACACTGAACCCTTTACTGCTCCCCGGGCGCCTCACAGGGCTGCTCCCTATCCAGGGATGGGTCAAATGCAGAGAAGAATTTCCCCAAGGGGATTAATAAAGTGCATGTTTCTTTTTCTTTTCTTTTCTTTCACCTTCCAGCCAGCCACACTCACCGCTTTTGGGACACGTTTATAACGCAAGAGCTTTTTGGCCAGCCTTGCCAGTCGCAATTTAAGTTTCTTGTTCTCCAGAACCTTTTCTGCACATCTACTCTTGTGGCAACCCCCCTCCTCCAGCATCTTCTCCTCCTGCAGCTCCAAGTCAAGGCATTTTGTGGGTGTCATCTGAGAAAGAAAAAACTAGTGTATATTTAACAAAAATACATTTATTTACACTCAAATAATCATAATATAAAAACAGAATAATCATATGAAGAACAAAAGTGAACATATGAAGGAGGAACTTTTTTGTATATATACAAAAAAGTTCCTCCTCCTTCACCACCACACCTGCCTCCTTCTTCACAACCACACCACACCTGCCTCGACCTCTGCTGGCAAGCTATGTCAGAAAAAAGATGATGAGACAGGACTCATCCTCGTCCGCCTCTCATTCTTCTTCTCCCCGGCTGCCCCCAACTTCACCTTGCTTCATCTGAGGACGAAAAAACGAGGGTATGATTATTATAATTATTTTGACAACCAGTATGATGCTCTTCACCTTCCAGCCAGCCACACTCACCGCTTTTGGGACATGTTTATAACTCGAGAGCTTTTTGGCCAGCCTTGCCAGTCGCAATTTAAGTTTCTTGTTCTCCAGAACCTTTTCTGCACATCTACTGTTCTGGCAACCCCCCTCCTCCAGCATCTTCTCCTCCTGCAGCTCCAAGTCGAGGCATTTTGTGGATGTCATCTGAGAAAGGAAAAAAACAAGGGTATATTTATCAAAAACACATTTATTTACACTCAAATAATCATAATATAAAAACAGAATAATCATATGAAACCATGGAGAACAAAAGTGAACATAGAAATACCCTAAACTACAACTAAACTGTACATATACAAAAAAAGTTCCTTCTTCACAACCACACCTGCTTCAACCTCTGCTGGCCAAGCTATGTCAGAAAAAGATGAGACGGGACTCGTCCTCGTCCGCCTCTCATTCTTCTTCTCCCCGGCTGCCCCCAACTTCACCTTGCTTCATCTGAGGACGAAAAAAACAAGGGTATAATTATTTTGATAACCAGTATGATGCTTTTCACCTTCCAGCCAGCCACACTCACCGCTTTTGGGACACGTTTATAACTCGAGAGCTTTTTGGCCAGCCTTGCTAGTCGCAATTTAAGTTTCTTGTTCTCCAGAACCTTTTCTGCACATCTACTGTTCTGGCAACCCCCCTCCTCCAGCATCTTCTCCTCCTGCAGCTCCAAGTCGAGGCATTTTGTGGGTGTCATCTGAGAAAGAAAAAACTAGTGTATATTTAACAAAAACACATTTATTTACACTCAAATAATCATATGAAAACATGAAGAACAAAAGTGAACATAGAAATACCCTAAACTACAACTAAACTGTACATATACAAAAAAGTTCCTCCTCCTTCACAACCACACCTGCCTTCTTCTTCTTCACCACTACACCTTGAGCCATGAGGCTGACATTTCATTTTAGCAGTGAATGATGTTAGGGAACTGGGAACCACTTAGCAGTGAACGCCTCTGCGACACGTGGATGAATGCTTTTAAAATAAAGGTCTGAATATTTTAACTTAATTTAATATATTTTTTCATGTAGCAATTATTTTAAACACGAAATTCGATGTCAAACAATTTTAGTTGTATTAATTTTTCTGTGCAGAACTTGATGTACAGTAATTTATTGAGGCTCTTTACCTGTGTACAACTCGTTTTAATTCTATATTTTGCTTTTATAGTATACCTAGGCATAATGTGTGATGCTTTCATATGTGATACAAAGCCAAAGTTTAAAAATTACTTTGGCCATTATTTTAGGAGGGTGACGATATACAGAAAACACTTGTGAGAGTAGTTAAGAGGTTCATATCGCAGTATATGTGTTACTGGTTTACTAGTTTATGATAGAACACAGGAAAAACAAAAAGTGCACTTTTCGTGTACCGGAGGTTTAGGTCTCTGAAAGCAAAAATGCCTTAACTTTCTTCCTGGACCTTGGACGCCTCTCGTTCCGCAACTGAGGGGCTCTGCTCAAGCGCCAATACATACCACGCAAGGCTGCGTAGAATATTGTTTAATCATAAGTAAGTCATATTTCAGTGTTTTGGCTGGAATGTGGTTGATATCTTGCTGAGGCTTTGTCTGACAGTGGTTTTGGCTTCTGGTGGTTTGATTCTGTAGGTCGTAAGCTTTCCAGAAAGGTGCACTAATCATGTGTGGCATCAAGCTAGGGATATGAAAATAGATATTTCCATAACTTGGGGAGCTCTCGAGTCATATTTATGGTTTATGTTAATATTTATGGTTGAATTGTGTTATAAACATGTAGAATGGACTTATATGCTCTTGTAAGGCTTTGCAGGTTTTTTTTGCTATGTCACGTCAGTGGCTTTGGTATCGATTCATGGGAGTACGAGGACTTTGAGAGGGAGGAAGACCTCCTGATGAAGAATGCTGCCCCCATTTTTGGGGGTGCTGGGGTTTGAGTCTTAAGACCCATTAATAACAATATATACATACATAATCAATCAGGTTGTTTTTTAATAGCTTTAAAGACTATTTGATCTCAAATGCTTTGTGACTGATGACAGGTTCGGCTACGGAGCCCAATTCTCGTGAGAAACCAATCATTTAATCCATTGTGCTAGTCCACACGATTTAAAATAGAGCCACAGGTTACACTAGCCCAGCAATTCTTAACCATTGGGCCGCAAGCGCCACCTAGACAGCTGCCAAAAACTTGCCATTTTTCACCTGTGGGCCACATAGGTTATGAATTGTATGAAGTCACCAGAGATATTGCTGTTATCCACGAGGCGCTCAGTAGGGCTGTGCAGTATACCTGTAACATATCGGTAGTGCATGCTTGTCGCTCTTCGGCAGGCAGCAACATTTAATGTTCACAGCTCTAGCTGAGAGCGCAGCGGACGGAGCTACTTATGTCTCAGGGTTTTAAAAAAATTACACCGAGAACTGCATGCTGGGACAGCTCGCACAGGAAGAGAGAGAAGAGTCTCCTGTGCGACGTAGTTTCATGATAGTGGCGAGATATATCCAGCATGCAGTTCGGCGGTGTAATTCTTTTTACACCGTGGCTCTCTCTAAAACATGAACCATATGTCTGTGTTCTATGGTAAACATAGAACACAGACAGAGGTAGATACATGTAAATAAATGTCTAAAACTAAAAAAAATATTATCGTTTTTTGAGTAGAAATATGGTCTTTCACCAAAATGATAAAAATGGGACTGAGAAATGACTTCTTAGTGCAGATAAAGCTTCATGAGGTGTGTGCAAATGAAAAATGACCATCACAACACTTTTTTTTTTTTTTTTATAAAAATATGTATTATATTAAAAAAATATATTACAGAACAAAAACTAGTCAGACTATTTACAATGTACAAGTATGGCTTGCTTTGCTTCAATGGCATATCCTCATGCCATGGCATGCCATTCCCGGAAACAGTTTCTGTCCAGCTGCAGGCAGAGGGGAACGTTACACGCCTCGCACTTCCATGCCGTGTCTTTTCGCACTTTCTTCATGCTGCAAAGCTCGCAAACCCTGCGACCCGCCGTTGACTTTGTTTTGGGGCAGGCTGCAACAGCAGCAGAGACGGGCACAGGACCCGGTGTGGACCTGGTGTCCGGGCTGGCTGGAACCTGATGACGGGGGGAGCAGTGTCCGGGTCTTCATCCGTCCTCCAGGACAGCGCAGGTGCAGGTGGTGCACACGCTGCCGTCTTTCTCGACCTGGCCTGTGGTGAAAGTAGTCGCCGGGCAGCACGCGCCCTGTTTGCCGGCGATGGTGTCTTTAGTCGTCGGGAAACACGCTGCCTCTTTGCTGGTCGTGGTAGTCGTCGTGCAACACGCTGCCTCTTTGCTGGCCAGGCTGGTGGGGGCGGCTGGTACTCCTCTCTGTAAAATAAATGAAGACTAGTCAGTTGAAAGAAAGATGACGTAACGATTGAGCAGAGTGCTCCGCATAAATATTACTCAGATCATGACTGTGGTAGTAACGTGAGCAGAGTGTTGTACAAAGCAGACTGTGTATAAACATTACTCAGATCATGACTGGTAGTAATGTGAACAGCAGTGTGCACCGCGTGGCGTGCTCTCGTGTACACATTACTAGTTTGCACCATGCAGTCTTACAGACACGTAACAAAGTTTAGTAACTACACTTACCCATCTTCCTCAGAACCCGGAAGCAGGAAGTCTTCTCTTTCCGCCAGACGTAAAATTATATTTCTGCGATGTATTATCGGGGTGCTGTGAATATTTTAGAAACTTAGAGAAACGTTTCGAGTGTCACCACGCGAAACCACGGGCCCAGTGGACAGAGGGTTAAGAGAAAGGACGATGTACTCCAGATTAGGGCTGAACGATCAATTGCATTTGCGATAATATCGCGATATGATAAAACAAGATTTTCTAACCGCAACGTGCGCGATTACAACGTCATCACGTGACTCGAGCGAAAGAGTGGAGAACTCGGCTGCATCAACCGTTCATGCGGCCCTTTTAACCTGTTGCACAATGGCCTCTTCACCTGCTCTACAAAAAAGCCTCTCAGACCCATAAAGTCCGCCTATGAATATTTTCCGCCATTTTGAATTTAGTGAAAAACACAATTTTGTTAATAATTCCTAAACGCTTAATTATTTTCAAACCAACCTTGGTAGTTATCATCATTAGAGCTGGATCATCAATACTGCATTGGAATTTCTTTGATATCATTGCGTTGAGGAGATATCGACCAATTAACCTCTTAGGGGCGTGTCTTGTTTTTAAACACTCATAACATTAAAACTATTGGGAGAAAAGACTCCAAACTTGGGGTATATGTGCACATCACATCCCCTAACTTGTAATAAATCAGTCGTCCCATTTAACCACTAGGGGGCGCTACAGTAATTCGGCCAATTTGGCATTTTCCGCCAGTTTATGCTAGTTTTTAGCCGATATTTGCATTTACGCCAAATACTACTCCTCCTCGAATTTTTAAGTAATCCACTTCAACTCTATTCTAAAGTGATCGAAAGACCCTCAGGAGTATGGCTTGTGCGCTCAACACGTTTTCATCCATCGGCCACGACGTGACGGGGACCCAAAGACGCGACTACTTTGTGCTAACCGCTATATGAGAGAACCCTGTTGTAACTCCTATATACAGCTGCTGGTCTTGGCTTGAGTACATGTACATGATGCCATTAGCCCAATTCTCCTCATACATAATGCTGGTCCATGCCTGAGGACGTGTACATGGCCAATGTTCACATTGTCATAGCGCCACCTACTGGCCAAACTACATCTACCAAACCGCATCTGATTTACATGTAATTTACATGATCTGCTCTATACTTCACATAGAGACAGTGTGTGTGTGTGTGTGTGTGTGTCATCAGTAAATCACATGGTACCTTATGGCTTAAATATAAGACATAGCCATAGCTTAATACATATGTATTGATATACATTTAGAGATATTTATACTTTTATTATACCACCTTAATCAATGTGATATGGAAACAGAACTGCCCAGGACAGGATTTTTTATATATATATAGTTAGTATTCACTGATAGAAAATAAACAACCACATGAACCAACATATAAATCACACTTTATTTTAAGGAAAATGTGAAAATGTGAAAATTCTACATATAACTTTTAACATAAAACAGAACATAACACTAAACATCATCAGCTCTCCATCGCCGCTGCCGCCTCTTCATTCTTCTCCTCCTCTGTTTGGCTGCTGCTGCTCTTAACATCTGTACAAAGAAAGAGAAACGTATTTCAATATTTAATGCAATAGCTTTTTGCATGCTAATCGTTTCATACTGCAAACAACAATGTGCTAAATTGAGATGTACTTGTTATACATTCACTAAAACTTACCATCAGCCTCGAGGCATGAAAGCAGCTGGTCAGCCTCCTGCTGCAGAAGACAGCTGGACAGCTTGGCTGTCACCACAGCCAGTTCCTTCTGCAGCAGGAGGTTTTTTTTGTTGGAGGGCCTTACCCCGCCTCACATGTTTGAGGGTCTCGAGGGTGCCGCTGCTCACGGCCATCAGCTCAGGAGATATCGACCAAGGCATTGGTTTTAACTGCCCATCTGCACGATACGGCATGAACAACTGCAAAATACTATGAAAGAAGTTCTCAGGATTTTTTGTCTGAGAAAAGCGAGCATAACGCACAACAGCAGGTTGAGTTTTCGTTCTTTTCAAAACAAAGCCTAAACGGTTCTGAAGTTTAATGGCATTCTTGGACGATTGAGTTTTTGACAAAACGCGATACTGGGAAGCAAACATGGCCAAACACATATCATTAAAAACATCATCATTTGGCCTACTCAGATACCGGTCCACCAAATTAGTCATCCACATGTCCTCTGTTGTAAGACTTTTAGAGTTTGCCTTTTGTTTTAACACACTTGATGGCAAACTGATTTTCACAGGATTATCCCCGGTTGGCACAAACTGAACCTTCCGTGAACATTCCTTCAGGCGCAGGTTTGTTAATCTATACACTGCCTCTTGAGCACAAACGTCTCTGTTGTGTAAATACACACTTCCTAATTTTTTCATTGCTTGCTTTGCGTCGACATTTCCTTGTTTTGATGCCTCTCTGTGTCCATTCCCCAACAATAATCCCATCTCCTTTTCTGCCTTGGAAATGTAGGAAATGATATATACAACGCAGGCATATGCATTAACAACATACTGAATGTCCATGTTTGCATTCCAGCATTTTAATAATGGCTTGCTATATTGATTAATCCACACTTCATCAATATTTCTTTTTAATACAATGTGTGTCCTTTTGCTAATTAACTTGTATGCAGCCTCAAAGACAGTTTGATTTATCCCTAAACTATGAAACAACTGCTCCACTCTATCAAAAGTAGAAGTTTCATCAGACAGAGCAGATTTAATGGCTTCCATGATCTTTACTGCTGCATCCTTCTTCTTGGCTTTATCAGCTTTACTCTGTCGTGGCAGCTCACACTTACACGGCATCAAATTACAGGTACATTTTATGTCACCCTCCTCATCAGGGCTCCGACATATAAAGGTGCGAGTGGATGCTGGCCTGGGAAAGTTAAACCGACAAACTGTGTTTTTCTTCTTACACGTTTTGGAGTGTCTTTTAGAATGTTGCTGCACAGACGTCACTATGTTCCGTAAGGGCTCGTCGTCTGATGGCAATTCACATGTCACATAATGATCAATAAATTTACTTACTTCATCATCATACCTGCAAACTTGTCACCTTTCGGCGAAATTCGCCGTTTTGAAATGAAAATATGTCATCCACGTGAATCGTGTAGATCCGAAGAGTTTTTGTTTTTCGGAGGGGGGGGGGGGGGGTCAACTCGCCCAGCGTTTCTGAGATCAGAGTGAGACACGAAAAAAAAAAAGAAGAGTTGTGCTCTTCGCAAATAGAAGATCTTTGTGTCGAGTCTTGGCCAATCAGCGTTAAGATGTCTACAGCGGCTTCATTTCCCTCCCACCAGTTTTTTTTATAGCAAGCTATCACGTTAGCTAACGTTGTTGATAGAGACAGCGAGTGAGATTACTGGCAGCGGAGAGTCCGTGGCAGCGTGTGACGTCAACCAGGAGAGCGGCGAGTCAGCGGCGCTGGCGGTTCTACCTACCGACACCTGACTACATATAAGGAGAGGACAATGGAGATTTTAATTAAAAAACAAGTGACCGAAATGAGTTTCCTCCGTAGGGTGGATATATATATGTGGATATATATATATATATATATATATATATATATATATATATATATATATATATATATATATATATATATATATATATATATATATATATATATTAGTTATAGTTATGCGGTTATAATCGCTGTCACAGAGAGAGGTGTGCATGTTCAGGTTTACCTGGTGGAAAGATTATTCCAGTGTTCTAGACTAACAGTGACGTCTCCTCAAAGTAAAGTGGTATAACAGTATGACATAATATGGTTAAAATAAAAAGGCTGGTACATTATACATATTATGGCATATAAGTGTAATATTATGAAGTGAAATGTAGTAGTAGCAAAACAATATTCAGTATAGTACAGCAGTATTGTAAGTATTAAGTCTACAAAATACATTATTTATTTATATATATATATACATACACATACATACATACATACACGCACTACTGTTCAAAAGTTTGGGGTCACTTAGAAATTTCCTTATTTTTCAAAGAAAAGCACTCTTTTTTTTTTTTTTTTTCAATGAAGATAACATTAAATTAATCAGAAATACTCTATACATTGTTAATTTGGTAAATGACTATTCTAGGTGGAAACGTCTGGTTTTTAATGAAATGTCTACATGGGTGTATAGAGGCCCATTTCCAGCAACTATCACTCAGTGTTCTAATGGTACATTGTGTTTGCTCATCGCATAGAAGACTAATGGATGATTAGAAAACCCTTGAAAACCCTTGTGCAATTATGTTAGCACAGCGTAAAACAGTTATGCTGGTGAGAGGAGCTATAAAACTGGCCTTCCTTTGAGCTAGTTGAGTATCTGGAGCATCACGTGTGTGGGTTCCATTATACTCTCAAAATAGCCAGAAAAAGAGAACTTTCATGTGAAACTCACCAGTCTGTTCTTGTTCTTAGAAATGAAGGCTATTCCATGCAGGAAATTGCAAAGAAACTGAAAATGTGTCTGGGTGACCCCAAACTTTTGAACGGTAGTATATATATATATATATATATATATATATATATATATATATATGTATATGTATATATGTATATGTATATACACTTGGGTATTGCCAAAAGAAGAAATGAAACCCATCTTGATCATAGTTTGTCAGCTTCTCGACGAGTGACGCTGTTCGGCACTGACTCTCCCCCCCACCCCGCTGGTGTCACCTTTTTCACCCCTCATGAGTTTGTAGGTCTGCATCATCCGTGGCTTTATCAATTTGAGGTGCATTCTCAATCCAAAACAAGCAATGCACATGAGGTGAACCACGCTGTTGAAATTCAACCCGATAAAAATAGTCAACTATCTTTCCAATGGGCTGTGCTGGAGACATGAGTACTTGTTTTAAAAAACAATGCCATCTATAATCAAACATCCTCGCCGCAGTGACAGGATTACAGCGCAAGAGTTCACATTTGTCAGCCCATTCTAAACCTTCAACAGTCTGCGTTCTACCGTCCTGTTTCAAAATGCTAGTGAGAAGATTTGTCCACCGCAAATCTGCCGAAGAAAACTTAACAAAACCACGTGGGGACACCAAGCTGACGGACACAGGCTAAGAGGTCACGTTGTGCTCCCTGCCAAAAAGATGGGGTACCTCTAATAGGTTTAAGGAAACGGAACCCATCATCAAACTGCAGCAACTTCTTTAAAGACTCTTTATCTTAAAACCTGCTTTTCCTTTTCGTAGTGAAATAGAAACACTCGACACAACTTTTTGCACCTCTCACAAATACTGTGCAAAGAAGATGTATTCTACATTTTGGGCGAACCTGCAGTCTGCATTTAAAAGTCTGAGGTTTAAATAACGGGCTAATGTTAATCGTTGCTGCCTGTCATCATGGTAAGTATTAAGTCCCTGTGGAAACAATACTGGAAAGCTCTTGGCTTCGTTAGTTGTATCAGAAAGTAATTTTACAGGATTATTACCTTCTGCTGGAGCCAAATTCAATGTACTATCAAAATACTGATCCAACACTTCCTGACCAATATCAACAGGCATCAGACACGTGTCCTGAAACATGCAATGCTGTTGTCTATCGTGTAACTGCTCGTCTTCTACATTATCGGACGGTGTTATGTCACTTGGTGGATCAGTCTCATTTTCTACAACATCGTCCTGTTCCATACAAAACTCATTTAGCCAAGCTTCATTAAATTCTACATCTTTATAATGCACATTAGTACTTTTCAAATACTGCAAGGCCTGCCTAATGCGCAAAGTATCAACAAATTTATACTCGTAATGGCCTTTATATGTTAACTTGCGCTTTAATTTTACGCACAACAAAGACCCTTCCATCTCTGAACGAGGAAGCAAATTATTAGTTTGTACTATATTGGCAGGGACACACGTGACCGGTCCATGTACGCCATTTTGGCCTCCTTTGGGTAATGCCAGCATCTTCATAAACGGTATATGCAGAGCTATCAAATGCTGTTCTAAGCTATTCAAACAAGCCAATTGTGGTGGAATGGGATTCACTGCCATATAATTGAGTACACATTCAGGTGGCATTACACCTCTCTTAATTTTATAGTGACAGGTGTGACAGATCCACAGCTTTCCTCTTCCCAGATCCAGCAATGTGCACGGTACTTCACAATCATTACACCTGTGTAAATAATTGTCGATACATTTCTCTGCTACTAAAGCAATGTTTTTACGTTTGCCATAATCCTCCTTTTTACAATGCAACACTTGATGTCCAAACAACAACCTATTGCACACACAACAAACAAAATCGGGGCCATTTTTCACTTTTGCCAGAAACTGCTCCATTACAAAATCAAACTGCGTACTCTTTTGTTTCCTTTCTTGCCTCTTCAATTTGTTATTAGCTATAAGACGTTTCTTGTACTCTGGATTTGCATACCGTCTCTTACTCATGGCTTTTACATTACATCTATGCAACAGATGTTGTCGATATTTCATTCTGCTGAATGCTCTAACTTTCTCTCTATGCAAAACATTTTCACGATATTTTATTCTGCTGGATGCTTTAACAGTGTTTTTCAACCTTTTTTGAGCCGCGGCACATTTTCTACAATAAAAAAATCCCACTGCACACCAACAACCTAAAAAGTTACAAAATGTCACATTGTAGCATAATACAGCATGTATGGTAGATCATTATTGCGCTACCTACTGGCATGGAAGAGTATTCAGTGGTTCAAGTAAACCAGATTGCTCTATCAGACAAAAAAAAAGTGTTATCACTTTGTTAGAAAAATGAAAATAAAGTTATGCAAACAAGAACTAATATTTAGTTACTACTAAATATCTTATTGTGGAAAACAATAAGCTATTGCAAAACAAAACGGAATGAGTGCAGATGTGTGAGCATCACGTTGTATCAGTATTAGGGCTGCAGTGAGCTGCTTTCCTCTACACATCTTTTTAAAACGGGGTTGTAGATTTGATACGGCTCTCAAGTCATGCTCAATGGTGAGAGACACAACAGCAGAAAGCTGACCTCACAGAGATCTCATAAAGATCGGCTTTTGGCAAAATGCCAAGAATCGGCGCATGCGCAAGCGTAACCTGTTAACGGCGGACGGTGAACATTTAAAACCAGCATTTCCTCTTGCGCCACACCTGTAATAAATACCTGTAATAAAGATATTACACCTGTAATAAATACCTCCCAGTTTGATAAATACTGACTTAAAGGAAACATGGTGTTCATTTATTTTAATGACGACCACAAAGTGAGCAGGCTTTATCACTGCAGTGTGTTTTTCAGGCTTTTGGAAGAATATTTCCAGAGCCTCTCTGAGTCAGAAACGTCATTGATGAGCTCCAGGCTGTTTGTCTTGACCTGCAAACACATGAACTGTTAGGCTTTAACAGTGAGAGCTCATATCTTAAAATACTGATAGCTTCAGCAGCAAATCCCATTGTGAAAAGCACGCAACTTATTTTTCTCCGCTGTGTCTCACCTGTGCAGCGCATCAGGCGGAACTCCGCGTGCGCGACGCAGAGCAGAGCAGAGTTGTATAGACGCGACCCAGAAATGACATGCTGTGTAGATACGATCAATAACATACGGCCGTTTAGTTTGTTTAATAGCAGAACAAGGTGCAGACCTGTTCTATATTACTCTGCCAGCCACTATATTGCAGCTCAGACGCTCAACAATGGAAAATCATTTGCGGCAACTAAATAATATTTTTTTGGACCAATTAAGTGAAATTGGACATTTTCCCACGGCACACCTGACGATCTCTCACGGCACACTGGTGTGCCGCGGCACAGTGGTTGACAATCACTGCTCTAACTGTCTCTCTGTGCAAAACATTTTCACGATATGTCTTCAAACTGTTTTCCTTTTGCTTCTGCTTGTGCAACAGATTCAATTTATATTGACTTAGACTGAACGCCTTTCTCCTCTGCTTATGCCATGTATTCTCATGGTATCTTAACAGAGTACTTCCAATTACCCTGTGTTTGTAGTCTGCGTCATTACTATACCTTATCTTAAGACCAAGTTTTACTTTCTCTTGATAATCAGAATCTGTATACTTTTTTTCCGACGCATCCCTAACCTTTCTCTGGTAAATCATGTTATTCTTATAATGCATTTTTATTTGGTTAATTTTTCTCCTTTGATAATACTTTGAAAAACAATACTTTGGATTTGACCTGGAGATTGTTTCACTCTGCACAGTCTCCTTAGAAGTGCCCTTCACAGTACATGTATCTACACTTCTCCTATGTCTAGTCTCAGATGAATTACCTTTGCACAACTCAAAGCAAATCTGTTTATCTACATGTTCGACACAAACCACTGGCTCAAAATGATTATGTTCACAACGTTTCAAGTAGATCCCTTCATTTGACAACATTGTACTAGTACTGCATTTCACCCATCTTCCGTCACTGCATGTATAAATGTCCACTCCAAGAGCATTTGCTGTCGCTTGGATTTCTATGTTTGTGGCACAATTTCCAACCTTCTTCATCTTAGTCTGGTTAATGTAATCTGACATGGAAGAATATCCCTTTCCCACTAACTGCATGTGTTCTTCACTGTTATTCTCCATAAACTTAACAACAGCAAGTCTAATCCTCCGATGACTTTTTTGAGAACCACTGATAACATCCGCTATAGCGCTAAAGAAACTATTTCCATCCTCTACAACTTGTTGTGTCTTACAAATGACACCTAAAGACCCAGACACTGTTGGTCTTTGCATGTGCTGCTTTACAAAGTCTACTTTACACTTACTGCATAGTTGTTTTGCTACTGCAGTGCACAAAGGATTAAATTGGAACCCAACTGTGTCCACTGTGGACACAGTACTAGGCTGTTCTATAACACAATCGTCAATTGCCATTACATTAACCACAGAATGTGGACTGTTCAAACAAACACTTGCTTTTGTTCTAGTGTTGTACCCTTTGGAACAAGATGTGTTCACTTTGCAGTAACCATAACAACTTTGTCTTCCAGGCTGTTGAACACAAACAACAGTCTCATAATGGTTACCATTGCAATTTTCTAAATACACACCTTGTTTGGGATATGGCCTGACCTTGCAACGATATTCAATCCAGTTATCATTATGATATGTGAAAATACTGAGTCCTAAATAATCTGCTGCTGCCTTGATCTCAACTTCTGTTGCCCAACTGCCAACACGGTGCATCTGCGACATGCGGAGGTATTCTGCCATAGAGGACTTGCATCTAAAAAAAACTCTCATATTCCCCAGCATTGTTTTGCATTTGTCTAACTACAGCACGTCAAATTTTTCCGTGATACTTTTGTGTACCACATACAGCATGACTGACTGCTCTAAAGAAACAGTTGCCATCACCAACTATTTTCTCATTGAAACATGGAGCCCCTAATGCACCACCATCTGTAGATGCAAAAGGAAGTTTCTGGAACTCCACGTTCAACTGTGTGCACGCTTGTTTAACATCATCACATAGGGGATCAAATGTCAATCGTCTACTTGTGACATCACTGACAAATTCAACACCCGAATTAACCAAAGTTACATCCCTTTCCTTTACCTTCTTTGCTTCACAAGCTCCCCTTGAAACTTTACGCTTGGCAACTCTCCGATTGTTGATGCAGCCAAGTAATGCCTGAACTGTACCCGTTTGAGTCAAACTACAACCAAACGCAGGCTCTCCTGTTTCAAGAGTTGTTTTCTGAGTGTGGGTGTAGCTATGTGTTGGCTGATCAGGCGTCTTTTGAAGCAAAGAACTGTTGTCAGCTGGGCTTGGCTGAACAGTGGGTTTTTTAGGAAATCTACCACTGAAGTCAGGTTTTGACTGAACAGGGGCCTTTTGAGGCAAAGGTCTGTCAGCTGGGCCTTTGTAAGTGACGCGAACACCTGCAATCTCAAACAGCTTTCGAGTGCGCGTAAATGTGGAAGCAAATGTGCATATGTGATTAAACAAATCCTCAAGGCAATGAAAATACAAGATGAGACTTTTACCCGTCTCACTGGCCATCCCAAGTTCACTGCGAGCATGAGTCAACCACTGCATACTGTCCCTGTTGACCAATGATTGCACATGTACTGCCACTCAATGTCAGAAAGCATGTGTTATATTTCAGGCAGATATTTTTCAATCCGTCTCTTAGAGTGGTGGTTGCACCTGACTCAATAAACTCTCCCTAAACCACATCAACATCTCCAGCGACATTGGCCCCATAATGAAACTCATATTTCTGTCCATTACATTACATTACATGTCATTTAGCTGACGCTTTTATCCAAAGCGACTTACAATAGTGCATTCAATCATGAGTACAAACTCAGAAAAACAGCAATCAATAATCAATGATCAATAAAGTGCAGTTTCTTCACTAGAGTTAAATTTCGAAAATTACAGAAAATTACAAAGTGCTATAAATAAGAGACATCAAGTGCTACTAGAGTGCTAGTACAGTGCTACCTTCCTTATTCAAGGTGTAGTCGAAAGAGATGCGTTTTTAGTTTTCGGCGGAAGATGTAGAGACTTTCTGCTGTCCTGATGTCAATGGGGAGCTCATTCCACCATTGAGGAGCCAGGACAGCAAACAGTCGTGACTTTGTTGATTACGGACTCTGTTGATTACGGACTCCTTTGGCAAATCAAGAACACGAGGCAGTTGGGAATTGCCACTGATGGAGCCGCTGTGACATAAAGAAGAGTACAACTTGTCACCCAAAACGACAACCCTATCCAGATTGTCCGACCGCCATGAAAACACACTGTTCGTTGAATGTTTTGCCATACTGACCAAACTTACTGCCATACACTGACGTCCTGGATGTTCCAACCGAGTGTCTCCCTGATGGAACGTTCCCCTGACAGGATGGCAGGGGAACCTCAAGAGCAGGCAGTTCACCGTCAGAACTGCCATCGTCAAGAGCAGCTGCAGCGTCAACATCACGCTCTGTGATGGCCTTCACAGAAATGCTAGAAATGCTATACCACTCTGCTTCTGAAGACTCCTTCAGATTGTAGATGTGAAGCATCAAGTCACCAAGGGAACTGTTGAAAACAGCCACAGGTGTGCCAATATCTGATGCCAATCCAGATGCATCACGTGTCCCACAATCAACGACCACTACAAGCTTTCCATGATTAATGATCGCAACTACTTTCTGATGGATGTTCAACAAACACATGCCATCTGTCAGCAAGCGTTCTTGCAGTATGTCCGACATCTCCGGCTCCTCTCGCAAGTCACTAAAATGTCTTGCCGTTGTTGGCTTACCAATCTTTACGTTCCAGTGCCTGCCAAACACACTGTGCCGTTTCATCAACGAAGACTTGCTTATGGCAACATTGCTTTCCTCTTTGACAAATGCATTAAAGTTGATCCCTTCTAAAAGAATGTCATCAACATCTGACTCTTGCCATGTACACACTGGTGCGATGACATGCTTGATTGCAGCCACAACACTGCATGCAGTTGATGCATCTGCATCACGAGCACTAGACTTTGTAACTACAGTCCCTGTGACAACGGCCGACTGGCAATGGGATTTTTTGGAACACATGCACGACGTACCGTGAACATAATCCTTACCGTGGCTGGATTTCTTACCAGACTTACCTTTGATGTACTTTTTAGCAGTACACTTACCGTCGATGTTTTTTTTGTTGTGTTGCTTACAATAAAATAGTAAACAGTGCAACAAACTTGTATCATCGTCCTTTATGGACAATGTGCACATATTGATACACAATCATTCCCTGTGTATTACAAGTGTGTTTTTACACACAATCATTGAAAGGACTAAAGGCCTCATTTTTATTTCATGGTGTACTCGTGTCACTATAGACTATGAAAAGGCTACCAACTCGTTTGGTCATTAGTGAGCAGAATCAAGACTAAACTGTATTCTGAAATTGATTATGAAGCCATGACAAATAAATAGCTATGCATGCACCATAAAAAATAAAACATGTGAAAGACAGACAGTCTTCACACAAACCTCCACCTTGTCGTCATCAGTAGAAGACTGTTCAGACCCGTCGGCACCTGGCGTTGTCTGGTGGACCTAAAAAATGAAAAGAATTAAAAGGAGCGTCAATTACATGTACCCTTTCATTGAAAATTATGGACAAAATGCTACAGAAATCACATATTGACAGTGATTGACTGCGTGTATAGAGCAGGTTTTTTTCCTTCAGTTTTATTCACACACACTATATTAACATCTGTAGTCATACTTTGTGTACATATCAAACAACCTCCTATATACAAGGCCAGCAAATCAAACTAGTTGTAGATGGCAAGAAAGACACGTGTAAAGCATGTATTTGTATCAAAATCATACTGCATTAAACATGACAATGAAATAACTTTGCATGAAGCATTAAAACAAATATATATTTGTAAAATGTGTTGAACATTATTCACAAACCTCCTCCTGCACAGCCACTTGCTCAACACCAATAGAAGACGAGTCTGCTGCCCCCTCAACCTCTGGTGTTTCCTGGACCTGATAATAACAAAATGATATAGCTTTGCATGCACCTTTAAACAATGTTGTTTGTTAAATTAGTCAGAAATTCTTCACACAGTGTGCACAAACCTCCGCCGGCGCAGCCACGTTCTCAACACTGGTAGGTGAGTGCTTGATTGACACCTCCACAACACATGGGGACACTTCCACAACGCATGGGGCTGCCTCCACCTATCAAAAATGTAAAAGAATGAACAACAGACAAATGCAATCATGTTTGTTTTTATAGTTTCACAATTAAGTAATATTGCAAACATGTTATTGCTGCTCGTCACTCAAACTGTACAGCAAGCATTTAAAACAAGTCATATATTGCATGATCTGAAAAGACTAACCTGGTGCTTAGTCAAGGTTGTCTTTGAGGCAGCGGTCCTCTGAAAATGTTCCCTGGTCCGTTTCTAATGCAGGGAAGACAAACAAAAAGTATTTGGAGGAGTGTCATTTTGGACCATAAAAACAGTGGCATTTTAGTGTCAGGAAGGACACGCTTTAAGAGATAGATAGATAGTCAATATATAATTTCCATGCATACCTTTGTGACTCGTGGAACAGCTGGTGTGCACTCAGGGCTCGGAAGATGGGATGGAACAAGTTTATCCATCTTGACCAACATGGCACTGCTAAACCTTGTTAGCGGGCTGTCCTTCACCGTCAAAAAGAAAACCGTACAGTTATAATTGATACACCTGCTTATTGTTGAAGTCAAAGAACAATACAAACATAACAACCTGCTGTTGGACTTCCCTCCTTTTGGGTGCACCACATGATGGCTCTAATTGGCCATGTTGGTACCTCTGTAGTGAGAAAACATGGTTTGTATTTCATAAATAGCTTCCCTTTGATCATTACTAAGGTAAACTCTTTGGTAATATACCTTTTTAAATAGCTTAAACCAAACAAGTAAAGTGTGCAAGCCATTACCTTCCTGCCCTGTCCAACATGTGTCCACTTGGAGTCGTCAGCTTGAGGCATGCTGACTTCTGCCGCAACAATGATTTCTGGAGTAATCGGTGGCAGTGATGGAGTAGGTTCTGGTTCTGGTGTAGGTTCTGGTGCTTTGTCAAGCGTTTGCTGATAATGACAACAATATCAATTTATTAGATAGCTAAAAACAACAAAAACAATTAAAGTGTGCAAGCTAAAAGTGTGCAAGCTATTACCTTCCAGCCCTGCACGACTTGTGACCACAAAGGGGGGCCATGTTGTTGTGGCACGCAGCCCTTTGCCACATCAACGATTTGTTGAGTGGTCCGTGGTAGTGATGGTGTGGGAGAAACACAACTTGTGACCACAAAGGGGGGCCATGTTGCCGTGGCACGCAGCCCTTTACCACATCAACGATTTGTTGAGTGGTCCGTGGTAGTGATGGTGTGGGAGAAACCACAACTTGTGACCACAAAGGGGGGCCATGTTGTTGTGGCACGCAGCCCTTTACCACATCAACGATTTGTTGAGTGGTCTGTGGCGGTGATGGTGTGGGAAGAACCTGTGGTTTAGGTTCTGGTGCTGTTGGTTGGTCCAGCGTTTGCGCATAAGCGTGTTTCTCCAGCAAATCCACCAGGATCTTCATCCCATGGGTATCACTGAGGTGTATACCATCTCTAGCCCAGAGTTCCAGGCGGTCCAATGGAAAGTACTGCGCAGTGGGAAAGTACTTGACCTTTTTCAGTGCCGCCTCGGAACGAAACTCCTCTCGCATGTGGTTCTGCAAATCCACATTCATTGTGAGTCGTGGAGGAAAGTCTAGAACAAAGACGTTAGGACAGCAGACGCTGGCCAGGAGTTTGCCAAAGTCGGCTCTTGACTTGGCAATGGGCTTCCAGGATGTTAAGTTGTTGGTCGGTGCCAGGACGCAGATTGCGTCTGGTGTTTGCTGTAGCGGAGCAGCATGGTCAAATTCAGCTGTGAGCTGAGCTGCGTCGGCTCCTGGCGTTGACATGATGCCGAAAGAAAGCCTTCCTTCGGGCATCTTCACAAACCCATCTGCAACAGCGCGCAGATGGGAGTCCCCAACGAGAAGAACAAACTGCAATAACAGAAGGGTGATTTTGAGAATTCAAATAGCTCTTCTACGGCAAGTTTGTGAATAAATTGTATAACAGTGGTACCTTCTTGTCTGGAGACTGGGCAGGAAAAACCACCTTGTGGTATTTTCCGGTCCGTTGGGAGGTTTCCCATTGCAGCACGCGGTGACGGTACTCTGTACCGGCTATTTATAAAAAGATGAAATTAAAACGTTAACTGCAATGTAAATATATAATAAACAATTATACATATGCTTATATGTAAAGCTGTACAAAACAGGGGGGGGGGGGGGGAGAATTGTGCAACAAGAAATTATATAAGGAAAACCTTTATGGGACCAAGGATCAGGGCCGGCGATTGCTATAGGCGAACTAGGTGACTGCCTAGGGCGACAAATGGGTTGGGGGCGCCCTCACAGCGCACATTTCAGCACTGTGAGCAATTCGCGACCACGTGACCGGGGGGTGGCGCTGGCTCCCGCGAGCAGGGACGATTCAGCTGTGAGTTTTCTCATCAAGTACGGAGAGTCACGCATATTGAGAAACGGGCGCTGTAAACATCTTAACGCTGATTGGCCAAGACACGTCACATCAAAGATGTTCTATTATGGAGATGACAACAACTCGGACGAAAATCTGAATTTTTTGTCAAACGGGACGCTGATTGGCCAAGACTCGACACGTCACATCAAAGATCTTCTATTGTAAAGATGGCTCACTCCAAAAAATAAAATCGTTTGTGCGGTCTGAAAAATGTGCGCGATCTGAAAAATCGATTGCGCGGCCACATTGACTGGCCCTTGACGTTTGCAAAAATGAAGCGGTCTAAACCATCTGGAGCACAGGGACGAAAACGAAAAAAGGAAGAAGAGGAAAAGAAAGTCAAGTATAGAGGTAAGTCTTCTCATCTCAGCCATTAAGGTGTCAAACGAAATACATTTAGTATTGTGCATCACCTAATATTGGACGTTTCATTGCTGTCACTTAGGCCAGCTATAGCTAGCTAGCAACTGTTACTTTGCTAATTTGCTACGTAGGCTATTACTAGCAAACGTAACTTCACTGATAACCTACATGGATGTACATGTCAAAAGACCAGTATCTGGATAACGTATGCTAGTTATGAAAAGTACAGTTGCTGTCTACATTCATTATAAATGGCATAAGTTCTGTTTAGTGAATTCACAACTAGCAGGTGCATACACACACAGTAACCATTTGGGGGATAGTGGTGGTGTTCACCCTTCTGTACAGTTCCTCCCCAGGAATATACTAAAATGTATATGTGTCTTGTTTTGTTTTGTTTTTATTTTTGTTTTAAATTGGCCAGATGCACTCAGGGAATGTTTTCAGAGGCCGGCACCTGCTGGAGAAAGGACGCCTGATTCGCCTCCCTCTGAACTTTGTAAGTAGCCTACACAACTAGTACTATTGTTGCTGTTTGTTTTATTGTTGTTGTTATTATTATTATCAATTATTACTTTCATAATCACATCACATTAATACTACTAATTGTAATCAGTAGCATTATTTAGCCTTGTAGCAGTGGTGGCAGTAATTGTAATTTATCTACTACAAGTTACATGGTCAGATAAAATGTATTTGTACAATGCAACTATGTGGTAGGATGATAGAAATGACCAAATGCAATTGTGTAACGAACAGCATGGATGAACTCTGTTTAAATACAGCTGCAGGAGAAGGGACATCCAGTAGTACTCAAGGGGCCAGGAACACACAGCCTGCATCAGGTGAGTCTATTTAATAGTATTTATTCAAGCCACATCCATACTTTAAAGTACAATAGAAACATGTTAGCATGTATTAAATACAATAGCTTGTTTTCTTAAAGAAGTTCAACCACATTCATGATCATTTCACTTATTATATTAAACACCGCTTGTCTGGCTATACAATTTGCTTGAATACAGGTGAAGGTGAAGGGACATCCAGGACCACATCAAGCACTCAGGGCACCAGTGAAACTACACTGCCGCCTGCAGACACCTCACCCTCCGCAATTCCTGATATCCAGGGAGAACCTATAGATCCTGCTGACTGGCCAGCCCTCTGTGTTTGTGTGTAAGGGAAAAAAAACTGTCAAACCTTGTTAACCATAGTCATTCCCTATACAGCTTGTATATGTTTTGAGGTTTGTTCAATAAACATATTTGAAAAAAAAGTGTTTTGCACAGTTTATTATTTAAAATAATAAAAAAGAAAATGTTCTGAAACTATTCTGGTGTTTGTTGTGCATGCACCATTTATTGTTGAACAGCAATGTAGAATAGTAGAATTATAAGTGGGTGAAAAACTGCTATGCAAAGTAAAGCAGTTAAGTTAATATATGTCTCTTCAGTGATGTAAAGTATTGTGTGTGTCTGTGGAGGGGGGGCGCAAAACTCAATCTCGCCTAGGGCAACCAAAGTGCTAGAGCCGGCCCTGCCAAGGATTCATTACATACATGCATGCATAACTGGCATTCCCACGCTGTTGATGGGGACCAGCAAGAGTAGGGCGCTCTGCTTCCCTCATCTTGGCTGCGTTGGACCTGCGGTTGACACGTGGCATCTGAAAATATATGTTGCACCAAGAATTAATAGTGACATTACAATAGCATACTCAAATGCAGTGGTGGGCCATGGGTTTTCGAACAAAAAATGAAATGTCCACATCAGTTGCGGAATGGGGAAGAAAAAAAAAAGTCCCGGGAGTTACTGTCAAACCGACCCGCGCCATGTATTGAACATGGCGCGTTCATACAGATTTCTTTGCACTATTACGGGCATGGATGTCACATGGTGGACCGACCTGCGGAGCTATTTTAATCGTATAAGCACCAAGCCAAGTAACACAGCCCGCATGTAACTCACCACGTGTCCATAATCGTCTGTGCGAAAGGAGTCATCCGTAAAATCCACCAGGAAGGTAGCTTCTAGGTTCCAGCTAGAAGTGGCTATTAGCTTTGTGCCCGACTGACCAATCACAGCGCATGTTAATGGTCACGCTGCGCCACTAACCAATCATATACATCCACGCCACCTCGAAGGCCCTTGACAAATTAGCATTCCATCCCCGTTAGCTCCCTGTTAGCTCTTGCTAGCGCTCCGTTACTGCCCCGCCGCTAACTTGGACTAGCACTCGGAAAAACACCAAAGGTAGTGGGACCAGGCACCCGACTTGGGCAGAGGGGACGCGGGCAGTAGCAGCAGCGCTAACCGTAAAGGTTACGTAAACGGCTGCTCGACGTACGGTACAGACGCTGAAGTTAGCATGCTACCTAGCAAGCACCGGGCCACCTCATTACCGGAAGCCTGCACGCCGCGTTGTGGAAATCTGTTGTGTCGAATACAGCCACACATTTGACCATTTTCTCCGTTAAAAAGGTTGATGGCTGGCTAGTTGGCTATACAAACAGACTATACAACCTACAGGTGCACCCGTATCACCGGTCCGCGGAACCAATTAACATGCCGTGAGTTCCGTTCCACCAGCATACAAACAGGTTACCTACAGGTGCACCCTTATCACCCGTCCGCCGGAACCAATAGACATGCAGTCAGTTCCACGGCGTTAAGCTAGCGATAGCACTACATACATAACACATTAGTATTGGGGAGCTGCATTAAAAAATCAACATGATAGTACATACAATTAGCCGTAAACATTGGGTTACGTGCCGTTACTACCGTCAGCCAGTGTCCCTTTTAGCTCCCCGCTCTAACCAGCTAACTAGCCCGCTGCCCGTTAGCTTCCGCTACCACCCCGAAAACCACCGAATGTAGCGGGACCAGGCTCGTCACCCGACTTGGGCAGAGGCGTTCAAAAATTAACATGATAGTACATACAATTAGCCGTAAACGTTGGGTTACGTGCCGTTACTACCGTCAGCCAGTGTCCCTTTTAGCTCCCCGCTCTAACCAGCTAACTAGCCCGCTGCCCGTTAGCTTCCGCTAGCACCCCGAAAAGCACCGAATGTAGCGGGACCAAGCTTGTCACCCGACTTGGGCAGAGGGGACGCGGTCAGTAGCAGCCTGTAGCCCCGCTGCCTGTAGCCCCGCTCCCTGTAGCCCCGCTCCCTGTAGCCCCGCGGCAGCGGTAGCTAACGCTACTGCTAGCTTGCTACAGCGGGGCCAATGACCTGCCATAAAAAAACATTAAAATGTACTTACTGTGAGTTCAATGTCAGTTTCTTCCTGCAAACTTATCTCTCCGTGTGTGTGTTTGTTTATCTGGATAGTGTACAATATCAAACGTCAAATTCGCTATATTCAACTTCAAATTCAAATTCGCTATATTCAACTTCAAATTCAAATTCGCTCTCTGGTTTGCGCCGTCTGAGTGAATTTCTCGAATGAGAAGGACAGAGGGCGGGACCAGGGCAGTATTTATACTGGCATTTTAAAATTTCAAATCAGCCAATGAAATCGGGCGCTTGCGTACCAACGGACGTTCGCATTGTAAGGACTTCATTCATTACTGATTTGACCTGAACAAGCAACTCATAAGTAAATGGAGTGTATTGATTTTATATTTCTGTTGTAATGAATGAATGATAATGTGACAAATTAAGTGTTTTAATTGAACTGCTAAAGTAAATTAACTAGCTACTCGTAAAGCAGTCATCCATTTCAGTTCATGAACGTTTTTTGTTGAAGATTTGGTATGTAGGGTGGTTTTGCCTGTGATCTGGGTTGATAAGGTATCATACTTAATGCTGTGTGATGTGGATTTCTTGTGTACTGTAATAGAAAAATGGCAAGTCCTTCGTCCTTTCCAACGTTCCACCACACGGATGTGGAGGACGTGAGGAGGTCCCTCCAATTGGTTACCGTGAGTATTACATGTGGTGGATTTGTGTCGTTAGTGTTCATCTGAATATGATATCAGTTGCTTGATGTGTTTTATCCCAAGTCTCAAAATGAAGTCATCTAAAGTCTGCATTTATGTTCTATGAATGATATGTACATTTGTTTTTTGTAATTGCAGTACAAATGCACAGATGCCGCTGTCTCACGGCAGGAGCTCTTTTCAGAGCTGATGGCCATGAGCAGCGGCACATTGCAAACCCTAGTGCGACATGTCAGAAGGGGGAAGGCACTAGAGCAAAAAAAAATTCTGCTGCAGGCAGAGCTGGAGAAGTTGGAAGCCAAGCTGGCCAGCTCTGTCCTGCAGCAGGACAATGAGCAGCTGTTGGCTTGCTTTGAAGCTGATGGTAAGTGTTAGTGTTCTGCTAAGCGAATATGTAACAATGACTTTGTAAGTTTGCACATTAGTTGTTTGCAGTATGAAACAATTAGCATGAAAAAAGCTATTTCATTAATAATTAAAATTTTCACCGAGTCAGATGGGTGTGCAAATTTGGAAGAATATAGGTTTATCCCAAGCACCTCTTTTCCCTGAATAACGGTGGAGTATAATAATAATAATAAATAAACCTTAGCATTTCAATAGGGTCCTACGCTCTGACTACGTCAGTGCTCGGGCCCTAAAAATATGTTTCTATGTATTTGTACAGATGTGAATAGGAGCACGGAGCCAGAGGTGGAGGAGGAAGGGAAGGAAGAAATGGATGCGTCCATGTAAAGATGTCGTATGTGTTGTTTTGTTTATTGTGAAATGTGAAATAAATGTGAAATATATACAAACATGTGTATGTGTGCATATATATATATTCCTGTATTGGGCAGTGCAATATACACACACATCACGTTTCTCTACGTGAAGAGTATACCAGGTCATTTAAATTGCATATGAATCAGATGCTGTTTGGTCGATTTAGTTTGGCCAGTAGGTGGCGCTAGTAGGTTACTATGAATATATAAGTATCTTATATTTAAGCAATAAGGTACCATGTGATTTACTGTTCAGGCTGGTTGAAAATAGGGTGGAGGATGACACACACACACGCACACACGCACACACGCATTGTGTTTCTCTATGTGAAGTTGTAGACCAGGTCATGTAAATGACATTGAAATCCTATGGCGTTTGGCTGATTTACTTTTGCCAGTAGGTGGCGCTATAACAATCTGAACACTGGTCATGTACATGTCCTCAGGCACGGACCAGCATCATGCAGGAGGAGTAGCAGCTATTTTGCTTCATATATCTAGGAGTTACAACAGGGTTCTCTCATATAGCGGTTAGCACAAAGTAGGCGCGTCTTTGGGTCCCCCTGACGTCGTGGCCGTTGGAAAACGCAAACAAAGCACAAGCCTTACTCCTGAGAGTCTTTCGATCACTTTAGAATAGACGTGAAGTGGAGTACTTAAAAATTGTAGGAGGAGTAGTATTTGGCGTAAATGCAAATATCGGCAAAAAATTAGCATAAACTGGCCGAATTACTGTAGCGCCCCCTAGTGTTTAAATCGGACGACTGATTTATTGCAAGTTAGGGGATGCGATGTGCACATATACCCCAAGTTTGGAGTCTTTTCTCCCAATAGTTTTAATGTTATGAGTGTTTAAATACAAGACACGCCCCTAAGAGGTTAATTAACCTCTTAGGGGCATTTGAAGACTTTTACATGACTGGTTATGTCAGATTTAAGGATGGATCAAGACGGTCAGTGAAATCTGTAGTTGACAGCAATAGAGCTTTGTTTGAAGTTGACGCAGATGAATTGGATAGTGTTCAAGAGTCTGTTGATGGCAATGCCGTTTTGGAAGATGCGTGGTGTGAGCTCTGCCCAGAACAAGAGCTGGAGCGGTTATAAAGCGAACAAAAGCGCAAAGACAATGAAACGGTAGATGACGAGCACGTGGAAGCTATTCCTGACCTTGCAGTTAGCCATCGACAAGTTGCACAGTTAGAGAAGACCAACAACATGTGCAGAAGTGAAGGGTTGGACTTAATTCGGTCCCTGAACGACAAACAAATGTCTATATTTAGTCAGATCCGACAATGGTGCCTGGACAAAATCGGTGGGAAAAATCCAGAGCCATTTCATGTTTTTATTACAGGTGGTGCAGGTACAGGAAAGAGTCATTTAATTAGAGCCCTTCAATATGAAGCGACAAGGTTACTGTCAACAATGTGTGAGAACCCTGACCAAATTTGTATATTGTTAACTGCTCCTACTGGCATCGCAGCATACAATTTATATGCCTCAACCATTCATACAACATTAGGCATTGGTATAGACACCAAATTACCATACACACCTTAAGGTGAGGAAAAGATTAATAGTTTACGAGCTCAATACAGTAATCTGCAAATTTTAATAATTGATGAAATATCCATGGTTGATCACAAACTGATGGCGTATATTCATGGCAGATTACGGCAGATCAAACAATGTGGGGACTTTTCCCCATTCGGTAATGTCACTGTAATTGCTGTTGGAGATTTTTTCCAGTTACCACCAGTAAAAGGGAAGCCATTGTATGTTGAAGATGTAGGCTTCAACCTGTGGTGCAACCTATTCAGCGTTGTTGAGTTAACAGAAATTGTTCGGCAGAAAAACTCTGTATTTGCAGAGTTATTAAATAGATTGAGAACACATTCAAAGGGAACATCATTGATGGCAGGTGACTTTGATTTGTTGAAGAAATGTGAAACTGGTGAAGAGAATTCATCCTTGCACATTTTTCCCACAAATGCTCAAGTTAATACTCATAATTTGGAGCAGTTAATTCAAAAATGTCCCGATCATTTACAAATAGATGCTCAGGATTTTGCAAGAAATAGGATGACAGGAAAACTAGAGTTAAAAGCTCGACATCATGGCAGAGTGCACAACACATGTTTAGCTGAAAAACTATTTCTGGGGGAAAATGCGCGTGTAATGTTGCTTAAAAATGTGGATGTGATGGATGGCCTTGTTAACGGTGTCTGTGGCAAAGTGACACACATAGTTATTTCAGAAAATCATACATTTCAGAAAACTGTGTACGTTCAATTTGATGATGATAAAGTGGGCACACAGAGGCGGAAACAATCTGGTCATGCCTTAAGCAATTTCCCGACCTCTACGCCTATCTTTCCAGAAGAGGATAGGGTCACTACCAAAGGTGGATTGCGACGCCAATTTCCCCTTAAACTGGCTTGGGCTTGTACAATCCATAAGGTACAAGGAATCACAGTTGATAACGCTGTGGTCTCGCTTAAGAAAATCTTTGCTGCAGGACAGGCCTATGTAGCGTTAAGTCGTGTCACGAGTTTAGGCGGATTAGTTATTCGTGACTTTTCCAATAAGGCCATCTACTGTAAAGACAACATTCAGCAAGCAATTCAGTGCATGCCGCATTTTCTCAGGGAAACTAGATGGCAACAAGTTGGCACACGCAGTTTTACTGTGTTTTTGATGAATGTACAAAGTTTGACACGTCATGTTAAAGATTTAATGAAATGTACACAGCAATTGCAGCTTAACTGTATTGCTGTTACAGAAACCTGGCTATCTCCTACCTCCTCATTAGACTCTGTAAACATCGACGGTTACACATTTGAAACTTCGCCCTGAAGTTTATCATACAGCAGCAACAACCCAACGTTGGTTGCTTTGCAAGACCAACAACGTGGTGGTGTTGGCATGTATAGTGCAGACAGTTTGACATACTACCTTTTCAAAGTACCAGATGTCAATTTAGAATGTTTAGTGTACATGTCTTTGACTCACAGCATGGCGATAGCAGTACTTTACAGACCACCATCATATCCCATGTCTTTGTTCAAAGAACATTTAGGGAAATTACTTGTTTGCCTAAATCCACTAAGTGACACGATTGCTGTCATGGGTGATTTCAATGATGACATTTCAAAGTCATCAACGCTCTCCAAATTCATGGAAGACAAATGGTATGTTCAATATGTCACACAACCCACAACAGAGAATGGCACGCTCATTGACCATGTGTATGTTAAAACAACACAGTATAAAGTAGAAGCCAAAGTATTTCCCACATATTTTAGTGATCATGAGGGGATAGTATGTAGTTTTGAATTGGTCGAATAAATTGATGCCAAATACAGCTGAATACCTTTAAAACCACAGCTTTTTCAAATCGGAGATGGAGAAAGGGTTCATAGCATCATATCCTGCAGCATGGAGTGTCAAAACTGTACATAATGCATTTAAACATCCCGATGATGTAGGTAGTTTGAGCATCTGTTTGGCAAATTTGGGCATTGTATTCTGACTGAAAAATATTTTGTATATATATTTATAGCCATTTTGTATATATTTAGTCAAATTGTGTATATTATATATTTATTTAAATGTTCACATTGTGTATATTATATATTTATTTAAATGTTCACATTGTGTGTTGTATATATCATGCATGTTGTCTGTACAAGTTCCTGTATGTTTCATACCCGTAGGGTTTCTTTTCCTGCATTACCAGAGCATGTATAAATTAAGTCTTTTCACAACATTTGTCATTTAGGGTAATTTTAAACTTCATTCATAACCATCATCCAAATTTATTACATTAAATAAAGGCCAATCATTAATTAATTAATATAAATGCTCATGCTAATGCAGGTTTTGCTTTACCTTCATGTAGTCTAAAAAAAGCAAAAGACACTGGTAATGGTACTCCTGGTTTCCTGGGATGGGGTTCGATTCCCTGTAGTGTCTTGCAAGTTTTTTGGCGTACACATGAAAGCGTTTTCTACTATCTAGTAATTGACTGAAGCAGTTATCAGACACTTAAAACAATTGTTTTAAACTTGCATTCAGGAATCGTATATGTAACTGTCTTTCCAGTCATTAATTCACAAATCTTTCCTTCCTACAGTCTCTGCAGCTTGTCCTCCATGAGCTGACTGTCTCAACGGGGCGAGTCGGCGACATTTGCTCTTGTTTGCTCTTGGTTTGGCCGGTTCTTTCTGGGGCAAGTCGGCGACCCGCCGGCTACCCCAAACGTGCCGGGATGAGCGAGGACCCGCTCACAGCTGCTCGCAGCTTTAATTTTATTTATAACTTTATTTACTTTGATTTTACAAAATATTTTCAAAGTAGTAGAGGCAAATTCTGTTTCAGTTGTGTGAAATGTTACTGACTTGGGAGCAGTAAGATACATATAATTTAAAATTTTGCACAGTGTTGTGTTATTGTATTAGCTTGATTTGTTCCATTACTTGTTGTCTGTGCAGGTTTACATACACATGATCAATACATGTCTTTGTGATGATCACATTGTATCATGTCATTTATTTGACAAGGTTTTTGCTTGGTAAACTGTAGGTAGATTTGATTTAGTCAAACCAAGGGTGAGATCAATTAGTAAATAAACCAATACAGTGTTAATATTTCAATGGGCCCCGGGGCACTTTGTACTTGAAAAGTTGGGCCCGAGGTCAAAAAGGTTAAGAACCCCTGGTCTATCTGACTCTAAATTTACTAAATTAACATCATGCCGTACTGAAGAAGACTTGCAACTAGAGATTGAGACCATAAATGTATGTTTACAATGTGTACTGAGGAAATAAATAAAAAGAGAAGAGTCATACAACCAGAGGAGTTGCACTTTTCACAATCAGAAAGTGAAAGAGCATCACTTGCTCATTATTATTAAGGTGTCCTAAAGCAAGTCCTGAACTGCTCATTGGTCAACAAATCAGACTATGGTTGTTCTTGACAAAACATCTTTTTAAAATGTTGTCTTAATGAAGTTGTAGCTTTAAGCTTCTAGTCTGTGCATGACTAAGATGGCAAGGAACTGTAGAGAGAGAGAGATCTTCTCAACTGTACATGACCTTGTGGTGGCAGGGGTGTGGTTAGGCTCAGCTGCAGAGGGGGTGTGGATGAGCAGCTCAGGATACAGGTGCCAGTGATGAGGCCTAATTGGCCTCAGCTGATGCTGATTGTTTTTCCCCAACATAAAGAGCAGTAGGACAGACAGTGGAGGAGACTGGGGTGACCGCTGCCAGACGGTCTGTGAGAGCTGGTGCAAATAAAGGCCATTACCAACTTTAACCCTTTGGCGTGCAATAAATCATTTTTGGGCACTTCCGCACCCTGTAAATATGACGTCTTTCCCGCGGCTATGTAAATCCAAGAATCACCTGGTCTTCACCTAGCCAATCAGCAAAGATCACTCTACGTCACACCACCCGCCTTTGTGGAATTTTATCAATAAGAAGAGACCTGGAGCGCATCTGACTTTCTCTTTTTTCTGGACCCCGGAAGAGACCGTTTTGCAGCACAACTCTCTACATTCACGGCTCAAACTACTAAACTAACCATGGTAAGTTGCTGAAACTCACACATGTTATGCTTGAATAGTTGCACTAAGTGATTATATGCGTGTTATTTGTGGATGACTTAGTGAAATTACGGCATGAAAAACGTAGCAGCAAAAAGGGTGTCCCTCATGGTTCATGTGACTACGTCCCCAGTGATGATGGGATACTGGCCGTCAGGTGGAAGGACAACAAAACGGTCACTCTGCTGTCAACAGACGTGGGGGTGGAGCCGATGTCCTCAGTCGTTAGGTACTGCAAAGAGACCAAGAGAAAGGAGCCTGTGACCTGTCCAGCTGTCGTCAAAAGCTACAATGCCAACATGGGGGTATTGACAAGATGTTGGTCCACCTCTACCGCACCCCCATGAAGTCCAAGAGGTGGTACATGCGACTGTTCGTGTACTGTATTGACGTCAGCCTCACAAATGCCTGGCTCGTGTACATTCGGGACTGCAAGGCCCTTGGTGAGAAAAGCCTGCCTCTGAAGGGTTTCAGATTGGCGGTGTTTAGGGCTGCCAGCTGCCCGAGGCCAGCCACATCTAGGTCCAGAAGTATTATGTCCTCTAATAGCGCTCTATGGTTGACATTTTATATTTCAATGAGTGCCCTATAAAGGGTTAAATACCTGGAGTTTCCCCCCTGCACAAAGGTGCAGGGGGGAAACTCACCAGGGTAACAGAACGCATTGCAGACCTCTTTCACGCAGCCTGCATATGATACATACTCATGTGTTGTATATAAAACATTACAGAACAATCTCAGCTATCTATATAATGAGGCACCATTGTCCCAAGGCACAAGTGTAAAGAGAAAATATGACTAAAGCTGAAAAATGTAATCTTGATTTTGGAAATTTTTCATATTTGTTGTGAAAACATAACTTTACTCATGTGGTATATCGGTTTTGGTGACGGACATTTGTTTACCAAAGGTCTTAGGTTCACAAAAGCAGTGGAATATATGAATAAAATGGTAGACACATGTAAATAAATGTCTAAAATCTGATTTATTATTATATGGTGGGAATGATGAGCTTTGTGGCCTGCTATGGTGATGTGTTGGCAGGCAGACGGAAAGGGAGACTGCTGCAGTGATGCTGCATGTTGTCCTCTGGACCCTCACAGCTCTGAATCCACTCTGTAAAATACATTACTACTAGTCAGTATGAGTTAGGGTGACCAGACGTCCTCTTTTTCCCGGACATGTCCTCTTTTCGAGACCTAAAAAAAGCGTCCGGCAGGGATTCCAAAAACGTCCGGGATTTTGCTACGTCGGGGAAAATAGTTATTACCCCCTTACAAGTTTTGGAAATGGTACGTCCGGGAAAATAGTTATTACCCCCTTACAAGTTTTGGAAATGGTATCTCCCTCACGTTCCACCTTCTTGCGCAAGCTCTGACTGTAGAGAGAACTGTCATTGGTCGACCGATCTCAACGTAAATGTAAGTTCACGGCATGCTACACACTACTGCTACCAACACTACTGGTCGTACTATGTTCACTGTAAGAAAGTTAACGGTGATAGAGACAATTGATTACTCACCGTTCAGTCTCACAAAGCTCTGGCCACTCTGACTTTGATCATAAGCTGCTACCTCTGAGAGAGATGTATGTGGGATGGGAGGCTGATCGATTCAGAGTGGCATATCCACAACACCCTGTGAGTACTTTAACATACTGTGATTAGAATGATTGTTTGGAACATCAGCCATGCTTGTATAATTACATGTACAGTAGTGTATGTGTGCTAACTGTTGTTGAACTGCTGAAGCCATTCTTACAAAAGGTATCCACGGCATACAGTACGTGTGCCAAATACCTGCAGAAAAAGCTGCCTTTGCAGAGCAAGACTCTGCAGTGCTTGTCTGCCTTGGATCCTGTTGTGAGAGGGCACTCCAAGACTGGAATGTAACTGAAGATGACGACTCGCATGATGTCACACTTGCTGCCGCCTACTGCCGACACGCACCAGGAGATCCTGCAGTACAACGTGGACCAAACCCACTTTTAAAGAGGGAGAAGATGTGGTTACATGGTGGTCCTCTGTCTTTTCTTCTGGGAAATATCCAGGCCTGTGCCAAGCTGTAAAATCAGCCTTTTCGATATTTCACGGTCCCTTGGTGGAGGCGTCGTTCAACCTGATGGGGGATGTCATCGACCCTAGATCCACATCTATGAACATTTCTACATTCTCTGCCATCCAGACGGTAAAGTACACTTTGCAGTCCAGACAGCAGAGTGTTGTAGAGATGTTCAGCAGGGAAGACGTTAAGTACGGGGCAGTCGACAGGAAGCTCTGTAGCAACATCAGTACAGCAGGAACAAGAGACAAGGCCCAGAGACAAATCAAGTTGCGCATAGCCAGAGAGAGGAGGATGGAGCTTGACTGTCAGCCCACAACATCTACTGCTGCAGACAAAAGGGAGCAGGAGGTAGAGGCAGAAAAGACTGCAATGAAAAGACACGTGGCTAAGAAGCGCAAACAAGTCCTTGAATGACTTGTTCAGGCCAAAAAAAGAAAGTTTGTTCATGAATGATTGTATATAGTGGAAATGTATATTTGTTATTATTGTTCTTACTATTCTATTCCTATGGATGTGTTTGGGATACTGTGGTTTAGCCTTTACCTTTTAGGCCTACAAATATGTATAAACAATTTGTCATGATTTGTGCTTTATCACCTCGCACCCCCTCACGCCATTGTCACCTTTTTCACCCCTCATGAGTTTGCAGATCTGAAAATTAATCTATGTAATATCTATGCCCCGAACAGCGAAGATCCAGACTTTTTTCATGAAGTAAATAAATCAGTGGGGAACGTCGTTGATGGGCACACAATCATAGCTGGAGATATTTTAATCAAGTTGTGGATGGGGCTTTAGATAAAACCACTCCTTTATTTAATATGACAAAAGACAGGCTGACAATTACATTATTGATGAAGGACCTCGGACTGACAGATATATGGAGGCTTGTCAACCCAAGAGAAAGGGAATATACATTCTACTCTCATAGACACAAGTCTCACTCCAGGATAGATTATTTTCTGATAAGCAGTCCAGCTAGAATTAGTAATAGAACCAGACAGAGTAAAGAAAAACAGATGGAGGTTAAACATATCTCTTTTCCAGGACCCAGGATTTAGCAGTTTAATGGTAGAGGAACTTGACAATTTCTTCCTGTGGAACACTGGTTCAACAGATAAAGTTGGAACAGTGTGGGAGGCCTCCAAAGCTTATATAAGGGGGGAAATCATAGCTTACTCCAGTAGAAAAAAAAAGAGAGCAAGTGATCTGGAATCTAAGCTTAAAGAATTGGAAAAAACACTGTCCAAGAATCACACTGATCTACTGCTTAAACAATGCTGTGACCTCAAATTTAAATGAAATGAAATGTATAATAAAAAAAGCAGAGTATGCCCTATTTAGACTAAAACGTAATTTCTATGAGAGTGGGGAAAAATCTGGGAAACTATTAGCTAGACAACTAAAACAAAAAGAGGCTAGTTATGGTATACCAGCGGTCAAAAATGAAATGGGGAAACTGATGACAAATACAAAGGAAATTAATAGGGTATTTGCAAGTTATTAAAGTGAACTTTATAAATCGGAGGCTGATCCAGAGGTGGGTAATTATGAGATTTTTTTATTTTTATTAACCTGCCAGAAATATCAATAGATTAGAAAAACTGCTTGGACAGCCCCATAACCGTAGAGGAGGTCAACACTGCTATCGCTTTAATGAAGCCTGGAAAATCGCCTGGGCTAGACGGTTTTCCCGCCGAATACTATAAGAAATATGTCGATAAATTGGCTCCTATCCTGACAACTGTGTATGAAGAATCACTCATTGGGAGAGCTGCCAGGAACATACAACGAAGCTCTGATATCTTTAATTGTAAAAAAAGATAAAGACCCTACCGATCCAGGAGATTACAGACCTGTGAGCTTGATTAATGTGGACTGCAAAATCCTAACAAAGATTTTGGCAATGAGGCTATAAGCTATTCTACCATGCGTAATACATTCAGATCAAGTAGGATTCATAAAGGGAAGGTCATCCGCAGACAACTTGAGACGTCTGCTACATTTTACACAGCTTAAATCAGGGTGAAACCACTCCCATAGCTGCCTTTTCCATGGACGCTTAAAAGGCATTTGATAGGGTAGAATGGAGCTTCTTGCGATACACCCTTAAACAATTTGGGTTTGGGGAAACATTTATTCAATGGGTGAACGTAATTTACTCAAATCCACGAGCAGCAGAGATAACAAATGGAACGATATCACCCTTTTTCAATCTAATGAGAGGTACCAAACAGGGAGACCCTCTTAGCCCCTTACTCTTTACACTATTATTGGAACCTTTGGCTATCGCAATAAGGACAGCGGCAGGTATTAAGGGGGTCGTACAAGGGGAAGAGGAACATAAAATGTTTATGTATGCAGATGATATTTTATTACTGATCAAGGATCCTTTGGTGTCAATTCCTAATTTTCTATCTACAATCGAATCCTTTTCAAAAATATCAGGTTATAAAATAAATTGGCAAAAGTCTGAGTGCATGCCGATATCAAGAGGATGCACTCTATCAATGGTCGATTCATTCCAGTTTAAATGGATCCCAAGGGGACTGAAATATTTGAGTATTAGGACTCAAAAGACAAACTTTGAGAAATGGAAAGTTACATCTTACCTTATGGCAAATAAAGTTCTATCTGTGCAAAAAATTACTAATATTTGGCAAAAGAAAATCTTATTGTGGCTCAAATAACCTGTTTTGCACTGAATATATTTTCAAGACAATAACAATAACGTTCAACCTGTGAAAACAGAATGAGTGCAGATGGGGAAAAAATAATATCATTAAGATGGTGGTGGCTCCACAATTTAATTACATCTCTATGATGATACCAGTAACCATTTCCGAAGGAATCTTTAAACAATATAACCAATTAATTAGGGAATTTTTATGGAGTGGCAAAAAGCCTAGAATCAGTATGAAAAAGCTCTTTGCCTCAAGGAATAGGGGATTGGCTCTTCCAAATATGGAATTATATAGCATAGCATTCGAAATGAATAAGCTAGCTCGGCACTGGGCAAATTATTAATCCAACCCTGCATGGGTAAAGATGGAAGAGGAATTAACAGCTCCATTCCAGGTTATGGACTCGTTATCACAAAAACACACAACAAATATAGACCAAGGAAATCTAATTTTACAACACTAAGTGGGCATGGGTAAGGGCACATAAGATTCTATGGATCTCTCAATACAAACAAAGCTAACCCTCATCTGTTTAGGGAAAAAAAGTATTTCTATGGGATACATGGCTGGCAAAAGAAATACACGTTATCAAAGATCTCTACAGAGACGGCTCATTTAAAGCATTCGAGGACCTTAAAGAAACATTTAATTTTGAGGAGAAGGGGGATTTCGGGAAGTATTTACAGTTAAGGAGTAGCATGGGGTCTGGGTTCGGAGTGAAAAGAGAAGAGAAAGAAGAGAATGAGTTTCTATCGAAAAATGACAAATATTCAAGCTGGAATGTGCGAAGGCCTGAGATTAGTATGGCAAAAAGATCTCAACATTGAGATTAGGGAAGATGTGTCACAGTTTGGGGTTTTCTGGGTTCCTGTTTTATTGTGAAGTCCTTGTCTTGTGTGTCCTCTGTGTTCCTGCACTTCCTCCCCCTGTGATTGTCCGTGATTGTCTGGGTCAATTCCAATCTCCACCCTTACGGACTCACGGACTTTGAGGCGCGCTCCCGCGAAGTCCGTGAGGGTTTAGGGCTGTCCCATTGTCACATCGTAGAGTGCTCGAGGCTCTCTGGCAGACATTTTGAGCCCTTTATGATCCCTTTCCGTAAGTCAGCATTAGATGCTGACTTTGCCTAAGGGAATTACCCACAGTTCATAGCAATGTGACGTTAAACACGCAGGTCCCAATGGAAGCGTGAAGAAAAAAAAAAAGGTAAACAAAGAGACACGTGGGCGTTCAGCCCGATAAAATACATTTACACTACAACATTACGGATTAAAGATGGGACATAAAAACACATGAAATCAGAGGAATGCAAGCAGAAAATATATTTATAAATATTTTGTTTACATTCAAACATTTCGTTTTGACAAAAACAAGTAAATATATCATCTAAAATGACTTCTCATATCGTGAGGAAGACGTTCAAATCAATGAATAAAAAGTATAAAATAAATACACAATATGTTTTATGTAGTCACGTGATATGTTGCAGCAAAGTGCTGTCATTCATATTCACACCATCAAGCCCTCACAGCCTCTCACACTCAGACACTTAGCAGCTGACGTCAGTAAATCACTGAGGGTTCAGGGCTTGAGGGTTTAGGGTGGAGATTGGGATTGACCCTCTGTCTGTCTGCCCTGTTCCCTGATTGTGTTTTCCCTTCACCTGTGCTGCCCTCATTGTTTTCCACCTGTGCCTCATTACCTTCCTCTTACCTTCGTTACCTTCCTCTCTCAGGGAACAGGGCAGACGGAAAATCACAGGGGCAGGAAGTGCAGGAACACAGAAAACCCCAAACCGTGACAAGATGTATGGGCAAGAAATAATATCAAATGTAGGCTGGGCTACAAGGGATGCACAAAGCAAGTTTACGCACTACAAAATGGAACATAATATATTATTTTACACCTCTGAAACTGTATAAAATGGGCTTGAAGCAGGATAATAAATGTTGGAAATGTAACATAGAAATGGGCACTTTTCTACACGCTATGTGGGAATGCTCCAATGTGTTGCCTTTTTGGAAGGCAGTACTGAAAAACTTAGAAGGGTGGCTCAAACGGCCTTTACCAGAATCTCCACAAATGTATTTATTAGGGGACACGTCGTTAGCGCCACCAGGCCTTACTAAAGCAGAGATTAGACTGTCATTAACAGGTTTCATGGTGGCAGCAAGGCTTATCCTGCGAAACGGGAAGAGCCCAATACGCCCACGCTCACAGAATGGCTTAAACTCATGGCAGAGACGGCTCCTTTTGAAAATATAATTGCCAGGGTAAAGAACAGTTCAAGCCAAACTGACCAAGCATGGAAAAATCTAATGGCTTTTTTAACAAATTAGAGGAGTGGTCAAGTACTCGGATGTATGTGCTCAGGAAAATGCAGGTATAAATGCAGGGCCACGTATGCAAATTTACAGGTAAAAAATTATAAAGGGGTGTCGGGGTGATTGTATTTTAACTGTATTTCTGTTTTGTTATGTTTGTCTGTCTGCTGTGGTGTTTTCTTCCTCTTTTCTGTACTTTATTATTGTCTGACAAACCTCATTTTTGTATTTATGTATTTATGTTTAATGTTAATATATTGAAATGATTACAAAATGTAAGCAACAATTTTTTTTTTTTATCTAACTACATAACATTTTAAAAGTTGTATTATTTTATTATAGCGCAAAAATACAAACATGCCGATGTTTTATATCCTTTAATCAAAGTACAGTTAGTGACATTGGCATTGTATCCACTTTCATAAACACAAGAATGTACTTCCATGTCCTCCATCTTCACTAAACAGTTGAAACCTTTCAATATCACAAAAAATGTAAATAATTCAACTTTCTTTGCCCTCATTTTGTATTGTCTTATATTGTTCTTGTTGTCCTTACATCAGCTAAGCGGCAGTTTCGACTCCTCACGCAGTCAGTGTGTGTTGTGAGAGTGCTCTCGAACAAAACTATAAACTTTTAAGTTGAGAAGAATATAGTATTTCATGTTCAAATGATGTTGATCTGCTGGGTGTGCTAAAATGCACATTAGCACTAAAGATATAAAAGTGAGAACATTTTGTTTAGCCTTTACACAACGTCAATATCTGTTATGATTATATTTGAATCCCTTCTTGTCCTGGGGAACTGAGGAATATAATATTGCACATTGTGTTTGTGAATAGAAAGTGATTATTGTGTATTATAATACGGGTAGATCAAATCAAGCATTCTGATTGGTTGAGAGTGAGTCACAGGGTGTACTTTATTCACCCATAAAGTACTGTACAGCCTGTTTACATTTAGAGCGTTCCATATCAGTGCGCACTTAAAATAACAGGTAGATTTAAATTGCGCGACCGTTAGTTGTCATTTCAAGCTTGACAGTTAAAAACATGTTTGGTGTAAACTTTGATATTGTCACGTCCGCAGTAACGACTCGCAGACGTTGGTTTCCTTAACTTGCAGGTTTATTGCTTGAGTGTTCACAGTATTGCAACGGGGCTCTTCGCTAACAGTAGCTCAAACGGAACAGCTAACAAGCTCACGTAGCATCCCCCACACTAGCATAACGAACGACAACACACACGTCACTTCCTCCCTAACCTAAAGATGAGGAATGAAAAGGGTTTGATCACAAAATCCTGATAATTTCCAGTGAGAGATAATTACGTCGATAATTTCCCGACGTGAGGCAAGTTCTCTAAACATCATGGTTGGAGAAATATGACGGAGAAAAGACGGACAGAAGCAGCGAGAGCACTTCTTTACATCGGTGGCTGAGCGTCATCCTCCACCCTGCTTTCAACCGGCCTGCAGTCAGTTTTATAGTCCCGTATGTGCGTCCCGGGACTATTTTCTCTGTCGCTGAAATGCGATACACAACGTTTTGCCGGCTACAACTATTTTGTGCTGAAAGGCAGCTTACTATTACATTTATAAAGTCGCAGGTACCCGTATTATAAAAGCAATAAGGTACTCGAGGCAGTACTGTGTCTACAATAATGTACAGTTCAAGGGTTTGCCGGCCCTCCGCTGCGCGTCGGGCCTAACAACTCCCTTGAACAGTACATTATTGCACGACACAGTACTGCCTCTCGTACCTTATTGCTTAAATACGATAAATACAAGACAACATTTTGATTGTGTTGTAAACCATTGTCAACAGTGATACCTGACCATTACAAATACATTCTCAACACCAAATGGTAAAGCATTCTATATTTTTATTATTATTAACATGATTTATATGTGGCCAGTTTTGACTGTGCTGAAAGATGACTGAGATGTGCCTTTTATTTGGTCTTGTGACCATTCATCTGCGGGTATGGAGGCAGGAGGAACTTCCATGACTCATCCCAACCATAGAGCGACTTGACGGGCATCTGCTTTTTCAGACCACCAGGCCGGACCGAGAACATCCAAGATTCTGCCCACTCCTCAAAGAACTTGTCTGGGGTTTGGTTCTCCATCTTACGGTTCTTTACGGAAGCAACACCTCTCTTGGGACGTGGTTGGGTTTTACCCAATAGGTGGCATCCTACCCATTTCCTCTCTGATTGTTTCTCCTTCTCAATGTTACAGAATAAATGCATCCTTGTTTTGGTCTTGTTTGTTATAATCACCTGAGGGTCAACCGGTTCCTTAGACTTAGTTTTGTTTTTGATCTGTGCACTGGCGCCCTGCAGGAACCGATGGGAGTTTCCCCAAAGCCTGAAAGTTGCAGGGTTGTTGCTTAAGTTAGTGTTGATGTTGATTTGTTTGTTCTTTGCGCTTGACCACATTACTGCATAGTGACATGGGTTAGGAGAAGACTCCACCCAGGATTGCTCCATGTGGGGCATGGGGTTGGCGATTCGGAACGACCTTCCCCACTTTGTGCCATGTCCATTTTCAGTGGTGTCTTGCTGCTGAGTAGTGTTGCTCATCCTTTTCCCAGGTATCCCTGAAGATCCATCCATTTTACTGTTCAGAAGTGACCCAGCTCTCCATGAAGCGTTCCACTGTTTCTCAGGATATCTTTCCCTGAATACCTGGTTGTTAAAAGACTGGCTCATTTTAGCGTTGGCCCTCTGCAAGGATATCTTCTCCCTCTGGGGTTGGATCTCCATTAACACATCCACTTCGTTCTCTCTAGGTACTTGCTCAGTGCAGTGAGCTGAGCACCTCCAGGCATCCCTCCACTGGGTTAAAGAGGGTCTGTCATGATGGAATGGAGTTTCTGAGACCATCCAGGATTCTTGCCAATCAGAAACTGACCGTGAATCGCCAGGATGGTGTGAAGCCACATTTGACCTTACTTGGCTGGTTTGTGCCCTACCCTGCCCAGATTCTGTTCTGCGTTGGTGCCTCAAGAACCTCCATGATTCTGCCCAACTGCGCTCCCCAGTTGGTCCATTCTTGGGGAGTTCCACAGGTGCAAAGTGAACCCGGTCCCTTGCACGATCTACCCGGACTTGTGGTGTGGTGGACCAACCCTGCTGCCAAGCTTCAGTCTCCTGACGCAGGGACTGACAGGTGAATTTCCATGAGTCATTCCATTCTGAGGCAGTGGGGTTCATGTCTTCTCCCCTCTCAGATGTCCTGAAGGGCCTTGCAGGGTCAAGCCTCATTCTTCTTCTCTCCATTCTCATTCTGTGTTTCAGTGTCTTCCAGGAGTCCTTCCATTCTGAGACAGACAAGACATTTTCCAGGTGTCTCAGATGATTCAGCTGAGATTGGGTTAATTTTCTCTTTGGGCTATAGATCACATAATGTTTCAGTTGCTCATAGCAAGAGTCTACTTGCTCTGACGTTGAATAATGCGCCTTTTGGTTGCTCTCCACCTTCTTTGCATCTGAAACAGTCTCCCTCTTTGATGGCAAAACCTTTAGGACTTTCTCTAATTCATCACATGGTTTCGAGTTGTTTTTGGTCACCTGCCAAGACTTGCTCCACTCAGTTAGAGCATTAAATTCATTGCAGAACTGCAAGTATATATTTCTGTGTTTCTTCTCTTGAGACACAAGCATGACTTTCTGGAGATGCGACTCTCTCTGCTGGCTGCAATCATCAACGGTATCACTGTGATCTTGAGAGGGATCAGAACTCTTGTGGCTGTTGAACGCCAACATGGTGGTTCTCCATGAGTTGGCCCACTCTGAATTGTGAGATTTTTTAACTTGAGGCAAATTGAAGCCATGGTGGTTGACTAGCTTCCAACTTTCTTCCCAGTTGGAGCTCATCTCTCTATCCTTATCCTGCTTTTTAGCAATAGACTCATTCATCAGACCATCATTTGGAACAGTAAAATGACCCTGCTGACTTTCTGGCTTGCTGGATCTCCATGAGTCGCTCCACTCTGATGAGCACAAGGCTTCATTGTGGTGCTGAGTCTCCACCAGCAAGGTGAAGAATCCATATTTTGCAACACTTTCTTCATTTACAGAAGATGTATCATCCTTCTTATTGTTGTGGTCAGATTTTCTCCAGGACATCTGCCACTCGTCAGCGGCAAGACTCAAGTCTAGGTCTTTTGATTCCATCACCCTGTAGTCAGGTTTCTTACATAGATGAAGGTTGTGCGGATCAATTAAGTTAGGTCCATTTAGCCAAGGCTTGCCTGGTTCAGAGTAAGGCTGCTGGGTAGCAAACATCCAGCACTGGCCCCAGTTAGATTCAGCTTTAGTTCCTTCTACTGGTAATGACAAGGATTTGTTGTACTTCCAAGACTTCCCCCACATCATAGCAGAAGGTTGAGTCTGGGTGATAAACATGAGTAATTGTAGCCTTTTTAAATTATTGCCCTGCCCCGTTTTTTCCTTGTATTTGGGGGCTGGAGTGGTTTGTTTTCCTGGTCTGCCATGTGGACCTAAACCTGCACCACGAGGAAGAGCAGGAGGAACCTGGGGCAGCTTGCTCTTCCAGACATTGTTGTTGTCCGTCTGATTCTCAGCAGGTTGAACTTTTCTCTCCACCCTTTTGAAGCCTCCCTGTCTGGCAGCCAAACGATTTGCCCAGTCTTGGTTAATACTATGGAAAAAAAATATAGAAGAAAAAAAAGGTAAAAATGCATCCATGTACTCATATTATAGTAACACGGTTCATGTAGGTGTTACATCACTATTACCGTACTTTTCGGGTTACAAGCCGCTCCTACGGCTGATCAGTGTCCCCGCTGTAGCAAGCTAGTAGCGCTGCTAGCTAGCGCTGCTAGTAGCGCTGCTAGATAGCGCTTCTGCTGCTACCGGCCACTGCTGCTGCTACTGCCCGCTGCTGCTGCTACTGCCCGCTGCTGCTGCTACTGCCCGCGTCCCCTCTGCCCAAGTCGGGTGTCGAGCCTGGTCCCGCTACCTTCGGTGGTTTTCAGGGAGCTAGCGGAAGTTAGCGGGGAAGTGACGGAGCGCTAGCAGTAGCCCCAGCTGGCTACAGCGGGGAGCTGTCGGGGACACTGACCGAAGGTAGTAGCGGCTTATAATCCGAAAAGTACGGTACATTTGGTTAAAAAATGATAGGCCTATATGGCAATCTTAAGGCCAAGCCATTTACAGTGAAAATATATTGTGGTCAGTCATGTTTTTCAGATGCTAATATTGGTCACACCCTCATACGTTGTGATGCTGTTTTGTGTAACAGCTGTGGCGCAATAAAGGTGGAGTTTGTTGGCTATAGTATGTGTGATGGATTAATATTCACAGAGGAAGTCTAAATGTGTGAGGACAGCAGTATGTATGACTAGAATGTTTATATGTAGGTATACGGCAGCACTCTGAGTAGGGTGAGGCAATGTTAACCTTTTAAAAAATATCCTATTTTTAGGCCCTTTCCTCGAAAATGTCATACCCAAACTAAAAAGGGTGCATCTCTGCAACCACTAGGGCTATTTGAATACCTTTGGTGTTATAGTAAAAGGTACACATGTGAGATTTTGTTCAGATGTGTAAATATCAGTAGATATGTTACTGGTTAAGAGTAAATGAAGATGACACACAGAAAAAAATTAAAAGGTTTCAGGTCCGCCTATAAAAAAAATCACTTTCAGGATGATTATTTCTTTGAAATGATGCAGCTGTCCAACTCTAACCCAAATTATAGCTCAATATGTGAACATTCTCTAACCCAAATCATAGCTCAATATGTGAACATTCTCTAACCCAAATCATAGCTCAATATGTGAACATTCTCTAACCCAAATCATAGCTCAATATGTGAACATTCTCTAACCCAAATCATAGCACAATATGTGAACATTCTCTCTGCAAAGGTTGATTTTGATAAAGTGAAGCAGAACAACGTTAGAGAGGGTTTAGTACAAAGAAAATTCAGACGAGGACTCCAATTTGCATTTGCGCACATCTGTGACACTTGAATTTGTTCATGTACCAAACCATATATTCCACTTATGGCGTTCATCGAAATACAGCAGTTTGGGGCTTTTTTTTTCATAAAGCAAGCTATGATTTACAGTTCTATATAACAATCGTTCAGTCTTCACCCCCTAGTTGGTTTTTAAAAGGGCAGAACTTCAATAAAACCACACTGTTTATTTGTACAAGAAATGAGGACTGTTTTGCTGCCATGTCAACAGACCATGTTGGGGAGTTATACAGATGCAATATTACTTTACTGTTTTATTTAAACAACAAGTTTAAAACTATGTGAGTTCAAATATAATGGAATATGAAATGGATATAATTGGCTTTAACTTTAAATTCCTGTGGGGAAATGTTGTTGGAAATTGTATTTGCTGTCAGATGTACAGTAGCTTCACCCCAACCTTCCCTCCTTCAAGGTTTAGTGTCAACTGTAAAAACCCTATTTGTGTCATCACTCCTCCCAGTAAATCCGTTCAGCTACCAAAGCTGTCCAAAGGGTCATGACACATAATCCGTTCTAGTTTATGTAGCTCATGTCTGAGCTCTGGTGTCAAAGTTAACTGCTAACCTTTAGTTAGTGGTGATGGATCCAATTTCCCTCTCGCCTTTTATTTTTTATCTCTTTGAATGTAAGAATTGTATTTGGTAGCAGAATAAAGTTATCTTTGAGATACTTCCATTCATGTATGCCGAACCCAACCCATCATAGTTTTTATATAACTGTATTAAACTACAATCGTTTGGTAAAGCTAACCAAATGACACTGTTTAATACCTCGTTTAATCTTTTTAATATTAAATAAGATTGAACCAAAATCTTGCAGAACGGTGTGAGTCGACGGGTGACTGAAGTAGTAGGGATTCTGTGATTTAGGTATAAATATTATTTTTATGAGGGGTTGAAGAGAGACTAGAACTTGTTAAAAGGACCAACATATAGTGTTCTAGGTCACTGCGCTCTGTAAATGTAGTTTCCTGATTTGTTTGTGTTTATTGGTTCAGTAACAGTGTGAGGTCATCAGTGGTTCTCAAATGGGGTATGTGTACACCTGGGGCTCCATGGAGGCGCTCCGGGGGGGGCGGGGGGGGGGGTACGTGAGATCTTATTCAAATCTATTTAAAATTATCATCCATTCAAAAATCCTTTAAAAATTGTTATTTCATAAATATTCAATGTATGTTCATAAACTTAATTGTATATATATCAGACACTGATGGCACAGCTCATGTATTACATCTTTTTTTCAACCAAAAATTATTTTGCGCTACTTAGGCGGAACATCACTGAAAAAAGGTGGAGAACCACTGATCTAGAACACATCACCTAAGTTACAAACCAAATAACAGCACTCTCTTGCCACCTTTCCTATCACTCTACTACATCTAGGAAGGCAAAATGCCAAAACAATCTTGCAAAAATGTTAAGAAAGAAACATGCACTTTTATTAATCCCCTTGGGGAAATTCTTCTCTGCATTTGACCCATCCCTGGATGGGGAGCAGTGGGCAGCCCTGTGAGGCGCCCGGGGAGCAGTTAAGGGTTCAGTATCTTGCTCAGGGACACTTCGACATGTGAGCTATGGGGGGACTGGGGATTGAGCCGGCTACCTTGTGGTTGCGGGACGACCACTCATCCCCCTGAGCTACAGCCGCCATTAAAAAATGTAGATTTCATAAAGACCAGGCATGTATTTGAGAGGCTCTTTAAAGGTGAGTGTGTGCACACAGAGAGCATGAATGTGTCCTCACGAGGTCAGAGCGCTGCTCTCCATCCGGTCCTGCTCCAGCTGCAGCTTCTGTCCGTAGTCCCTCTCTCTGATCTGCCAGACGTTCTTCATGATGGAGGCGTCGCAGCCGGCCACCTCGGGGTGCTTGTCACTAGACATCTTTAAAGCTGCTTCAAACTCCCTACACACACACACACACACACACACACACACACACACACACACACACACACACACACACACACACACACAATTATGATGAAACCTCTGAGAAATTAGAAATTTGAACACATTGTCTTTTTTTCAGGTGGCAATAATATCTATGATATTGATGATGTACCTCAGCGTTGGTGATGCTCTGTGTGGCCGTCTGCTCTGTGCTCTGTGTGGCCGTCTGCTGGCAGCTCTGCTATATACTGCCACTTCAAGTCATTAACCCTGTGGATGTCTGAGGGGCTGTGCTAACTAAAAATACAACACACACACACCATAAAGGGAGACGAGGATGAGCCTTCTGCAAACGCATAACTGTTAGTGATCGCTCCAATAAGTGATGCAGGTTTGAACCCTACAATCTAAAAAATAACCTAAATATAAGACATGTCATGTATTGCATAATGTGTGACTTTACTCACAAAGTTTTGATTTTCAAATTCATTGCAAAATACAGAAGAGAAAAATATTATTTGTTCTTATTCACACTGACCGCTTTGTGATTCATGATTGTTCGTACCCCAGTTCCACCAATTATATATTTTAATTGGAAAACATGTGCATACACGTCAGATCCACGTTGATAATAAAAAATGAAATATATACATCTTTCTTAATGACATCCTTCTTCATACTTTTTTTTAATTATTATTAAAGAAATGCATGCAAGTAAAAGTAAAAAAAGTAAGTAAAAAAATACTTATATACAATCAGTGAAAAAGTTTGAACGTTTCAATGAGACTCACACTTCCTGCTGTAAATGTATAGCAGGCCATGTAGAACGGCATGCTGGGAATGTCCTCCCGCCCTCCTGAAACTTGGACATGCTGACATCAGCCAGCAACGCCCTCATTTCTCTTCTGCCAGAACACTGCAATCAGCCTTTTGATTCAACTACAAGTGTTGTTTTAATACCATTAAAACCAGTGTGGATGTGTTTTAATCGCATGTGCACGCTGTTGTTTGGACGCGTGCACGTGACAGTGTCTCCTGATATGGAGAATTGACTCGGCATCTCTGGTGGCCTCTGGCCCTTAAACTATGTGAGTGAGCAGTAAGGAGAGGTTGAGGTGTGACCCTCTGTTCCTCACCAGCAGAATGCAGACCAGTCACGAGGAACGTGGACTTCACCGTCGCTGCTGTGGGACCCGCATGCACTAAGACATGGGCATTGTTTTGGTCCCAAGGACGAACGATTGAAAGTCAGCACTCAGCTTCAATCACTGATGTTAAAAACCACAAACCAGAAATTATGAATTCAGACCTCTAGACTTGACTACTGTAACGGTGTGTTCACAGGTCATTTATCTTTAGTAGACTTGACTACTGTAACGGTGTGTTCACAGGTCATTTATCTTTAGTAGACTTGACTACTGTAACGGTGTGTTCACAGGTCATTTATCTTCAGTAGACTGGACTACTGTAACGGTGTGTTCACAGGTCATTTATCTTCAGTAGACTTGACTACTGTAACGGTGTGTTCACAGGTCATTTATCTTCAGTAGACTTGACTACTGTAACGGTGTGTTCACAGGTAATTTATCTTCAGTAGACTTGACTACTGTAACGGTGTGTTCACAGGTCATTTATCTTCAGTAGACTTGACTACTGTAACGGTGTGTTCACAGGTCATTTATCTTTAGTAGACTTGACTACTGTAACGGTGTGTTCACAGGTCATTTATCTTCAGTAGACTTGACTACTGTAACGGTGTGTTCACAGGTCATTTATCTTTAGTAGACTTGACTACTGTAACGGTGTGTTCACAGGTCATTTATCTTTAGTAGACTTGACTACTGTAACGGTGTGTTCACAGGTCATTTATCTTTAGTAGACTTGACTACTGTAACGGTGTGTTCACAGGTCATTTATCTTCAGTAGACTTGACTACTGTAACGGTGTGTTCACAGGTCATTTATCTTCAGTAGACTTGACTACTGTAACGGTGTGTTCACAGGTCATTTATCTTCAGTAGACTTGACTACTGTAACGGTGTGTTCACAGGTCATTTATCTTCAGTAGACTGGACTACTGTAACGGTGTGTTCACAGGTCATTTATCTTCAGTAGACTTGACTACTGTAACGGTGTGTTCACAGGTCATTTATCTTCAGTAGACTGGACTACTGTAACGGTGTGTTCACAGGTCTCTGTAAAAAGTAAATCAGAACGCAGCAGCTCGAGTCCTCACTAATGCTGCGTTCACACCAAACCGCTTACCGCTTCAGTTTACTCGCGTGAGTGAAAAGAGGTTGTTCACACCAAACGCGAAATCGAGCCGCGGCAAAGGGGGCGTGGCTTATCACCGTCGCTTCTCTCCGTGAAAAAGAGCTTTCTTTTCCGGTATCGACTATGGAATAAATAACCACTAGTTCTGCTTTATACTTCTTGTGGAAGTCCCAAACATGTCGGAACATGAAACGCCCTCGTGTCTGGGTTCATAACATCATCCGCCGCACACAGCTCGGTGAATTTCGCGTCTGGCTTATCTCCGTAAAAACAGTTACCGTTTCCTTCATCCACCATGAAATAACCACTAGTTCTGCTTTATACTTGTTGTGTAAATTCCACATACGTGGGAACATCAAACTCCATGGTGTCTGGGTTCATAATATTATCCGTAGTCCCACAACAGCGTCTGAATGAAGCCGCTACCAGCGCTACTTTAGGTGGAGCAGCAACAGTTTGATTCAGCAACGGCAGGACGGCGGTGATGATGGGTGGAGCTTCTCAACGCTGATTGGCTGACGCAACTATGACTCACGCGATTTGTCGCCGGAGTTGGGAAATTTCAACTCGCGCCGCGTCCTTCCCTATGTTTGCCCCACGTCAAACGCGCTATTTGCGTCTTCGCATTGACTTTGCATGTAATCTGGTCGCGCGAATAAATCGTGTCGCGTTTGGTGTGAACACAGCATAAGACCAGGAAAGTGGATCACATCACTCCAGTTCTGAGGTCTTTGCACTGACTTCCTGTCAAACAAAGAATTGACTTTAAAATCCTGCTGCTGGTTAATAAAGCACTGAATGGTTTAGGGCCTAAGTATGTTTGTGATCTGCTGGTCTACCTTATGAACCATCCTGACCCCTCAGGTCATCTGGGACTGGTCTACCTTATGAACCATCCTGACCCCTCAGGTCGTCTGGGACTGGTCTACCTTATGAACCATCCTGACCCCTCAGGTGGTCTGGGACTGGTCTACCTTATGAACCATCCTGACCCCTCAGGTGGTCTGGGACTGGTCTACCTTATGAACCATCCTGACCCCTCAGGTGGTCTGGGACTGGTCTACCTTATGAACCATCCTGACCCCTCAGGTGGTCTGGGACTGGTCTACCTTATGAACCATCCTGACCCCTCAGGTGGTCTGGGACTGGTCTACCTTATGAACCATCCTGACCCCTCAGGTGGTCTGGGACTGGTCTACCTTATGAACCATCCTGACCCCTCAGGTGGTCTGGGACTGGTCTACTTTATGAACCATCCTGACCCCTCAGGTGGTCTGGGACTGGTCTACCGTATGAACCATCCTGACCCCTCAGGTGGTCTGGGACTGGTCTACCTTATGAACCATCCTGACCCCTCAGGTCGTCTGGGACTGGTCTACTTCCTGTTCCAAGAGTCAGAACTAAACATGGAGAAGCAGCGTTCAGCTTTTCTGCTCCACAGATCTGGAACAAGGTTCCTGAAAGCTGCAGGTCTGCTGAGACCCTCAGAGACCATCTTCTTCATTTCACTAATGTATTTTATTTCTTAAACTGCACTGCAACTTTTATTCTATTCTATTTACTGAATGTTTTCAATGTTTAAATGAATGTTCTTAATTGTTTTTAAATCCTCTTTTCTTTTGCATTGTGTTTTGATGCTTTTACCAAACAAGTCAAAATTATGGGACCCAACAAAATTAAATTACAAGATAGTAAGTCAATCACAATTATTAAATATTCATAATTTAAAGATTACAAAACTGTAAGTGAATTAAAATTATGAGAAAGTAAGTCAATTAAAAGGCAATATTTAAATAAATTTAAAAAAAGTCAAAATGATGGGACAAAAAAAATCTCAATTACAAGATAGTAAGTCAATCACAATTATGAGATACTATCGAAAAATATCATCATACTTTTTTTATTATCACAAACTTTTCATAATTGCTGTTTTTTGTCCTTTACCATTACAAAAAACGACCCAAATCAGTTAGGTTAGTGAGTCAGGTTGTTGAGGAACAACATCATGGTTATGCCTAAAATATGTTCATGAACTCAGTGGAATGTAAACAATGTCATGTGGAAGGAAAACCTCTCACAAACATCACTCACGTAGTTTAAAAATGACTCAACAACACTTCGGGACGTGAGCAGGCTTCCAGGCTGAACGTCCTGTATTTGTGTTTATTCTGGGCCACTTGCTTTGACCAAGCATTTCATATTCACATATGTACAGACTACATGGCGTGAAATTACGTCGTTAATGCACAAAACGACGGGACAATAAATAAAAATTACAAGATAGTAGGAAACTCAAAATTATGATTATTATCTAAAAAGCATGATCAGACTTCTGATTTACCAGTAATATTATATGTATGTGCACTAACTTTTAGGCACTAATGTGCTTTTTTCAGAAATGGGCTTATATCTAAACTGATAGAGCCTGTTTTATGGGTTAAGGTCAAATATGACTTTTACAAATTGAAGCTGAAGACTTGAGTGTACGGTTTGAAATTCAGATTTCACATCTACTTAACTCTTAACTTGTCCCCACAGGGAGGGGAGAGGGAAGTGAAACAGAAACTCAATAGGAGCCTGAACAGTATGTACTAATGTATATTCTCATACACACATGAGATATCCTTAGCCACGACTGACAGATGTACTGGGAGCATGTGCTGGTGGTGCTGGTGGTAAAAATAGAGATGTACACAGTGTGCCCATGTCTCAAGCGTGTCACACACCGTCATGCTCATGTACAGCATATAACTCATCCGTGGCTACATTCCATCAGGCGCCGTCTGTTTAATCGGACACGTTGTTGTACTTACGGTGCAGTAAAGACAACGGGCTGTGATCCAGTATTCAGGTCGGTGTATAAGTCTCACTGGATTAGAAGCTGTGCTCCAGAAAAAGCTAATTTTCACACATTTGACCTCCACCACTGCTTACAGCATAAAAGGTCAGAAGATGTCAAACTAATATGGAATGCAGGAGCATGAGGTGTGAGGCGTGAAACCCGATTCCTGGAAGTAGTTGTGAGCAGGGTGTTGGTTTTAAGACTAGGCGGTTATTATCTCTTACTGTAAAAGCAGCAGAACCAAAGCTGCTCAGCAGGACGGTCCACATTTCACATCTCAGATGAAACAACATCACATGAACATCCGCACACACCCAAAGAAAAAGTCCCGACTGCCGGTCCAATTACTTTTCATTCCACAGTCCAAGAGGCGTTTGCAGACAGAACAAGACTTCACTCAATCAATATGAGAATATTTAGATTTATTTTATTTTTGTTTGCATTATGGCCCTGCTGATGCCCCCCCCCACCCCCTCCTCTCTCCCTCCTTCTGCTTCATGGATCGTGGTTATCTGGATCATGGACCATGCCTACTACTCATTATATGAATAATTTCTGTCATATTCATGTAATGTGCTGTAACTCTGTTACGTTGTTCATTCTGGTCACATGACATCTATTGCTTCTGTCCATCAGGAGAGGGATCCTCCTCTGTTGCTCTCCTGAAGGCTTCTTCCTGTTTTCCCTGTGAAAGGGTTTTTACTATCTTTATTTGGGGAGTTTTTCCTGATCTGATGTGAGGTCCCGGGACAGGAAGTTATGTTACAGATTGTAAAGCCCTCCGAGGCAAATTTGTAATTGTGATGTTGGGCTATATAAAATAAACTGAATTGAATTATTATTCTATCAATAATAGGCTAAAATACAAATGAATATGCTACAAGTAAATACATAACTATTTGGTCCGTTTTGCAGAACCTTTATAGTCAAACATTAGCAATGACAAAAGTTATCACTATCAATGAAATGCTCTCAACAAACCCACAAAACAATAATATGAAGCACTTATTTATGTAGTATTAGATATTCCTTCATTAGTCCCGCAGTGGGGACATTTACATATGTATACAAGGTATACAAGGCTAAATGGAAATTCTCTTTCTAGATCTTTGCAACTGCGGGTTTGCCATCGATGTGACCAACGCATAGCAACACATCTTCATACAGCGTTTCCACTGAAACTGCCACCTCCCTTTTCAGCAATTCTTTGGCCCATGCTTATGTTTTTCCAGTTGTAGAAGCTGCACCAAACCCTTTCAGAGACAGCTGGAAGAGGTCTCACCTGCAGAGATAATTGGCTGATTCTCACTTCCTTAAAGCTGGTGCAAGTCTGGGGATTTTCTATCACGTGTCTCGGCCTCATTGTCCACGTATCTGAAGGTGCTTTCCAGTCAAGCCGGTGAATTCAGTCTTTTGCTCTGCCAGGAGTCACACGCAAGGATGCTTAAGAGAGTCTTGTCTCCGGTTGGACAACTCCGGTTGTGATTCTGTTTAGGCCAGCAGTGAAGGCTTAGCAGGCCCACCACTGCCGTACGTTATGCACTGTTCTGACATGCAGCTGAAAGAGAGTTAGATTTGAAAATGCAAAGCATTCAGAAAGTCTAAACTAGAAGACAATAGAGACACTATTCCCCGATGCTTCTCCCTGCGAGTGGTGGGTCCACAGGGTGGCTGCTGCTCCATGATGTTTCTTCGGGCTGAGCCCGACCGGGCGCCATTTTGCAGAACCTTTATAGTCAAACATTAGCAATGACAAAAGTTATCACTATCAATGAAATGCTCTCAACAAACCCACAAAACATTAATATTACGCAAACACTGGGTTCTGTCTTCCTCTAAATGAACTCAAAATGATGAATCTGAATCATATTGTTAGCAGGGATATTTGCCAATAAAGAATAAAAACCAGGTTCTTCTCTGCAATGTAAACAAAGCAGAGAACTGTGATAAGGACACACAGCCTCCTTCTCTGCTCATGAAGATGTTACTGCACTAGATCTTTATAGAGCAGTCAGTGGTTTGCTGCTTTGTTGATGCTCTTAATGTCGCATAGAGAACGTTTAAGGTTTGTCAATCCCTGCGATGAAGAACTACAAAGATCTACACCAATTCACAGGCTTGTTTTAATCTGAGGAGACGAGCATGAACATCCTCACACACTTAGTGTGAACGAGTTCTGAACAAAGAAATGTTCGTTTCCATCTTCGGGTTCCTGAAGCGAAACGTATCGGCCTCCAAAGCAGACGGGACACTGTCAGCAGCCACCATGAGATGGATTACATGCTTTACATATAATATTTACATATACATGCATTTATGTAGTATTAGATATTCCTTCATTAGTCCTGCAGTGGGGACATTTACATATGTATACAATATATATACAAGGCTAAAGTTAAATTCTCTTTCTAGATCTTGTGTTGTTCACAAACAGTCAGGAGACGTGCAGGTGATAGTTTATCTGCTGATGCAACACATCACGAAATCAGTCTGCTGACGCGTTAAAAAATGCAACTCACATCGATGTGACCAACGCATAGCAACACATCTTCATACAGCGTTTCCACTGAAACTGCCACCTCCCTTTTCAGCAATTCTTTGGCCCATGCTTATGTTTTTCCAGTTGTAGAAGCTGCGCCAAACCCTTTCAGAGACAGCTGGGAGAGGTCTCACCTGCAGAGACGATTGGCTGATTCTCACTTCCTTAAAGCTGGTGCAAGTCTGGGGATTTTCTATCGCGTGTCTCGGCCTCATTGTCCACGTATCTGAAGGTGCTTTCCAGTCAAGCCGGTGAATTCAGTCTTTTGCTCTGCCAGGAGTCACACGCAAGGATGTTTAAGAGAGTCTGGTCTCCGTTTGGACTGAACTGGTGTCCATAGCACACACAGTAAGACTCTACGGGCCACACTTTACAACTCTAATGTTGGGTTTGGCAGGAATTGCACCTGAAGTGCTTCAAATGAAGCAGGTTCCACATCCCACTCCGGCCCCCAGCATCGTCATCTTTTGGAGCACACCTGATTGTCTACACACGGTTGATGAAGCCAGCCACTAAATGTGTATAATTTAACAACTTAAAGCTCGGTTCACACAGTATCGTCACAGTGTAAGAAAGCACATTGCAGAGCCAGAGGAGTGACAACTTGGTTTGGCTCATTTTTTTGAAGCCATTGTAGCATAAAAACAGGGCGGATTTAGCAAGCTAGCTATGTAGCCAGCTGCTAAATGAGTCAAATTTGACAACTTATTTTTAACGCTCTTGACCATATTTATATACAGTCTACGCTTGTGTCACAGCGTAGGAAGCCACAGACAGATAATCTACCAATCACAGCACAGAAGGCCGGGACTAGGCCTACCACTCTTGTAAAAGTAAATAGAACTTTATATCAATGTTTAATTCAACGCCACTTGTACTGGTCGTTGCATCGTCAAGTGGATACGTTTCATTCATGTGTCCACCATGATACAGGACCCCTAATTTACTTATATTTGCCATGTTTTTTTGTCCAGAGCGACACAAAAAGAAACGTCCATGTACACAATAACCAATAGATTGCATGTTGTGAGTATTTTAGGACCTGCCATGAAACTGCTTCAGCAGACGATGGCTGTACACCTTGAGTAAAGCCACTCTGTCCTCTAATTCAGTCATGACGAAAGACAACAAGAAACCTCATATACAACAAATAAATACTCATTAAATAATTACATGATTGGTCCTGTGGCTGAAATTATTTTTATTTGGAGATATTTTTTCCAGATAAATCTATAACTGATCTCTAGATACTGCGTTGATAATGATTCCAGTTATGCATTTCATTAACACCTTTATGCATTTGAATAATTACTCTGAAACAAAATTGCTGTTGTACACTTAAAATAAAAACTTTATTAATATGTATAAATCAAGGATAGGCAAAAAGAGAGACTGACATTTATTTGACATTCATGTCAACAAACTATAAGTTATGCAATGTTGCAGCTGACATGCAGCTGAAAGAGGGTTAGATTTCAAATGCAAAGCATTCAGAAAGTCTAAACTAAAAGACAATAGAGACTCTATTCACACCTTTGCATCCCTACAAATGTATTCATTATCATTTCAACAAATGAATCAAGCATTTTTTATAAAAATAAATATCAATAATAATGAGAGAATCATCTTTTGTTTGACTTAAAAACATAAGAAACCAAGAAAAAAAGCAGCATATCAATATGCTGGAAAACCTGGAAGTAATCCAACCGTGACTAATTATTTGCGTTGTTTACAACTAGAGTCACAGTTTCTGCAAATTATTTGTCATAAACCTGTCTGATTAAAAACAGCTAGCCACTGTGGTGGGTTTTACAAAATGTAGTTTTCACAATCTGATGTTAAAGTCGTTTAGTTCGGTGGCGTTGGGGCACGAGGGAGTGACGGAGGAGTCGGGGATGTTCTGCGAGGCGGCAGCCAGTATGGCCTGGAACAGAAGAACCTTCTGGAACAGCTCCTCCATGAAGGAGAAGTTATAAACCTGTTTGCCCGTTGGGTCGACGTCCTTCTTCTGCTCCTTCAAAGTCCGCTCCGCTTCCTGATACATTTCTTCATTGAAGTGCTGTCCTCCATTCGTCGCCACCATCTTGTCGACCTGCTTGATCAGCTGAACCACTTGAGTCCTTTTGAACCTTTTCTTGTTGTTGAAGACATGGTACCGGTTACCACACCTGTTAATCACCTCTCGGAGTTTGGGGTGGCCGTTGTGCACGTACTCTCTAATGGGTTTGCCCTTCAGCTCATCGCCACGAGTGAACAGAACGATCATGTACTTGGACGACTCGGGTCCGAAGATCTTCTCCAGGGCTTGCACGCAGTTCTCTTCTTCGCTGGTGAACCTGCCGACCTGGAGGACCAGCAGGAAGGCGTGAGGGCCGGGACTGGACACCTGGATGCATTTTGCAATCTCTTTCTTTATGCTCTCTGGACTTTTACACGTATCCAAGATCCCAGGCGTATCGACCACCTGGATCTCTCTGCCACGCACTGACCGCTCAGCCTTGCAGGTCTCCGTCACTGACCGCGCACTCGCCGAAGAGTAGAACACATTTTTACCCAGAATGGTGTTACCGACTGCACTCTTTCCGACTCCCGTTTTCCCGATCATCACAATCCTCAGCGGAGGCCCTACAAACAGAAATACATTACATAATAATTGCTGACTGAAATATGAAAGGAGCTTAGGAAGATGGTGAAACTATACCTTCAGGGATCGAATATTTGACACCCATCTCTCTCTGTCCTGTTTGTAGAATGAGAGTAAAACGATCTCACTATTATTTTAGTGGGAAGATGTTTTCAGCACTCCGCCCACAGGGTGGATCAACCTACTGTATATCAGTGAGTTTCAGTCTGACGCTCCAAAGATGATCCAGAGCCTCCAGTGAAACCTGCCGACTGATCTCCTGAGCCGCTAAAATGAGTTCTATGAAGGATCCACCATGTAAGTGATGCTTGTGTCTTTTTTTCATTACATCATCTTAAACCACTAGGCCACCAGATTTGCTAAAAAGATGTAACAATCACTTCATTCCTTGATCGTGGTTCTGATTTATTAAACCATTATTTGAAAATGTATTTTTGTTTTGCGTCTAGAATTGCTCATGTATATTTAAATCCATGTGGATTGCTGCAGTGAACAGGTGATTTTGACCTGGACACCGCATGCTATACATTTTAAACATCAATGTTCAATCTTTGAGAGCCAAATGTAGAGGCTGGATGCATCAAATACTTTGTGCTTTTGTTTTATCAATGGTGGAATGTAACAAAGTGCATTTACTCAAGTAGAGTACTAGTACTGCTGTACTACTAGTTCATTACATCTCAGAGCGAGAATCTGTACTTTTAACTTCACAAATGAATTTGACAATATTAGTTACGGGTGAGGCTGCAGATTCAGATTCTTATTACAAAATCAACTAATAAACTATGATGTGGTAATACGTATTTAGGATTATTAAAGTAGTTAAGATGAGCTCCACCTTTACCAGCTGCAACATTAAATTGATGAAAACAATAATGCATCATTAATTATAATCCAATGATAAATGTATTATTTGAAGTGGGCTATTCTGCATAATAAGTGAAATTTTACTTTTTTGGTACTTTATTCTGACGTGCATACTTTTGTACTATTACTAGTAAAAGTACAAACAATTATGCAGAACCTTTTCTGGTAACACTGTGCTCTGGTAAATAATTCAACCATAAACACAGTGTATAAATATGAATGCTGATGGTAAACGAGAACTGCAGGAGATAGAGAACTTTCACGTTCTGCTCAGAACTACAGCCGGCCGAAAGAGAGGCCCGCCAGCCGTTAAGAACTATAATGCCGTGTTCACACCGGACGCGGCGCGAATTATCGCGCCGCGTTCACCGCGGAAGTTTACTCGCGCGAGTGAAACGAGGGTGTTCACACCAAACTCGAAACATCGCGCCGCGAAAGGGGCGTGGCTTATCTCAGTCGCTTTTCTCTGTGAAAGGAGCTTTCATTTCCGCTATCGACCATGGAATAAATAACCACTAGTTTTGCTTTATACTTGTTGTGGAAGTCCCAAACATGTCGGAACATGAAACGCCCTCGTGTTTGGGTTCATAACACCATCCGTAGCCGCACACAGCTCGATGAATTTCTCCGACTCCTCCAGGAACTGCGTCTGGCTTCTCCGTAAAACGGATACCGATTCTGCCATCCACCATGGAAATAACCACTAGTTCTGCTTTATACTTGTTGTGTAAACTCCACATACGTCGGACCATCAAACTCCATGGTGTCTGGGTTCATAATATTATCCGTAGTCCCACAACAGCGTCTGAATGACGGCCGCTGCCAGCGCTGGTTCTGGCGGAGCAGCAGCAGTTTCATTCGGGACCGGCAAGACGGCGGTGATGACGGGCGGAGCTTCTCAACGCTGATTCTCAACGCTGATTGGCTGCCGCAACTTTGCGTCACGCGATTTCTCCGCTGGAGTTGGGAGAATTCAACTCGCGCGAATTCGCGCCGCGTCCTTCGCTCTGTTCGCCCCTCGTCAAACGCTCTGTTCGCGCCACCTCAAACGCGTCTATTGCGCCGCCCCGCGGCGCGTCTGTGGATTGACTTTGCATGTAATCTGGTCGCGCCGCAAATTCGCGCCGCGTCCGGTGTGAACACGGCATAATGTCTTTTGCAGTTCTTTATCAAACTAGAGTAAAATAGACTGGCGGGCAACTGGTGCTACTCTGTCGCCAGAGACGTACATTGAAAGTGTGTTTATTATTCGACAAACAGACTCATCTTAGGGGCCGATCACAGCAGACGCGACTCTCAAAAACGCGTCGCTAGCAAAACCATTGTTTTCCCTATGGTACGGCGCACCTTTCATGCGCGCCTTTTAAATGCCGCGATTCGCGTTTTTCTAGCGTTTTTTAGGTGCGCATAAAAATTACAATATTCTCAACTTAAGCGCAAGGCGTGGAGTCGCACAGCTCATCAATGTCACTGCGGTTGCGCACGCAGGCCCGCTCCACAGGCACACCGGGCTGTTTTGCCCGGCGCGTTTTTGCCAAGGCGCTTTTGAAGCGGCTGCACTTTTAAAAGTCGCGTCTGGTGTGATCGGCCCCTTACACGCTTTCTTCCTCAAAAAAAAGTGCACTACGAACATCAGTTTGCCGACAGCTAATTAGAAAGTAGTTTGTCATTTTTAATGCTGCTAAACACTGTTTCTCGATCTGCTTGCTGCCGACAAACACAGACCCACCCTGTGGTGCAGAGAGAGCGTTATTTCCAGCTTGTTAAAACATGTATTGTTTTGTTTGTCTCTATAGCATATCCTGAAAAGTCAGTCATCGTTCTGTTTGGAAAGAGGGTCCAGTTCAAGAACGCCATTGGAAAAATGATCCTCGGAAATGACAGTGCTTTTGAGAAGGTATCCAACAGCGTTGTCGTGGAAACCAACCAAACGTTCAAAATCGTCAATACCCCCGACTTCTTTGAAGAAAATTGTCCGGACCAGATGATTATTGACTGCATGGCGCATTCTCTTCCGGGCCCGAATCTCTTCATACTGGCCATGGATTCAGAAAACTCACAAGAGGAAAAAGTCAAGGCTCAAATCATTAAACTTCAGGAAACCATTGGAGACAATATCACAGAACACTTGCTCATCATGTTACAAGACATCGAAAGCTTCTATTTACTGAAGAAAAACTTCGGCAAGCAGTTGGCAATCGCTGATCAAAACCTGGCCAGTTCCTGCAAGAACTGCTGTTCAGCATCATTCCAGTATGACTACAAGAACTACAGTGAAGATGTAGTGATGAGGAGAAAGACCACCCTAGAGAAGAAAAGGTAGTGTGTGTGTGTGTGTGTGTGTGTGTGTGTGTGTTTGTAAAATCAAAGGTTAGTGTGTGTGTTTGTGCGCGCGTGTGTGAAACCAAAGGCTAGTTGTGTGTGTGTGTGTGTCTGTTTGTAAAACCAAAGGCTAACTTATGTGTGTGTGTGTAGAAAACCAAAGGCTAGTGTGTGTGTGTGTGTGTGTGTGTGTGTGTGTGTGTGTGTGTGTGTGTGTGTGTGTGTAAGTAAGTAAGTAAGTAAGTAAGTAAGTAAGTAAAACCAAAGGCTAGCTTGTGTTTCTTGCTGTTTTTTCTCATAGAAGACTTCTTTCATCAGACTTTCTGAAAGTCACAACATTTGCAATATATGATATAATACATTTCAGCCCTTTTGAGCCCCTCAAACTCCCAACGAGTTGCATAAATCAAATGGTAAATTAATTAATTGTAGGCATCAGGTAAGGTAATGAATGATTTGCTGACAGGTTGGACTGGTGGAGCTGGATGTGGGCCGTACACAAGGAGTTTTGCCTTGAGGAACTCAACACTATTTGGTTTGCGCTTGTAGAAACTGATGTGAAGCAGATGTGTGAGTCGATTAGAGATTAGATCAAGACGTGTACACTCGAGGAGCAGCTTATTGGACAAAGAAAAAGCTTTGTACACATGTTCATCTTTTCTTTTATAACCTTATTTGTGAGTATGTGTATGTGTGTATGTGTGTACACTTGTGTAACTTTTGGCTCAAGCTAAATGTTACATCATATTGTGAGATATGTGCCTTTGAGAGGTTCTTGGCTCAACTACATGTTAACTGGTGTGATGAGTTTCTGGGAAGAGAGCACTGTTTCTCAAGGCGTCCTGTTCGGAACAGATCATTTCATAGATTCTTGGAGGTATATGTTAATACCAGGTATTTTTCAAAGAATACACGCGTGTAAAACCTGCTTTTTGGTATTTGTTTGCGTCAGTCAGTGTAACATTTGTTTAAATCGTTCACAATTTATTGTCCACTAAAGCGGGAAAAATGTATTAAACGTAAAATACAGAAGTATCATGCTCCAGATTTTTTTTAAATGCAAATTTCAGAAACCCACGCTGAGAAACATGGACAAACATAAAGCCCCAAAGCAGGTTGGGACGTTTCTCTATTGCTATCATCTTGTATCTTGTCTATTTCAGAGACGATGGCAATCTGCTGCTTCACCATTGGAGAGTTGGTAAATATCTGGTTTCAATTACTTTCAATTGTACTTAGTTGTAAAGTGGTTATGACCCATTGTACCGAACGCTAATGAAAGCCTTGTGTCACAACAGCTAGTGTGAGCATCTAGTTGGTTGACATACACCAAAGACACCTTGGAATCCTGCAGCCATCAGTTCTCCCATGAATGCCACTGAAAATGAAAATAGGATGAAACAGTAGTGAAACACTGATATAACTAATCTGTTGAATGAAATGAGGAGACGCTGCATGTGCTACCTTGACCGTCAAACATTGTATTAAAGGTACACTCCCTGGTTCTGGAACAGAGACCCCACATCCTAAAATGTACCTATGTTTGTAAAAGTAAAGCAGGTTACAGAGCAACAGCTAGCTAGCTTTTCTTTTTAAAGAATTGTCTGTCTTTATAAACAGCAGTATGTATTTTGCATCCTCACAGATGCCAACTCCGTGACTCCAACCAACTCACGAGAGTCTTTTGCTGCACCAGCACCTGAAGATCACATTGGTATGCTTCGACAGATGCAATACGACACATATCAGAATATAGTAAGATAGAAACTGTGACAATTGTAATGTCCATCTGTGTTTTGCAGCATCCCTTTGCTAATAAATTGTAATTCAAGGACCAAACAATGCTGAGATATTCAAACATGTAAGGTTATCAGCAAGTATTGAGGTTTGGGATCTTTTGATGAAATGATTTTGTCAAAAACATTAAACATTTTGCTCTTAACCGTATCTTCCAGGTAAAGGTGCCTGTGATGTGTCAGACGACATATTTAACATTGTTCTGATGGGACCATGTGGGACTGGAAAGAGTGCATCAGCAAACACCATCCAGACTGATTGGAACGCCAAGGTAGATTCAAGACAACTCTTCAGATCTGAGGCGAGCTCCATGCCGATCACAAGGCAGTGTGAGGTCAGAATAGTGGGGAAGCCGTTCGGGACGAAGGTGAGACTAGTCGACACTCCAGACTTCTTTCACGACCAACTCAGGGTCTCCCAGGCACAGGTGGATGAGTGTAAGAGGTTCTGTCAGCCGGGGCGATGTGTGGTGTTACTCGTGTTTCAGCTCGGCCGGTTCACGGACGGTGAGGGAGAAATATTACAAAAGCTGGAGGAAAAGTTTGGCTGGAACATCAGAGATAGCACAATCATCCTGCTGACCCACGGTGAGGACCTGAGTGGAAGTCTGCAGGAGTTCATAGAAGCAAACCATGGCCTCAGTACCCTTGTTCGACTTTGCGGCCAGCGTTATCACCTCTTCCAAAACAACTCCAAGAACTCTGAGCAAGTCAAACAGCTCATCAAGATAATTTCAAATCAACCAGATATTTTCCCAATGTTTAACAAAAAGAAAAAGACTGATTGCTGTGTACTTTAGCCTTGGATATGTGCTGATCAGTGCACTCCAAATGTGCAAATGATGACAGACACACAACGATTAGCGTAGCATTGTCTGACTCACGACGACAGTAAAGAATTGAAATCAGAGATATCTGCTTTTTTTATTCCACGCATTCTTCCCCTTGGTCAAAACCTGGTGCCCACATAACCCACAATGCAACTCGGTCAGGTGTGTTATGCTAGTTGCAGCTAATGTAGCCCCATAACAGTACCCTCAAGCAAAGATGAGAAGCATTTGTATTATATATGCAATAGAACTCCCCGTGACCTGTAAACAGACGTTGATGTAGAAGTGTATTATACTATCTCCTTTCCTCAAAGTTCAATCATTTTTATTTGTATGATTTTGATTACATGTATAATGATCGGGGATGGTGGTGGTGGCTTCACTGCTGCTACTACTGCTGTGTAACGTGCATCTGTAATTGCCTGTCTATTGTGAATCTAGAAAAATCATTAAAGATAATTTTCGCAATGTGTTTTGACCAAATCATTTGTATTTTTTGTGTCACTAGAGTGACACAACAACCATGGCAGAAATAACGAATGATGCTTTTTGCATGTTATGGAAGTCCCAGAAATGTTCGAAACTCAAACCCAGTTGCATTGGGTTCATATATCATCATAGGAGCTGTATTCAATGTATCGTAACGTGTCAGCTGGTTTACAACAACAAAATAAACCGATTTTTGCTGTAATATATTTGCAGTCAGGGGATAAAAATCATGCCGAAATAACCAAGAAATCATGCAGATTTGTAAAAAGTTTGAATTCTTGTTTGGTCAGGTCTGTCTGCAGAACCACAAGCAAACTACTTTTATATGCTTGTTTTCCAACTAGTAATAGAATAGGAGTAGTGCAAAAGTGCAAAAGAAAAGGAGGATTGTTGTTAGTTGTTAAAGTGCCAACACACGTCAGTGTGTTGTTCCGCTACTAATCTGGCAGCGGAAGTCGGCACAGAGTCCAATCAACGTCTTCGTACTTTCTTCCTCCCTTACTTTGGGAGTGAGCTGGCATGGCCACGCACACGAGACGCTGATGCTGTTGTTTTACTCCTCACGCCGGCATAGTGCGTCCTCCCCAGTACAACACTGGAATAGCACCAAGTTAAATCATAAATCCATACCTGAAAGGTTGCAATGGTACACATAAAAATAGCCGCCACTCTGACCATCTTGCTATGTTGATCCAAATGGGAATGCCAGTTGTATTCCTGTTTTATTTCTTTGGTTTACCCCTTTGCTCACTAGCTAGCAGTCTTCTTGTGAAACGATGAGTGTCCTGCAGTGGGTGCACAGCGCACAACAAACACAGCTCCAGCAGGAGATCTCACAGGGACATTTACAATTCACTGTGTGTGACGTATAGATTTCTGTTTTCTGTGGCACAGAGATAGTTCAAAGGGCTCAATACAGTAATAAAGTGAACAATAAAGTATACTCGTTGCTCCACTCTTCCATGTTGTGTCTAGTTATTCAAAGTGTGTGTGTTTTGAGCCCTGAGAGCCGGGTTAGACCAGAAGGCAGCTCAATAAAATGCATTTGTAGTGACATTTCTAGTGTTGAGCTAACCTCAGAATATTGTTACGGTGCGAACTCTGTGACACAGAGAGACTACTTGGTCTAGCAGGCCGGACTAATGTTCTCATCAATTCTATGAGTTATTATTCGTACTTCTGAGCGGTTAATTGTTTGTTGCATATGTTTCGTTTTCTTGTTGCATTGAATTTAATTATCAATAACAGACTTGCAACTGAATGTTTGGTTTTGTATACTTTTTTTTCCCTTTGTTGCGCAATCAGGAAGCAAAGATATTTAACAACAGATCCGCCCATGTCCTTCAATTTAGCGTAGTGCTTTTCCCCTTAATTTAAGTCTGAGGGTGAATTGTCAATTGTAGACTAGCAGCTGTTGTGCAGGTAAAGTCTGCAATCAGCTTCCTGTTTACAGCGCCACGCTCATGCCTCGTGTAAATGAATGGTCATGTGATGATATGTGTTTTCAAAGGTTGCTGTGTGGACGGAGATCTTTTTTTGTTTTAAAGCGAAAGCGTATTAGTCTGGCCCCTCTGAGACCCTCCCAGCAGCTATTGCCCTGCTCTCTGTTGTTTTCACTTATTTTGGGCTTGTCAGTCATTGCGAAGCACTTTGAACTTCAATAACCTGTATGGAAGGTTCTAAACAAGACTTATTGATTGGTTGATTGTGGTCAGCCCACCGTCTAGCATCTTCTGACATGCTAGCCAAGAATGCGCTGGCACTAGTCGCCAGAATAGCTTGCTAAACTGGTTAGATGGCATCTTCTAGCATCGGTTTGTGTGGGCCAACGTCAACATTACAACTTTCCATTTTCTGCACATTTGCAGATCAAATACAGCAGAGAGGATAAATATGTACCAATAATCTGGTTATCAAAGAAATGATGATTGTGTGTACATCAAAGTGTAGTCTTTTACAAACAGACCATCTGACGGATTGTTATGTATTCTGGAATAAAACAGAAAAAAAGCACAAATGTAACATTCTTTGGTGTTCAGATAAATTCGCAGGGTTAGAAACCAGAGAAGACTTTTGCTGACTGACAGATTGGACTAAAACATTGTTGTTCCGAGCCGTCGACATGTTTTAACTGAATTTGATCTGGGATTATCCGTCTGCACCTGCATACCTGTTTCATCTAATAGCTGCCTCTAAAATGTGTTTCAGTCAGGAGAACACGAGAGCTGTTCAGCAAGATATTTCAAATGGTTCAGTTTGGCAAAGCTCGTGAGAGAATGTCACAGAGAATCTTTGTACTCCGACAATGTCCTGGTTCAGGTTCAAGCTTTGAGTCCTCCATCTTGACCGTGGTGTTTAGGAGTAGTGCTGCTTCAGCGTCTCAGTCACTTCAGTGGAATTCTTTTTTTCTTTTACATAATTTTTTTGCTTTCCTGTCGTGCAGCTGGTAACGAGCTAAAAGGCCCTGAGAACGTCTTTCTCTGAGCGATGGTCCTATAGCACACTACCCTTTGCCAAAGTTTGAAGCGCTTTGGTTATTTGACACGATAGATGTATGTATGTTTCCTCTGGGCTCTTCCCACAGTGGTACAGTGGGTGGGGCTCAGTTGGAAACACATGGTCACATATAGCCATGTGCCAATCAGAGAATAACAACATGAGTTGTTGTTTTCTCCCAATAACTTATGCTCACATCGTCCTGCATTTTGTATGTTATAGAGAAATAATAACCCCATATTCAGGGACTTTAAATTACGAGTCCAGCATTTGAGGGAATAGAGCTGACTTCAGTGTGGTTGAGCCCATTTGGTGTGTCCTCTCATTGTCCACAAGGTGTCACCCTTGTCTCACTTTTCTGTTTCTGTCAGTTACAGGCCTGAAGTCCTTCCTGCAGGTAAAATACACTATTAAAGAGTCTGCTTGAGTATTTACATTTTGGACACGTTCTACTTTTCCTCATCTGAAAACTTTGCATTATTCTTTTTCTACTCGTTTGTGTTTGTATTATTACCAGCTGCAGATCTGGACATCTGACACATATTAAAACTAGATGGTTTCCAGTCACACGATGTGAGATATTTGCATCAGAGTTTTGAACATGTTTCAACCATTTAAGTTGAAATACTGTCTTCATCCATTTAATTAAAACCACCTACTTCAACAGACAAAACAATACCACCTTTTATTATATAATGGTGTGATTATAAAATAAAATGTACAATTGCATAATTGATTTGCTTGATCAGATATTTAGGAACTGCTAACGAATAAGCAGGCCAATTAAGATGAAGAAGCCTTTGAGTTTACATTGTGGACACAGTTTCAAACTAACAAAGATTATAATAAGATAAGACTGTCAAAACAATAAAACCTACGGGCAATTTAGAGTCTCCAATGAACCTAAGCTTAACCTAAAACAGTGAGGGGACCGCCGTCTGTAACAGCTAAATCTGGGCGAGTATTTATATATTATTTATGAATGTTTTATTATTGTATTTATTGTCACTGAAGAATATTTATTATTTAAATTGTATTTATTTATAGATTTAGACGATTTCCAAATACCAAAGCCCCGGAGATCCCCTTCTTTGAAAGTTCTGCGGGCTGAAAGTACGAAGCGTAAAAGGACCGATGAAGATTAAACCATCTTCAATAAGAATCGATAAAAAAAAACTAAAATGTATGTACCGATTTAAGATTGAATTTAAATGGTTTGAATTATTTATTTGCAATGTATTTGTCTCTTATTTATTTAGTTGACTTGTTTGTGTATCAGTACTACTAAACCCTCTCTATCTTTGTTCCGCTTCACTTTATCAAAGTCAACCTTTGCAGAGAGAATGTTCACATATTGTGCTATGATTTGGGTTAGAGAACCTTTAGGTTAGAGCATAGAACCCTGAGGTCAGAGCATAGAACCTTTAGATCAGAGCATAGAACCCTGAGGTCAGAGAACCTTTAGGTCAGAGCATTGAGGTCAGAGCATAGAACCCTGAGATCAGAGCATTTTTGATTTTTCCTAAATTCTAAATTACAACAATGAATCATATATAAATATAATTGTTTTTTTTATTATATTTTCGTCCATATCAGTATTTTCACAATGCTGACGCAGACATCTGGAATGTGGGAAGAGAAGTAAGGTAAATCTGAAAAAGTAAGTCACTCTTTCAGTGATGCTAATTTACATAACCTTCTGTTATTTACATTTTGTGAGGAAACCAGCGAAAACTCACAATATAAGTTATATATAATAAAAGTTTAGTAAATTAGTCTGACATCTGAAACAGTAAATCACTCACTCTTTCAGGGACAGACTAGTTTACATAACCTTCTGTTATTTATAACCTGGACCACCCAAATCCTCCGGGGGGAGACGGCCTTCCCACAGTCTAGCTGTTCTACGTCCTTTCAGCCATGCAACAGTGGACCGTTCTGAGGAGAAAAGGGTGGCAGGTTCAAAAGCGATTCCCCTCATTAAAATGTTAAAACATGTTATTGCTGGACAGTGTGGCCAAATGCCTCATGGCATTGGTGCTAAATTAGCCAACAATTTAAAGTTGAACCTGGCTGACAAATTCCACCAGTTGGAAAAAGTGACTTCCCTGTCTGTGGCCACACTGCTGGACCCAAGATTTAAAGAGGTTGGGTTCTACAACCAGGGACGTAGTCTAGCTGTGGTGGAAAGGCTGACTCCAGAGTGTGCTGGTGTTATCACCAGCGAGGCGCCAGCAGAAAGGAATCCTGTGGACCAGCACCAACAAAGTCCACACCAGGACTACAACCTCTGGCCTCGCTGGACAGTCATGTGGAAGCACAACACCAAGGGACCAATTCAACTCCACCGCCACTGTGGAAGTGCAAAGGTAATGTATTGAGTAGATTGACTATGCACTTTTGAGGTAAAACAATTGTGAATTTTGCAGTAATAATGTCCCTTTTTGTATCATTAGGTATTTGAAAGAACCACACTTGGGAAGATCTGAGGACCCACTGAAATACTGGCTGACAAGAGCGGGAATTTAACCCCACCTTCTGAAATTGGCATCCAGATATCTGTGTATACCTGCATCATCTGTGCCATGTGAAAGAATTTTTTCAAAGGCTGGGGAAATTGTCAGCCAGAAAAGGAGCCGCCTGAAGCCCAGCACAGTGGAGAAAATATTATTTCTAAATAAGAATCTGTGAAAAATACAATGTTGCACCAATCACTGCCCCTTTCACCATGTTCATGTTCATAAGCACGTTCCACTGCCACTTCTATGACATCTTACCTCACTAAAATGAGCTAGAAAGGACAAATTATATTTATAATCTGTTGGCACAAAACTTTAGAGCCATAATAATATAAAAACAATGCTCACTACTGTAAATGTCTATCCAGTCTAGTGGGTTACGCACGTTCTGTGAGGATCGAATCCCGTCATGAATACCTCTTCGTATTATTGACCAGCATTTAGTTTTATTGCGATGTAAAAAACGACAGAAGCAACATCGATAATGTTTGTATGTAACATCAAATCCGTGAATGAACACGCAGCTTTAATGGACTTTTACTGCAGAAATGTGAGATTGAAACATTGAGGTGTTCTAGTGCTTCTGTCACACTGTTAAACGGATGCTTTGACTCCAGTCGGCCACTAGATGTCGCTGTTCTTCAAAGTAAAGCCCCGAAGCTTCGAATCATTTTCGGTACAAATAGGAAGAAAGCCTCAATGCTTCACAAGGCTTCATCCGCCCATCCCTACTGGTCAGGATCCAAAAACACACGGGAAACAAAACGTACTCCGGAAACAGATTCTACAGAGGCTTGACGGCGACGCGCACACACAGGGATACAAAGACAATCTGGCAGGGGACAAGGGAAAGTGGGGGAGTATGAACGGGGAAACACAGGTGTAGGGCATACACAATCAGCACACACACACACACACACACACACACACACACACACACACACGCGCACACGGGAGGCAGGGGAGTGGCTGAGAGCAGGTGAAGGGAATTAATTAATCAGGAGACACACATACACATTTAACAGGGTGTTACAGCTCTGTATGTGAGGGTGAGGATTTTAAAGTGCATCCTATGAAGCCAGTGAAGAGACCTGAGAATGGGGGTGATATGAGATAAGTCTACTTGTCCTCGCCAGTAATCTGGCAGCAGCATTCTGAATTACCTGCAACCGGTTAATAGCAGATTTGCTGAGTACGGAGAAAAGTGCGTTGCTGTAATCAATACGGGAAGAGATAAAAGTGTGTATGATCATCTCTAATTCAGCCGTAGATAAAACAGATCTCAGTTTTGTAATGTTTCTTAGATGGAAGAAACAGGATCTGGACCGCTGCTTCACATGGGGGTCAAACAACAAGGATTTGTCAAATATTACCCTGAGATTACGCAGGTTGAGATGGACAGCAGAGGAGAGTGGACCAATGCTCTGCTTGATTATAGGGACAGCATCATCTGATGCAATAACTAGAACCTCCGTCTTATTATCATGTAGTTGTAAGCAGTTTACTGCTATCCAGTCTTTAATAGCATTTACAGTCTAGCAGGCTGGTTAACCTGAAGGCCTCACTGGGTTTAAAGGAGACATTGGATATCATCTGGATATAGATGATAAGCAACATTATAGGTTTTAATGATCTGTCCCAGAGGTAATAAATATAAAGAAAATAACAGAGGCCCCAGGATCAAGCCCTGCGGTACCCCACAAGACAGTGGAGAGATGTCAGACACAAATTCTCCCACAGAGACAGTTAAACTTCTGTTAGCGCTGTGCCATCATTTCTGATTTAATAAGAATATATCAACTTCAGTTTATGAATTTACAGTTATATTTTATTGAATATTTATTAAACAACTATTTTTTTTTAAAGGATTTTTCAATGGATGCCAATTTTAAATATATTTGTTAAAAATCTCTCGTACCACCTGGAATGCCTTCATGTACCGCCATTTGAGAACCATGGCTTAGATGAGACGTTTTTGTTTAGGCTCCTGGAAGAGACACTGTAAAAACAACTGACACCAAGCCGACCGAGCCTCAGATGACCTGCAACTCAAGCAAAAATTAAACTGAACACAAATTGTTCTTTTGTTTTGTTTTGTGAAATCTGAATTAATGTTGCACGGTATAGCAATACTAAAAAGGTACCGTGGTACCCGTACATTAAAAACCATACGATTTTGCATATTTTAGTACTGCAGCCTCTGGGTCTAAAATCGACGGCCGCCTTGCTCTCGTGAGATTATCGTTGACCACTTTTGCATGACGACAGAGCAAGTCGGGAGCAAGTCGGGACCAAATCTAACCGGCATGCGTTGCGCGCCGATCGATTCTGTGCAGAACTGGATCATCTACAACGAGCCTATTGACTGCATGGAGGCGGGGCTCAAGGAGGCGGGGCTTCCCAGTGCGCTCACTCACAGCGAGTGATCAGGGGGGACATGAGTGCAGGAGCTTTTGCTGACCGTACTCGGCTTGTTGGGGAAAAAAAGGTGTCAGAAGTGAAATCTGGAAATACTTTGGCATATGAGTTTTGAACTGCCTTTGGGAAGAATGAACATAGAAGAGTCTGGTTGAAGACTAAAGACTATGGTTAAAGATTCTGGTTAAAGACTAAAGACTATGGTTAGAGATTCGGGTTAAAGACTAAAGACTATGGTTAAAGATTCGGGTTAAAGACTCTGTTCCACTGTTCACATTTCTCTTTTTGGAGAACGCCATGTAAAGTAACTTCTCTCACTCGCGTACTGTTCCGACTGTTGTCTCGTCCAGTCTCTCCCGTCTCTCGCTCAAGCCGCGATGCATATCCGAATACGCATATCTGATTGGCCGAGTAGCATCACGTGATGTGATTGGTCGGTGTGTTTCCTGGCCCGCTGAACGAGTGCCGTAAAGGCTGGTAAAGCTGCGCCGGTTAAAATATAAGCGCTCTGTCAACTTTTAATAATTCTCAATTATCGATCGGTCATAGGTCCAGGGTCCAGATACAACGGCGTCTGGGTCCGGACCGCGGTCCGCCTGTTAGTGACCCGTGCCATAGTGACTCGACATACTTTAGCGTAGAGAAATGATTTAAAGTTTTAAACGTTAACAAAAGTCTGGAGTTTATTTGCCCAATTGGGCATTTTTTGATAGCTAGCACAGTTTTCATGTAATTATTGTTCAAGTTTAGGAAAATGTTCGGACCATTTCAGAGTTTACAATGGGTGTGTATGGCGCAGGTTAGAGTGGTGATGTCATCGCTAGATCACGGAGGAGCTTCAGACTCTTGCAAAAAAATATTTGTATTTTGCCATTAACTCCACAATTTTCCCTCTTCAGGCATAATTTATACATATAAACGTAGGAAATCGTGTCTTGTCGTAAACTTGGATCGATTGAATCCACAGATTCACACATGTTTGAATCCGCCTGATTGTGAGAGGAAGTCCACCTCCCTCCTCCATTAAGCCCCATGTTAAATCTGACCACAACTTTCTCCCATGAAGCAAACGTGGGCACTTTCTGATCTGTAATTATGCTCTCATTTAAAAATCTCTACAAATATTTTACGGAAACGTTCACAAAAGTCTTGTGCTTCTCCTGATCCTGTTATTTTCACGGTTTCATGTCAAATTCAATAGTTTGAAAGGTTGTTTTCGTTAAATCCACAGTCCAGAGTCTTCCACTCAGTGACACAGGTGCTTCAAATGAGCTAATCAGGGCAGTTTCACACACACATTCTGATATATAGCCATAGAGAGACATACACATATACTTATTTTAGATACATAGAGAGACACACAAGTCTTAAGATCTGGTGTCCCAGTCACCATGGTAACCAGTGACCTGTGTCTATTAAGCAATAGCTGCTCTCAAGTCCATCACAAATACATAAATGACTCAATAACCTCAACAAAACATCTCTCTATCGGTAATATACATCTCTCTATCGGTAATATATAAATATAAATATATATATATATATATATATATGTGTGTGTGTGTGTGTGTGTGTATATATATATATATACATACACACTTCTTATGGCAGTAGTCGCCACACCATCATTTCTTGCGAAATGTTCTAGTTATTATTAATGTTATTTGTATTCCTTGAAAAAAGAGAAGTGAATAAATGATGGTGACTGTTGATAAAAATGTCTTCTATATTTGTATTTTGTTTTTCAAATGTATCATGGTTACAGTACATTATTTCAGCATCATTAGATTACACATGCAACATGATCCCCACTGTACTGTGTTAACAAAACGGGAACATTGCAGCATTAATAACAGGATTCTCTCCTTACATGCCTATCACATGTGAATAAGACTCCCCTGTGTATGACACAGAAACACACTAAGTGCTGCACACAGCAAGATTATGATGAACCCGTTTCCTAAAATAAAATGCATTGGTGGAGTTATTCTTAATTGCATGTCACAGTCTGGAGGGTATGGAAGCCCGTTTATACACACACACACATACACACACACACACACACACACACACACAATTATGAGATAAAAAGTCATAAATATGAGATTGGGTGAAAGTGAACAAACTAGCCCTGAACATTTCAAAAACTGAATGTATTGTGTTTGGCTGAAGGAACACACTTAATGGTGACACACAGCTGCACCTGTCAATGTCAGGTTCAGCAATAGAACAGGTCAAGAAGGCCAAACTCCTGGTGTAGTGATGGACCAACAGCTGTATGGTCTGAGCACATTGACGGCGTTGTCACTAGAATGGGAAGAGGCATAGCTATGACCAGAAAGGGCTTTGCTTATCTAACACTCTCTATTGTTTGTCAGGTGTTACACTCCCTGGTCTTTTGTCACCTGCTATACTGTCCATCCATATGGTCAGCAGCTGCTAAGAAGGACATAAATAAACTACAACTGGTTCAAAACCGAGCTGCCAGATGATCACTCAGTGTTCAACAAGAACTAATATAGCATATATGCATCTCCCTGTCATGGTTCTCAGTAGAAACTCTACTTCACTATGGCCTCCTCACGTTTTTCAGGAAGGTAGTATTTAATCAGACACCTGAATATTTCTTCAATCAGTTACAATATACATCTAACAGACATAACCATCACACAAGGACCGCTAGCTCAGGTCACTTGATACCTCCAACCCCAAGAACAAACCTCCTCAAACGCACTGTTCATGCAATTACTGCTTGGAATGTACTTCCTCCTCATATTACTCATACTGGTAATAATACTAAAAACAATTAAAGGCGCACCTCAGGACATTAACCACTTGACGTTTTCCTTTGCTTTTTAGTCATCTGATTTTTCTTGTATAAATTATGGTTGAACTGCATATTATACATACTAGCCCTCAACTGCACTAGGTATCTGACTGTACTATTTTTATTTTATTCTGTTTGTATTATTTTTAACTGTTTGTTTCACGTTATGTTTTGTATCTATTTTGTCCTTTCTGTGGACTCCAGGAAGATTAGCGGCCGCTAAGGCGTCAGCTAACGGGGATCCAGTAAATAAAATAAACTAAACTGTCTTCATCTGTTCCTCTGCTTCAGGCCTCTGGTGTTCCTGTTTGGGAGCTGCTTAACAGCACCTTATCCACACTTATATCACATTTCACCTCTCTTTCTCTGTGGAAGAGTAGGCTGATGAAGATACATTATGTCACGGGACGTCAGAGAGAGGACCCAAATGTAGATGTGTGGTGAAAGAAAAGTTACTTTATTCTTTCCACAAACAGGCAGGATTCTGAAAAACACAACCGGAACCACACAGTTTCACACACACGGTACGACCAGACAAGGGAACAGAAGACACACAGGGCTTAAGTACACGGGGAAGGAGTGGGTGATGAGACGCGGGAGGAAACAATCAAGGACAATCACAGGGGCAGGAAGTGCAGGAAACACAGAGGACACACAAGACAAGGACTACAAAATAAAACAGGAAACAGACAAACTCACACCATGACACATTAATCAGGGGGGGGGGGATAAAAAGTCATAATTATGAGAAAATAAAGTCGAAATTATGAGACAAAAATAATTATGACTTTCTTTTGTCGGAAACGGGCTTCCATAGAAGGTTCCCAAAGCTGTCAAAGGCAATCCAGCCTCGTGTTGTAATAAAACAGCCAGCAGAGCTCTGCGGGCCTGTCGGCGGGAACAAGCAACTTCAACGGCTATTTGTGTGACGGCAATTTTCCAAACGACACATGAGAATTGACGCGAGGCTGAAACAACGCCCGCATAAGCGTCCTGTCCGCATTCCTGCATAGACGATCTTTCACGCGTCGTCATCGCTCCGTCCGCGGCCCGGAGTGATGACGTCAGCAGCGCGCGACAGGTCCAGCACAGCCTGGGCTCCGGGAGCGGAGTTGGCAGCAGCAGCGGTTCAGACATGGCTGCCCCCACGGAGCGCTGCCGCGGAGGCTCCGCCGGCCGGCCCCGGGCCGCGAGGCCCTGCTGGCGGCTCGCGGTGCTCCTGTTGGCCGCGTGCTGCCTGCCGCAGGCCGCCGCGCTGGTGGAGGGCCTCTACTGCGGCACCGAGGTCTGCTACGACGTGCTCGGCGTCACCCGGGAGGCCGCCAAGCTGGACATCGCCCGCGCGTACCGGCAGCTGGCACGCCGGTACCACCCGGACCGGTTCCGGCTGGAGGAGCCCGGCATGGAGGGCGAGACCCGCGAGTCCGCCCACGCGAGGTTCCTGCTCATCGCGACCGCCTACGAGACGCTAAAGGTGGGTCCGCTCTCTGGTCACAGACCCTGGTTGTGTCTTTAAGTCTACGAGACCGTTATGTCCAGTAATAATAATAATAATAATAATATCATAACTCCTCTGATACTCAAGAGCTGGTGAGAATAGAACTAATGTCCACTTAGTGGAAGTGGACCTTAGTTCTGTTCAGTAGACATGATGTCCACGTAGGGACTGCTGTGGCCTTATGATGACGTATGTGTCCTTATGATGACGTATGTGTCCTCTATGCCACGACATGTCTTCTTCCTGTGACGTATTCACACGTTTATAAGGTTAATGAAGGAGACCAGTAATACCACTGTGTTATGTCACCCTTTCAGTTATATCCATAAATAATTACTATTATTCTGTGTTTATTATTCTAGTAACCATGAAGGTACTAGTGGTCACACACACACACACACTGATGTCCATGCTCCTCACTACAACATGTTGTCTCATTGTTTGCATCTCTGTAGCGTTCTTATAATATTAATAACCTAATTATAATATTAATAACCTGTGACTCATAAGTAACTCATAAAGCCTTTAACAACGAGTTACCAGGCAACATTCAATTGATGTTCATGTTAAGAGAGGGAACATACAATTTAAGAGGGAATTTTAACTTTAAACAGCCAACCATCCACACAAATCTGAAAAGTATGTGCATCTCTGTTTATGGTGTGAAACTGTGGAACAAATTAGACGAGGACAAACAAATGTGCATTAACTTGGGACAATTCAAACATAAGTTCAGGCAGTCTCTCTTGGTCGGATATCGGGAACTGGACTGGTAATTTTTTAATTTTTATTCTTGGCATTGTATGTTTTTTAAGTAGGGCTCTATTTTATTTTATTTCATATTAAAGATTAAATGTTTTAAATGTTAAGATTTATTATTATTATTACTTCTTTTTTTTTCTCTCTTTCTAATTTTTTGTGTGTTATTATATGATAAGTTAAGGGGGGCTGAACTTGATAAGCCTCGCTTCTTTCAGCCCCTTCTTGAACTTGCACAACATTTCTTTCATTTTGTATTACTTGGTGTGCTGTCTGTTTTGTGTTTGTTTGAGAGAAATAAAAATTCAATTCAATAAGTGATCTTTAGTGCTCTCATAGTGAGTAATGATCCACACCCTGCTCACCGGTTCCCTCCCTGCAGAACCGACCGGTTAGACCATTGTTCTCCGGGCTGTTTCTTTAAAGTGTAAAGCGATGATGTGACTTGATGTCCTTCACTCGTTTGTGATTTGTCTCACTGAGGTTTTAACATCACCCAATTTAATAAATCTGAATAAAAAGATAAAAAATGTGCTGCTGCATGTATTTACCCTCTCAGTATAATGCTGCGTTCACACCAAAAGAGTTGCGAATTTTCGCAACGCTTTTTCGCCTGATTTTACTCGCCTCACTTTACTCGCCTCACTTTACTAGTGGTTAATTTGCTTTTTTGCTGCAGAAAGGGGGCGTGGCTTATCTTTGTCTGTGAAAACAGTTACCGTTTCCGCCATCCACCATGTAAATAACCACTAGTTCTGCTTTATACTTGTTGAGGAAGTCCCACACACAGGAACATCAAACCCCCGTGTCTGGGTTCATAATATTATCCGTAGTCGTGTCTGGGTTCATAATATTATCCGTAGTCGTGTCTGGGTTCATAATATTATCCGTAGTCGTGTCTGGGTTCATGATATTATCCGTAGTCGTGTCTGGGTTCATAATATTATCCGTAGTCGTGTCTGGGTTCATGATATTATCCGTAGTCGTGTCTGGGTTCATAATATTATCCGTAGTCGTGTCTGGGTTCATAATATTATCCGTAGTCGTGTCTGGGTTCATAATATTATCCGTAGTCGTGTCTGGGTTCATAATATTATCCGTAGTCGTGTCTGGGTTCATGATATTATCCGTAGTCGTGTCTGGGTTCATAATATTATCCGTAGTCGTGTCTGGGTTCATAATATTATCCGTAGTCGTGTCTGGGTTCATGATATTATCCGTAGTCGTGTCTGGGTTCATAATATTATCCGTAGTCGTGTCTGGGTTCATGATATTATCCGTAGTCGTGTCTGGGTTCATAATATTATCCGTAGTCACTCACAGCTCCTCCTCCAGGACGAGTGTCTGAATGAAGCTTCCTGAGCTCCTTCAGGACCAGCAGTGTGATTCAGTGACGGCGCCGTCGGGCAGAAAAGCGAATTCTTTTTTTGCAACGCTTTTTCTGTCTGTGCGTTGACTTTACACGTAATCTACTCGCGCGAATACTTGGCAACTCTTTTGGTGTGAACGCAGCATTAGACGTTCCCCACACTGAGAGCCGCTCAGTGACTCTGAGCTGGGAGTTCCCTGATTAACTCCTTTAAGTGTGATTACAGTCCATGTTGAGGCGTCAGCTCCGTCCTCACAAGAGGAGAACAGTTTAAACTAGAGAAACACCTGAGACTTAATGGAGCTTCTTTGTTTTTATGGGTTTCTTTGGAAAACCCTAAACCAATATTTAGGAAGCAGGTTTGGCTGAGCTCCTGTAGGTCTTCATGAAACACTGTGTGTGTGTGTGTGTGTGTGTGTGTGTAGGACGAGGAGACTCGGCGGGACTACGACTACATGCTGGACCACCCAGAGGAGTACTACCAGCACTACTACACGTACTACCGCCGGCAGCTCACGCCCAAGGTGGACGTGAGGATCGTCATCCTGGTCACCATCTGTGCCATCTCCATCTTCCAGGTAACTCTCTCACACACACACACACACACATATATATATATATATATATATATATATATATATATATATATATATATACTGTATATTAAAGAGTTCCACTGTTGTAGAACAAATATGAATTCCACACTGTTGCACTAGTTGACATGTTACTTCATTAACCATGAACACACTCACACACACACACACACACACACACAGGGTGGAAAATATGGATTAATCCGCCACTGGAAATAGTCCCAAACAAATGCATCTCCTCCTGTGTTGAGCGGCATTTGCTGAAACCTCCAGTGTCAAGCTTTTTAAATTATTATTATAAAACAAATGATTGTGATCGAGGATTCTTTATTTATTTTTTTGCACACTTTTTCCTTTTTATTTGACACCAGATAAAGCTGAAGACACGTTTTCACCTGTGGTCCCACGTGACCCGGATAATTCTCAAACCCCATGCTGAAATGTAGCATGGAGGTGGTCGAGTACTCGCTCCGATTATGATGATCCTTTACTTTATAACGGTACAACCCAGTTATTTAGGGACGCGTCTTCATTTAACTGCTCCGCGGTGGAACTGAGACCCAGACTGTCCTCTCACCTCCCCGTCTCCCCAGTTCTACAGCTGGCACAGCAGCTACAAGGAGGCCATCAACTACCTGGTGACGGTGCCCAAGTACCGGATCCAGGCCACGGAGATCGCCAAGCAGCAGGGCCTGCTCAACCGGCCCAAGGAGAAGGGCAAGCACCGGCGCTCCAAGGAGGAGGTGCGCGAGCAGGAGGAGGAGGTGATCCGGGACATCATCAAGAACAAGATCGACATCCAGGGCGGCTACCAGAAGCCCAACCTGTCCGACATCCTGCTGTGCCAGATCGTGCTGTCGCCCTACTACCTGACCCAGTACGCCTCCTGGTGGGCCGCCTGGTTCTACCGCTTCACGCTCTGCAGGGAGGAGTACGGCGAGGAGCAGAAGTTCTACATCATCAGGTCGGTTCTGCAGGAGACGAGCCGGGACGCCTTCGGTACCGGGGCGTCCTCTCACAGCAGACTTGTGCTTTCCCTCAGGAGGAACATGAAGATGTCTCAGTCCCAGTTCGACGGCGTGGACGAAAGCACCCGGCAGTCCTTCCTGGAGAAACGGCTCTGGATCAAAGAAAACTACGAGGTTTGTCTCTTTACTTCTCTCTGGAATCCTTTACTCACTCTTCTTTTTTTTACTTGTCCATTCTTCCCCTCTTACTCTCCTTATCTTACTTTTTATATCCTTCTGGTCTGTCACTTCCTGTTTTTTTTCTTCACCTACATTCCCCTGGGTCCTAAGTCCCTCCATGTTTAGCTTCCTAACACCCTCTATGTACCCAGCGAGCGGAGAACAGCTGTTCTTTTCAGCGTGAATTAATGTGGCAGTGAAAACGCCAGAATCGTACAAAATACCGTGATGTGCATGTTTGGCCGTACGGCCAGCCCTAGACTCCTGTGACGGTCCTCAGAAGTGAAAGCGTCCGTTATATGCAGTACGCACGTCTCCTCCCTGGTGAAGAAGGCTCATAACCGGCTGCATCTCTTTAGGAAACTTAAGGAGGGAAACCCCCGTGCCGAGCTCTTGTTACCATTGTAAACATTATAAACTCACATGGACTAAAACACCCCGAACCTCATCGGTTCATCTACTGATCAGAGATGTTGGGACAAGAGGAGAAGAGCTCAAAGATATTACATTGATTCCATGGCTGTCGCTTTTTGTGATGCCATGTTTTGTTGTTGTTTACATCTGCTCATTGTGTAGTTCTACAGTCTGACTGCTCCGGTGTGCCCCCTGGTGGAAACCTGCAGCAACGCGTAGGACATAAGCAAGTGTGTGTGAGCGATTCTGTTCACACACATCCGGTCGTCTTCGGTTAAAACCCTCGTGTGTGTGTGTGTGTGTGTGTGTGTGTGTGTGTGTGTGTGTGTGTGTGTGTGTGTGTGTGGGGGGGGGGGTCCTTTTGACCCTAAGACAACACGAGGGCTTAGAAAGCAGGTTTAGTCTCCGGCTGTAGAGGAACATGCTAATGTTTAGCATGTTATAATGTTCTCCATCTTAGTTTAGCATGTTAGCATAGCGCATAGAAGTAATTATTAGTACAGCTTTAAAAACATTAAGCACTTGAAGAGTTATTAAAAGTTATTTAATGAATGAAAAACTAAGAGCAGCAGAGTGACTTTAGTGTGTGTGTGTGTGTGTGTGTGTGTGTGTGTGTGTGTGTGTGTGTGTGTGTGTGTGTGTCCATCAGTTGCACAGAAAGGAGCAGGAGGAGGAGATGAAGGTAAAGATGGCGACCGACCCGAGGATGAAGAGGTACCGGCGCTGGATGAAGAACGAGGGGCCGGGCCGGCTGACGTTCATCGACGACTAACGTCTGGGACACACACACACACACCTGCCTCTCTCTCTCTCACTCACACACACACACACACACACACACACACACACACACACACACACGTTCCTGTACAGAAAGATGAACTATGCTGTTTATATGGGAAGAGATATTTTCATAGTGACCGGGTCATACAGACGATGACTACGTGGAATAAACTTTGCTGGGGCTTCAGACTTTTCAGTCATTTTTTTTTTTTTCACATCATGCCATTTTTTTTCTTCTTCAAACCAAATTTAAATGAATTATATTGATAAATGATATTTCCCCTGTAATGCATTGCTGGTGACAGCAGGCGGGTGAATGGGTCTTTGTGGTTTCTGTTGGACGCGTGACATCACGGCGTCCCACCGCCAGCCGCTCGGCCTGCACGCTGCTAACATGCTAACAGCTAACGTGTATTAGCATGTATTGCTTTTGTAACGGATAAACCAGGGCCAGAAAGTATTTTATTTAATTTCTCTCCAGGAATGGAGACATTTAGTAAGATCCTCACTTTGTTCCCGGGCATCAGGCGAGAAGTTAGCGTAGCTTAGCACAAAGACTGGAAGCGGGGGAAACGGTTAGCCGAGCTCGATCAAAAGTAAGAAAACCCACCAAAGCTGCCTGGTTCACACGATGTCTTGTTTATGCAACGGGGAGGAAGTAGTAGAAAGGAGACATTCGATTGGCTGACAAGAAAGAAGTGACATGACGATAACATCTTTTGTGACTCTGGAAGACGACCAACCGCCGGTTCCTGTTGACCACGAGGCCACGAGGCCACGAGACCACGAGGCCACGTCGCTCACACCTCCAGAAGAGAGCAGCTTGTTCCTTCAGTCTCGGCTGTGTGTAACTTGTGCAACGGCAGATGTTTATCACAGGAAGTCTCTCTCTGTGGTTTTCCGGTGACCGTGTAACGTTTAACTTCATTTTATTTATTGTTTGACATTTCACTGGTCGGGTTTTTTTTGGGGCATTTTGTTATGAACACAACAAAAAAAGTTTTGTTTTTAATAAATGCATTTTAAAATATATTTTTGTAAAAACAGTTTGTTCCCGGTTGCGTAACCCGTCCTCTGGACAGCGGTTGTACAGTCGCAGCCTAGCAACCGTAACTAGGCAACTTGATCTACGTATTCAATCGTTCACTGGTTCCCAGAAGGTTTATGGTTTACTTCTGTTTCAACAAGTAGTTGTACTCTAACGGACAGGTTGTTTTGTCTATCAAAAGATTGTTTATTCCCTTGATTCTTCTTTTTCAAAACGTGGGACCTACATCGCCCACAATGCAACTGGGCAGCAGACAATGAAAGGTGCAGGTGTGTCCTGCTAGTCGTGGCTAACGTAGCGTGACCTCAGAGGTCAAAGAGCTGAACAGGAAAACAACACGCCGTGTCAGGTTTTCCTTCAACAATAGAAATTATTAACATTTTTATAATTAATGAAAACAAACGATACGAGGCCCGACACGACCACGATGAGTTGAAATGAACCGACTGGTTCTCTTTATGAAAACAGTTCCTGTTGCTCAGCGTCCGTCTGAAGGAACGAGAGCAGAGCCACAGATCTCTGGAGTCGCTCTTCTTCTTCTTCTTCTTCACTCTGCGTCAGCGACTCACAGGAAGTCCACAAGCTGGAGGGTTGTCATACGGACTGTTCTGCGCTCCGATTGGCCGAGACGTCCAACCGGGTAACGATTCTCTACGTCTCGGGAGAAAAGTTAAATGGTGAGCATCCACTGGCAGCTGATTTATAATAACGGATTATTCATTTCTAATTATTCTAAAACCCCAAAACGGGACATAAGAATGAAGTCTGATTTATACAGTAAATGAAAAATGTACAAGGATTCTTGCTAAATAGTGCAGATTTTTTTAATTCAAAACCTCAACAAGTGCTAATAAAAGACGGACCTCTCTACATCCTTTCCTGATCCCGTGACTCAAACAACGCGTTCATATGTAGGAAATCATAACACTATTGTGGAATTACATCCTCGTTAATAAAGTCCCGTCGCTTCCACAGATCTGATCTCTTCTTTTTGCACAGAATTATTCGCAGAATTTGACAAACATTTTTATTGGATAAAAATCTCTGCCTGCGCCATCATCATCATCATCATCATCATCATCATCATGTACTAACACTTTGAAGCTCTGGTGCAATGAACCAGAACAATCCAACCAGACACCGACTTCAACGCGCTTCTTTTCCAGTCCGGTATCGGCGTGACTCTAACCTTCACCTTCAGTTACAACCTTCAGTCTGCTGCAAATACAAATAAAAAAACAAACATTTGTTAAAAACAGAAGAAGTCTAAGCCTTCATGGTTTAATCTCTTCACACTGAACAGCGTCGTGTCTTTCTGCATCGGGCCGCGGCCAGACTTCCAGTCCCAAGAGGAGATTTAAGGTGCATTACGTCGTGTTTCCCAGCGCTTGAATCCACAGAGAGGTTTCTGTGTCCAGAGCCCAGAGATCCAGGTCAAACAGAGCCGAGGACAGAAGTCTCAGCTTTTGTTTCTGATAAGGAAAACACGAGACGCGTCCAAAGCTTTAGTGACATCACGAGAAGCAGCGGTCCGCTTGTCTTAACATCAAACAGTCACGACAGGAAAGGGGAAAGAAAAGGCCCCGTCTTTTGTTTTTAAAGTGTCGTCTTGAGATGAGGAAGCAGCACTGATGATGTTGCTTCTGTACAACGACCGGGACAAAAGGGCCACATCTCTAGTTTTATACGTTTCCAAGGCTTCAGAAAGTCAAACTGGGACCAAGAGGGAGGAGAAGGATCCCTGTTAGAGGGCCAACAGTAAAACCCTCCGAGTCAGAATTATGAGATCATTCTTAGTAAAACGTTTCACTAACTGATACAAACATGTTGAGATTTTTAGTCAAAGATTAAGTCAAAACTATGAGACAGTAAATCAAAATGAAGACAGGAAGTAAACACTTTGACGACTGAAGTTGAAATTTGAAAAATGGGCAGAAATATTGTTCTCTGGATCCGGTCATTTGATTAATTAAACTGGAATGATTGGATTAAAAACTGAATCTGCAGAGCATAGTTTATGTTTTTTAGTTGTTTGTTTGGAACTGAATTCCAATAAACTTGAAATTGAATCCAGTCGATCGTCCCTGACTCTCCGTGTCCTTCACACTCGTTGAGGAAGAGAACGAGTGCAGCTTCAAAGATTCAAAGATTCAAAGATGCAGAAGATCAGAACAGTCCTCATCTCGTCTCCTTGTTTAGTTCTTCATCACTTCCTCCTCTCGTCTCCTTGTTTAGTTCTTCATCACTTCCTCATCTCGTCTCCTTGTTTAGTTCTTCATCACTTCCTCCTCTCGTCTCCTTGTTTAGTTCTTCATCACTTCCTCCTCTCGTCTCCTTGTTTAGTTCTTCATCACTTCCTCCTCTCGTCTCCTTGTTTAGTTCTTCATCACTTCCTCATCTCGTCTCCTTGTTTAGTTCTTCATCACTTCCTCCCCTCGTCTCCTTGTTTAGTTCTTCATCACTTCCTCCTCTCGTCTCCTTGTTTAGTTCTTCATCACTTCCTCCTCTCGTCTCCTTGTTTAGTTCTTCATCACTTCCTCATCTCGTCTCCTTGTTTAGTTCTTCATCACTTCCTCCCCTCGTCTCCTTGTTTAGTTCTTCATCACTTCCTCCCCTCGTCTCCTTGTTTAGTTCTTCATCACTTCCTCCCCTCGTCTCCTTGTTTAGTTCTTCATCACTTCCTCCCCTCGTCTCCTTGTTTAGTTCTTCATCACTTCCTCCCCTCGTCTCCTTGTTTAGTTCTTCATCACTTCCTCCCCTCGTCTCCTTGTTTAGTTCTTCATCACTTCCTCCCCTCGTCTCCTTGTTTAGTTCTTCATCACTTCCTCCCCTCGTCTCCTTGTTTAGTTCTTCATCACTTCCTCCTCTCGTCTCCTTGTTTAGTTCTTCATCACTTCCTCCTCTCGTCTCCTTGTTTAGTTCTTCATCACTTCCTCCCCTCGTCTCCTTGTTTAGTTCTTCATCACTTCCTCCCCTCGTCTCCTTGTTTAGTTCTTCATCACTTCCTCCCCTCGTCTCCTTGTTTAGTTCTTCATCACTTCCTCATCTCGTCTCCTTGTTTAGTTCTTCATCACTTCCTCCCCTCGTCTCCTTGTTTAGTTCTTCATCACTTCCTCCCCTCGTCTCCTTGTTTAGTTCTTCATCACTTCCTCCTCTCGTCTCCTTGTTTAGTTCTTCATCACTTCCTCCTCTCGTCTCCTTGTTTAGTTCTTCATCACTTCCTCCTCTCGTCTCCTTGTTTAGTTCTTCATCACTTCCTCCCCTCGTCTCCTTGTTTAGTTCTTCATCACTTCCTCATCTCGTCTCCTTGTTTAGTTCTTCATCACTTCCTCCCCTCGTCTCCTTGTTTAGTTCTTCATCACTTCCTCCCCTCGTCTCCTTGTTTAGTTCTTCATCACTTCCTCCTCTCGTCTCCTTGTTTAGTTCTTCATCACTTCCTCCTCTCGTCTCCTTGTTTAGTTCTTCATCACTTCCTCCCCTCGTCTCCTTGTTTAGTTCTTCATCACTTCCTCCCCTCGTCTCCTTGTTTAGTTCTTCATCACTTCCTCCCCTCGTCTCCTTGTTTAGTTCTTCATCACTTCCTCATCTCGTCTCCTTGTTTAGTTCTTCATCACTTCCTCCCCTCGTCTCCTTGTTTAGTTCTTCATCACTTCCTCCCCTCGTCTCCTTGTTTAGTTCTTCATCACTTCCTCATCTCGTCTCCTTGTTTAGTTCTTCATCACTTCCTCCTCTCGTCTCCTTGTTTAGTTCTTCATCACTTCCTCCTCTCGTCTCCTTGTTTAGTTCTTCATCACTTCCTCCCCTCGTCTCCTTGTTTAGTTCTTCATCACTTCCTCATCTCGTCTCCTTGTTTAGTTCTTCATCACTTCCTCCCCTCGTCTCCTTGTTTAGTTCTTCATCACTTCCTCCTCTCGTCTCCTTGTTTAGTTCTTCATCACTTCCTCCTCTCGTCTCCTTGTTCACGACACCTTTTCCTCGACCATCTTCCCACCGGATGAAACCAGACAGTGAAATGAAAGTGACTCTCTCCACGAGAGCATTTTAAGGGTCGGGTCATTTTTCTTATCGACTTTCAGATTCTAAGACAAAGTTGTGTCCTTTTTAAATCTTTGTCTGGAGTAAAACAGGAGCTCTGGACCTTGTGAGAGTAATAAAACGGTGGCCAATGTTTTGATGTTTCCCCAGACGTTTCTATTGTCTTTCTTCCTCCGTGTGAATTCCTTCTGTGGGTTTCCGTTGCCGGTCTGAGGAGCGAGCGCCGGATGGAAGGCTCCAGATGCGTCATCGTTGCTGCGTTGGGGTCGGCGAGGCGAAGGCCTACGAGGTCTTGACCAGGTCGTACACGTAGATGAGGAAGTCGTCGTCGAACTTGATGAAGTAGACGGAGGGCTTGGCCTCCACCTGGTGGATGACCATCCCCGACCGCTTGCCCCCGTCCTCTTTGGCGTACTCCACCTGTTTGCCCACCAGGCTGTCCACCACCTCGCCCGGCTCCCGCTCCGCCGGCACGCCGTCGTCTACGTGGAGACAGAGTTAGAGCGTTAAGAGGCATTGTGTTTAACTCTTCTAGTCAGGAGGAGGACAAAGACAGAAAAAGACCTTCACGATTTGAAGGAACAATTACAAGAAATAAGTTAACAGTTCATGTTAATGTCCAACAGATAAGCAGTCAACCCCTAACATACGACAGAGGAAGTCAATTAAAGGTTCTCTAAATGAAGAACATCTCAGGTATGAACATAAAATAAAAATATACCAGTTAATGAGCGAAAGTAGAGATATTTAAATTAATATAATATGTATGAAAAAATGTAATAGTAAATGTACATGTGGAGATCTTTTCTAGTCTTCCGACCTCTCAAAGCTCTTTAACACTACATGTCATCATTCATACACTGATGGAGGAGCTACCATGAAGGTACCACCTGTCCATCAGGACTAACTAACATTCACACTGATGGAGGAGCTACCATGAAGGTACCACCTGTCCATCAGGACTAACTAACATTCATACTGATGGGAGGAGCTACCATGAAGGTACCACCTGTCCATCAGGACTAACTAACATTCACACGGATGGAGGAGCTACCATGAAGGTACCACCTGTCCATCAGGACTAACTAACATTCATACACTGATGGAGGAGCTACCATGAAGGTACCACCTGTCCATCAGGACTAACTAACATTCACACTGATGGAGGAGCTACCATGAAGGTACCACCTGTCCATCAGGACTAACTAACATTCACACTGATGGAGGAGCTACCATGAAGGTACCACCTGTCCATCAGGACTAACTAACATTCACACTGATGGAGGAGCTACCATGAAGGTACCACCTGTCCATCAGGACTAACTAACAGTCACACTGATGGGAGGAGCTACCATGAAGGTACCACCTGTCCATCAGGACTCACTAACATTCACACTGATGGAGGAGCTACCATGAAGGTACCACCTGTCCATCAGGACTAACTAACATTCACACTGATGGAGGAGCTACCATGAAGGTACCACCTGTCCATCAGGACTAACTAACATTCACACTGATGGAGGAGCTACCATGAAGGTACCACCTGACCATCAGGACTAACTAACATTCACACTGATGGAGGAGCTACCATGAAGGTACCACCTGTCCATCAGGACTCACTAACATTCACACTGATGGAGGAGCTACCATGAAGGTACCACCTGTCCATCAGGACTAACTAACATTCACACTGATGGGAGGAGCTACCATGAAGGTACCACCTGTCCATCAGGACTCACTAACATTCACACTGATGGAGGAGCTACCATGAAGGTACCACCTGTCCATCAGGACTCACTAACATTCACACTGATGGGAGGAGCTACCATGAAGGTACCACCTGTCCATCAGGACTAACTAACATTCACACTGATGGGAGGAGCTACCATGAAGGTACCACCTGTCCATCAGGACTCACTAACATTCATACTGATGGAGGAGCTACCATGAAGGTACCACCTGTCCATCAGGACTAACTAACATTCATACTGATGGAGGAGCTACCATGAAGGTACCACCTGTCCATCAGGACTCACTAACATTCACACTGATGGGAGGAGCTACCATGAAGGTACCACCTGTCCATCAGGACTCACTAACATTCACACTGATGGAGGAGCTACCATGAAGGTACCACCTGTCCATCAGGACTAACTAACATTCATACTGATGGAGGAGCTACCATGAAGGTACCACCTGTCCATCAGGACTCACTAACATTCACACTGATGGAGGAGCTACCATGAAGGTACCACCTGTCCATCAGGACTAACTAACATTCATACTGATGGAGGAGCTACCATGAAGGTACCACCTGTCCATCAGGACTAACTAACATTCACACTGATGGAGGAGCTACCATGAAGGTACCACCTGTCCATCAGGACTCACTAACATTCACACTGATGGAGGAGCTACCATGAAGGTACCACCTGTCCATCAGGACTAACTAACATTCACACTGATGGAGGAGCTACCATGAAGGTACCACCTGTCCATCAGGACTAACTAACATTCACACTGATGGAGGAGCTACCATGAAGGTACCACCTGTCCATCAGGACTAACTAACATTCACACTGATGGAGGAGCTACCATGAAGGTACCACCTGTCCATCAGGACTAACTAACATTCACACTGATGGAGGAGCTACCATGAAGGTACCACCTGTCCATCAGGACTCACTAACATTCACACTGATGGAGGAGCTACCATGAAGGTACCACCTGTCCATCAGGACTAACTAACATTCATACTGGTGTTTTTTCAGCGGCCTCTCAAAGTGTCTAGAATTCAGGTAAGTTCCTCTTTAAAATCGCCTGTCTAAACCAAACAAGAGGACCTCACTCACTGGACTCGGGCATGATGCGGAGGTCTCCCTCCTTGTAGTCGTCCAGCAGCTGGTACATGTAGAGGACCGGGTCTTTCTCGTAGGTGATGTAGAACCAGGTGGTGATGACGGGAGCCTTGGCCAGCACCATGCCCCTCCACTCCTCCTTGGGACCCTCCTCCGTCTCAAACATGTGCTCCACCGCTTTACCGATCATGGTGTCGGCTAGGCTGGCGTCCGTTTGACGGGGTTTCCCTGCAGGGAGAGGAGCATTTAGAATGGGATCTGGCCGGGGGTCCGTCTCTCTGGCTCGTTTCCCCTGCGCCTCGTCATTGACACGAAACATCTTTAAAAAAACTCCACATTACACGGAACGGATGAAGAATGGCGAGACCATGTTTCTATTTATCCTCACCCCGGGTGTCCAGAGGTCTTTTGAGACTCACTTTGTCAGACAGCGTTACACTGATGACTTGACTCAACTTCCATCAGTCTAAGCTGGACTTTGAGCTAAATGCTAATCTTAGCATGCTTAAGTGCTACCATTATTATGCTAACACACCTACAGTAACATGATGACGGGCATGTTAACATCTATTCATTGAGAATGCTGACTTTTAGCATGTAAAGCATGCATATAACTATAACGTATTAGCATAGGTCGCTACTTGCTGAGTGTGTTAGCATGTTATGATCTGCCAGCATTGGAATTTTACACTAAGAAGCCGAATGTTAGCACTCTACTATACTAAACTAAACATTAGCATATCACACTACCACGCTCAATTTTAGCATGAGACGTTCTGCCAAAATTAGCACTGCACTATACTAAATTAAACATTTAGCATGTTACACTAACATGCTAAATGTTAGCATGTTATTCCAATACTGATATACAATGTATAGATCATTAGCGTGCTCCAATGACATGCTAAATATTAGCATGTTCCGCGAACACTAACGGGCCACTTCACTAAACACTAAACTAAACTAAACTAAACTTCACTAAACACTATTGCGCTAACATGTTTCGGCTAGCATGTTGTGTTTTTCTTTGAAGAAAATGTTCATAAATCAAGTAATGAGCAAAAATAAAGACTTTCTTCCTAAAACTAGTAAACTAAAGTTGTGTTCAGCGGGATCTCCGCTCAGTCTCACCCAGTCGGTCCGGGAGCACTTCCAGTCCCAGAACCCTCTCGTCTTTGTAAAGCTCCAGACCATAAACGCAGTCGAAGCCATCGTACTTTATCAGGTAGAGAGCCGGGTTCACCGGCACCTGGCGGACACATACATTTGAAACGTTGATTTTTCTGTTGTCGGTACATTCGCTTCAACAATGATAGCTTAACAGCAGACACACAGTCATTTAACATGCAGTACCAGCTGATACCTCCTCCAGCCTGCTCACCTGGTCCAGCACCGTTCCCTTCCACACCACGTGTCCTCCGCCTCCTTCTTTCCACACGTGTTGGATCCTGCAGCCGACCATGCCGCTCTGAGGCTCCGACAGATCTTTGGTGGTCGGACTCAGACTGCTTTTGAGTTTCCTGCCAGGAGACAGAACAACAGTCAACATCATCTGCTTTGAGATTTGTTTACGTTTGTACTTTGTGTTGCATCCATAGAATTCCCTAATTAACTCATATTATGGTCCCTTTGAGTCCTATTATGTTGGCCATAACAAAAGACACACAAGCTTTAAACCACCTCAACTCACTTATGAGGATTCTTCTTCTTCATCATATTTGCAGAAACACCTGAGGAGAAAAATAAAATCACAGCACACTCGTCAATTCAAATGACAACTTCCTGCTAGGATTTAAAGGGTTTGAGGTCAAGCGTCTTTACTACAGATCCTGCATAGTTTATATTACAGAAATATTCAAATAGAGGTCATTTGTAGCTTTGCTGCTGTTCAAGCGACCGCTCCATCCTCTCAGGCCTCATCTTTCACCACAAAGTGACCGTTGACTAAACACAGTGGTGGAATATCTCAATGACTTTCAGACAAATGGAACTGAAAGGAATAGAAATCCGTCAGAAACAAATAGTGTCTGCAGGTTGAAGGATAGCTGCTGTGCCTGCCGGTGGGCGGGGATGACCTCTGACCTGCATCAGCTGTGTCTCTGAGTCCCGGAGAGCTCTTCATTCATCTGGAGGCGGGGAGGCGGCTGCCGGCTCTCAGCTACAACTCAAACCTGTACAGCGCTTCAGCAGGAGAGCACCTCGTCTCCTGTGAGGAACAACACAACAACTTCTAGTCACAAACAGACCTCGCCTTTTACTGCCATCTACTGGTGAAAAGAAGGAACTACAACAACAACAACAACAGACCTCATGCAGCGTCTGTCAAGCTGCTGCCAGACAGAGATCATTCTGTCATGACTAACTGCTCACAAACATTCAGCTTGGTATTAAATGATGATGGTGTGTGTGTGTGTGTGTGTGTGTGTGTGTGTGTGTGTGTGTGTGTGAAGCTGCATGCTGGGAACACTGCATTCATATTTTCTTATTAGCTTAGTGTAAAAACCTGGAAGCGTCTTCATCAACCCTCATATGAGGACGACTGACTGGGAATAAACTACTGCAAGAAATCATTGAAAAATGTTAACTTACATCTTCTCAAAACATTATTAGTTATGTAATTAAAGTCCTCTGTAAAGAAGACAAATATTATTACTTTAGCAGATATTACTTTTATTATTCTAAAACAGACACATGAGGAAATGTCGGACTTCTTCACACTCGTTAGCCTGTTTAAATGCTAAATGCTGCGTGTTATCACGCATACTTAAAGGTTCTCTTACGGAATCCAGGACGTCTGCATTGCCTCCACACGGCTCTCAACATGGAGACGGCTGAGCGGCTAACATGTGTTACGCTACGACTTCCTTCTCTGCTCAGGTCGACATTAGTCCTCCACCTTTACATCGACTACATAGAACCGTCTAGAGAACCCGTAACACTTGCATGTGACACTAACATGCGAAACGCAAGAATGTTTTTTTTCTTACGCTAACGTACTAAACATGTTCACATCACATTAACATGTTGAACGTAACTCAGACTAGTAAGTACAAAAGTGAGGCATCAAAAATAAGGTTTTTAATAAAGTAACAGATCAGTATTTACCCGGTTCTCCAGGATTCAGTAGTGCTGGTGTCGTCTGTCGAACCAAACCTGCCAGAAAAAACACAAAGTCAGCCATCAGCCACCCGGAGAGACGATCTGAGAACGGGGCCGTGGCGTTCAGTGAGCGATACCAGTCCAACGAGCTGAACCTCCAGATCTGTGCTGATATCGTGAAATACGCGACCTCATATACAACCTCGTACGCGACCTCGTACACAACCACGACCTCGTACACCTCGTACACAACCACGGCCTCGTACGCGACCTCGTACACAACCACGACCTCGTACGCAACCACGACCTCGTACACCTCGTACACAACCACGACCTCGTACGCCTCGTACGCGACCTCGTACACAACCACGACCTCGTACGCCTCGTACGCCTCGTACGCGACCTCGTACACAACCACGACCTCGTACACCTCGTACGCGACCACCTGTCATGACGTTCCACAGCCCACTAACGTGAGGACAGCTAGACCCGGTCCTGGAGGTAAAGGTAAGGCGTCTGATGGATTTGGATTCTGTAGCCTCTGGGTGTCGTCACTTCATCGTTTTATCCTTTTAAACGTTTGTGTGAAATTGTCATAATTAGCGTATCAATTCTTCAGGAACGGCCACACACGTGTGTTGTGAGGTCACAGTGACCTTTGACCGACAAAAAGTATTCGCCTCGACCTTGAGTTCAAATGGACGTTTGTGTGACAAATTGAAGACAATGTGCTCAAGGCGCTCCTGTGATGTCACAGTGACCTTGACCTAGTAAATATCCAGCCCACGTGGGAATTCCTGAGATATTGCATTCAAGACAATAGAGTTATTGAAAGTTATGATCATGCCACAAATAAGTTATGCATATGTGCACAACATCTATTCATATACATTTGACACCAAAGTCTTGACCTGAATTTACTACATATTTTTTTAGGGGTATTTTAAAACCAGTCTGAACTGGTGACTGTACTTTGCATCTCAAGGGTAAAAATGAAACCACTAAACAATAAGCGGATTGGTTTTGGGGACTTAGAGCCCAGTGGATCCACCATGCTGACCATGAGGCCTCATCTATTGCCCCGTGGATTATTTAGGGTGCTGCGTAACACATCTGACCCGCCTCGCTCTGCTCAAGACCTTTCACCAAGAAATAAGTAATAATAAGCTAAAAGCCACGGTTATTAATGTCAGGCAAAACTGAGAAAATTACTAATTAAAAGTAGTAAGAAAACTGTGAAAATGAGACAAATTTGTGGGTTGAAAAAACTATGCAACAACTATTCTGTTGACAGATCAACAGCCGGACCATGAACACATCTTTAAAGGCCCGGCCGGACCATGAACACATCTTTAAAGGCCCGGCTGAACCAGATGCTACCCAGTCACAATGTGTGTGAATGTGAATGTTGTCGGCTGCCTTTTATGATCGTGAACGGAATCAAACATTTGTAGCTCCGTCTCTCATTGTGGTGCAGCGGCTCAGCAGCGCTTGTTTGTACGTCATTAACTGTTCAGATTTTCACGCTTTCTATGATGAGAGTACCATTTACACTTCAACACACACACACACACACACACACACACACTTAGCCTGTTGTCACGAGGGGCAGCGCAATGTCTCATTCGGTCCAAGAACTTCAATGGAGCAAAAACGACATTGTTCTTTGCACACACACACACACACACACACTAAGAAATGTACATTCCTCTCTGGTCTCCCCTAAAACATCTAGACTGGATCAGGACCGGCACCTGAGCCGGTCAGACTGAAGACGGTACCGTCTTCAACAAGTACAACAAAGAGAGTCGTCTTGTGTTTTTCTGTAAGACTAGTTCTTGTATTTTAACTCCCAACTTGCCAAAAACTCATTTGTTTCATTAGGTTTCTGTATTTAATACGCCACAAACCTCCTCTGTTGTCTTTGCGTTATGGCCGGTCCAGGCCTGTATGCTCAATACAAACCAAAGCCTCATCCGAGTCTCAATAAATGAAGATAATCGGATCAAAACAATGTTGTCGTGTGTTCAATAATTGAAAACTGGTCAATACATATCGATGTAAGCAAACTCTCAAGTGACTTGACAATGTTAATTAAAATGTTAAATAAAAAACAAAACTGTGTTGGAGGGAAAGCATGATTTTATTGTGATTTGGGTGAACTGTGCCTTTAAAGCCAATAAAAGCTTTGGATTGCAGATTGTCATCAGACAGATATAAAGGAATCAAACAGTTTGGGTACAAAATAAACGGAGACGTTTACTCCTCAGCAGGTCTAGAGCTGCGGCCGACCAGACTGCAGGTGACCTTTTGACCTTTGAGTTGGTTCCAAGTTGGTAAAGGGGGCGTGGCCAGCAGCTTTCAGCCAATAACAGCGTTAACTTAATTAAATACATTGGAATAAAAACAACAACACAAAAGCCATCTGTGAAAAGCTGTGCCACACAGCTGTGCCCTGTGTTAAGGACGGTTTCCTGCCCTCGCTCTCCACTCCGCTGTTTGAGTTGCGAGTTCCGTTCCCTCCTTGCTAACGGGCTACGGAAACATAACGCTCCAGTCATCTCCACCCTGACGCAAACACCACGCAGGTTCTGCAGGGCCAGCGTCAGCCATGTTGCTCGCTTTTTATCAGCAGCAGACGGGTCCGCGCTCTCCCCGCCCCTCCCCCTTCGGCGGGAGAGCGCCAGCCACGAAACGAGCGCTCATAAAGTGTTGCTTCTGGCAGCTCACCTGCGCGCGGACGAGCCAGACAGGTGCGCTGGTTCTGTCTTACCGTCGGTACTCTACACCATGGCGCGCTGCGGCGGGGCTCCTCGCCTCGCTGTTCTCCACTGAGCCGTTGCGACTTCACAGGAACCAGCAGAGACTCCGCAGCGTCTCCCACGGAAAGTTACGGTGCACGAGACGAAACTCACGACTTCCGGGTTCAGCCTTTCACAATAAGAGCGCCAGTGGCGGAGAGCAGGCGATGACTCGAGATGAAAGTCAGAAATGTATTGAATAAAATCAAATATATATTATTTTGTGCAATACCCTCACTATATGTTGTGCCTTATTTTGTTTACCTTAAGTTTATTATAATTGTGTGTTAGGAGGACCCAGCGAAACAAGCTTTTCATTGTACACTCTGTTATCTGTGCATATGACAATAAAAATATCTTGAATCTTGATTAATAGCTACATTAGTGACAGGAATATTATTGAGAATCACCCGTATTCTTCCCCCGGGGTTACATATGTCAGAATCAGAATCAGAAACCGTTTATTGCCAGGAATGTTTTCACACAAACGAGGAATTTTTTGAGGCGGAAGGTGCATACATTGGACGTGGACATGGGACGTAGGACGAGACAAACAACAATCAACAATCAACGAAAACAACAACAGTGCAATTGGAGTGCGGTTGAATTAAAATATGTGTAAGATAAGCAAGTGCTCAGTCAACAGATACATTAATGTGAATGTACGTTAAAGTGACGTGTGTATTTAAGTTAAAAATGTATGTTAAAGTGACGAGTGTTTAAGTATGCGGTGTGCAGAGGAGTGTATGGTAGAAAGAAATAAAAATAAAAATAAAGAAGAGAAAATAAAAATAAAAATTAAGAGTTAAAAATAAAAATTGAAAATTAAAATAGCTGGGGGTGACAGAGACAGTCAGTGCATCCAGTAAAGAGGTCTTTTGTGTGATTATTTTAGGTGGGAAGTGTGTGGGGCAGCAACTACTTTGGACAGTTGCAAAACCAGAAAATTACACCATTTTTTTTTATTAGACATAATGAGAATAATCAAATTGCAGTGGAGCAACAGGCAATCAGCCCCACTTGGCATTAAATCTGCTGTCCTTGCTCGAGGCTTTGGGCCTAAGTATTGTTGCTTTACCGGGGACTTTGGCTTTTGACTAAGCACAATTAAAACACCATTAAAAACTATTATATCCAGCAGCCTGACATTAAATTGTAGAATTTAGCAACCAATCATGTCATGCATTAATCCAAAATATATTATATAATTATTATCAGTATTACTAAAACTACACATTTTATTTATTTTTCTAAATGACAACTACATGTATATGTAATGTGGAGGTAAGAGGTACTTGGATTAGCCAAAAACATAAGATTAAACAATCGGCTCTTATTTGTTTGTATAGCCTCACTTCCGGTAGTGTTGCTGCTAGGCGACGCTCCTCTCTCTCCCCGCCCCTGCCTCGCTCTGCCAGATAGTGAAACCGAGAGGAAATACAAGGACACCGACTGGCGCATTACGCTGTTTTTCCTTTGCTTAATAGTGATCCGCCCTGCTGTTGAATGCGACAGAGAGAGAGAGAGGAGAGAGAGAGAGAGAGAGAGAGAGAGAGAGAGAGAGACAGAGAGGGAGAGAGAGACAGAGAGGGAGAGAGAGAGAGAGAGGGAGAGAGAGAGAGAGAGAGAGAGAGAGAGAGACTTTTTTTTTTGACTTTTGACAAAACTTTTATTAAAACATCATCTAAACAGTTCTTGTTCTGTTAAACGTTCCACGGTGCCGGTCCTCCTCCTCCTCCTCCTCCTCCTCCTCCTCCTCCTCCTCCCTCCTCCTCCTCCTCCTCCTCCTCCGTCCCTCGGTCCACCAGGATGCTCTGCTGGACTCCAGCTCTCCATCCTGGCTCCGCTCACTTCCTGTTCCTGTAAGCCAGCCTCTTAGCCTGACCGTCCTCTACCAGCTCCTCAAGGACCCTCACGACCAGCTTCTTCACTCTGAAGCGCTCCAGCACAGTGAAGCCTTCAGCTCCTTGCTTACGCAGGAGAGCCCTAGCAGAGTTCCCCAACCCCTCCTTATCGGAGAAGTGGTCCTCCAGCCTTACTTTCCTCATTCCCTTCGTTTCTCTGAGAAACGTCTGTATTCTGTCCAGACTGTAAGACTTTGTGCCCACATGGCCTTCAGTCTCGGACCCAGAGGCGAGACAACTGTCGGAGAACTCACTGGACTCGGCCTCATCCTCCTCTGGTTGTCCTCCGGCTTCCCCGGGGCCCCCTGGTCCCTTCTTGGCCTGAGAGCTCCCAGCGCCCCCCCTACTCTTCCTCTTGAGCTGACGGGCCTCAACCCCTTCCTCCTCTTCCTCCATGTCAGCCTCGTTTCCTTCCTCTACCACTTCCTCATCTTCTTCACTCATCACCTGCCCACTACCAGCCTCCACCTGTCCTCCAGCAGCCGCCTGCTCGTCCTGCTCTTCACCCTCCTCCTCCTGCTGCTGCTGGACCCCGTCCGTCTGGAGCCCACCTGGCCCCTCCTGACCCTCCTCTGCCTGTCCTCCCACGTCCTCCTGCTGGACGTCTCCCGCCCCCCTCCTGACTCTCCACCACCCCCTCCTGCCCCACCTTCTGGACCCCACCTGCCCCCTCGTGTGCTGCCTGGTCCCGAGGCTCTCTGCCCTCCGGCTCCTCCTCTGCAGCCCTCGGCTCCCCAGCAGGAGCCCCTGCAGCGCCCTCACCTCCTCTCCTCTCGGGGCAGGCCCTGGCCAGGTGCTCTGAGCTCCTGCAGAGGAAACACTTGGACCCTGAGGTCACAAACATAACGTAATCAAAGTCGTCAACCTTGATTTTGACCACGCGGTCCAGGTCCCGACTCCTGTCATTTAAAATCATATGGAGCTGCCTCTTGTGAGACACTACATGTTTTAATAAAGGTGA